>JAJJWW010004489.1:0-450711 GCA_023531295.1 Papaver armeniacum
AGATAAAAACATAGCAGAAGTCACCTCTCCACCACCGGAGTTATTACGCCCGCAACTGTTTGATCTAACACAGAGAAAGATGAAAAAGGTTTAACTTTCGGTGTGGAGATCGGCGAATCCAATCACACCGACTCGCTTTGGTAACTCGGTTCATTTATGTCTGAGACTAACGATTTTAAGGGCTTTAAAGACATTTAGGCTAAGTCTTATGGGCTAGATATCTAGATGCTAGATTGGCCATCCACGTCAGCCTGGGCAACCTCCTAAGTCTTATGGGCTAGATATTTAGCTGCTAGATTGGTCATCCACGTCATCTGTGAGCTTAAACCATTCAGCGTTTTGGTTACTTTTTGAGTGCCGAACCATTTTGTACTTAAATCTCAAATGTTAGATTTTGTGAGCACTTAGAACCATTCAGTGTTTTGGTCATTTTTTGAGTGTCACACTATTCAGCGTTTCAATCTCGTTGATAGTTCGACTGCGAGCAAATGCTAGGAGAGAGAAGTAGCCAGAAAGAGTGTTAACTTTTTTCCCACACTTTTTTCATGATTTGCAACACTTTTTGGCCGATCTAGCGGTCCAATCTAACCCATAGGACTTAGCCTTACAAGGACTGATTTAATGACACTTATGCGACAAACGGCTGTTAGGCGTTTCTTTTTGAAAAAGGGATGGAAAAGGTACAATCATGGCATTAAATATATTATGATAAAAACGTAGCATTTTTTTTTAATTGCATTTCCCCGCATGGGCATTTTATTAAAACCCCATTTATAATAAGCATCCTGCAGGCATGAAAACAGCCGAACAATTTATTTACTTTTCATTGTGTTCATTCAATAATAAACTTCTTTTTGCAAGTTGGCAGTTGTGGCTTAAATTCCCTTGCCAGTCTTTTTCTTTTCAACTCTCATGTGACACCTCGTATCATTCTAGCAGAAACAATTGTTTGATTTTGCATTCACACGGTCGCCTCTGATTACTTGTATTATGTCACTTGCATGGAGTTGCCATTTTGGCCCAACTCCCAAGATTGAATTCACCGTCCACATAAAATTTGAAATTCGTCGGTTGTTTTGATGATTGATAGATCGCAAGCTAATCAGTTATCACCCCACTACTAAAGACCAAATGTACGAGGCTTAGAGCATCCACAATCGTGGAGTATAACCAAATTTTTTGGTAAAAAACAGACGCAGTGGAGACGGAGTAAAGACCAAAGACCGGACTATAACCAAAACCCAGACCATATTTAGTCTTTAGTCTGGTCTTTAGTCGGGCGTAAATTGAAGTTGCGCCTGATGGGGCGTAACTCAAAGTTGCGCCCCAACAATTAAAAAAAAAAAAAAAATTGAAGTTGCGCCCCAACAATAATATAAAAAAAAAAAAATGGGACGAGATTTGGAATTGCGCCTGGTTGGGGCGTAACTCAAAGTTGCGCCTGACCAAATTTTAGCCTCCCTCCACTGCGTTACAACACGGACTAAACCCAAATTTTAGTTTTTTTTTTTGCTCTTTGCTCTTTGGTTATGGTCGCACCACTGCAGTTGCTCTTAGACAGGCAAAGGACTACACAGTGTACGACTCACTGACCATCCAAGCTATTTTACTGTGCACAATTAAGAGTGGACAGTTAGATTTGTTGACACAACTACACAAGTGTGCAACATCATAATCATTCCTATGAACAAGAACCCAACAATAAACTATGAACTACTTATGAACTACTAAACCTGGCATTTTTAGGGGCGACCCCGAAAGAATTAGGGGCGACACTAAAAGACAAAAAAGGTCACCCAAACGTAAATCTAAGCTACCCCTTATCTTTAATTTTTCGAAATGGCCAATATGCCCTTATATAATCGGGAGCCTACACCATAATCGGTAGGTTAAAGGTGAATCGGTAGGTTAAATTGAAACTATACCTACCGATTATTGTGTAGATACTTCGGCTAATAATCCCTTTTATAATTGGTAGCTCCTACTTGTAAGACTACCGATTATAAGGAGCCCCATCAACCTTGGCCAAATTCCATAGGTTTTGAGGGGTGCATATCCAACCATAACCACTTGGCTTGAGCTGTGGATGTAGCCATAATCGGAAGCCTAATAGGTTACATACACTACCAATTATAAGTTGCCCCAAAATGAGTTTTTTTCTAAAATCCTTCACGTAATGAATTTTGAAATCTACCATAATCGATAGGTATATAATTATATAACCCACCGATTATAACGAGCCTAAGATCCAACCTTTGCCATTTTTCATAGGTTTTGAGTGTACACAGCCATCCATAACCACTTGGTTCGTGTTTTGGATGCAGCGTTAATCGGGAGTTAAATATATTACCAAACCATCCGATTATGGGTTGCCCCAAAATGAGTTTTTTCTAAAATCCTTCATGTAAGGGAATTTGAAATACACCATAATCGGTAGGCTTAACAACTTAACAATCTACCGATTATAAGGAGCCCCAGATCGAACCCTTGCCAAATTCCATAGGTTTTGAGTGTACAGAGCCAGGCATAACCATGTGGTTCGTGATTTGGATGTAGCCATAATCGTAAGCCAATTATAGGTTCCACAACCTACCGATTATCTGATTGCCCCAATTTAGTTTTTCTAAAATCCTTCATGTGATGAATTTTGAAATCTACCATAATCGGTAGAGTTTATTACTTCTTCCGTCCGATTATACGAAGCCCCAAATCCAACATGTGCCAAAATCCATAGGTTTAGAGGGTACAGAGCCAGGCATAACCATGTGGTTCGTGATTTGGATGTAGCCATAATCGTAAGCCAAATTGGTTCCAAAACCTAACGATTATAGGTTGCCCCAAAATGAGTTTTTTTCTAAAATCCTTCATGTGATGAATTTTGAAATATACCATAATCGGTAGAGTTTATTACTTCTTACCGTCCGATTATAGGTTTCCCAAAATGAGTTTTTGCTAAAATCCTTTTTTTGCGAAATTTTGAAATCTGCCATAATCGGTAGATGATAAAACTTATAACCCTACCGATTATAAGTGGCCCCGTATTCAACCTTTTCCAAAAACTAGAATATTCGGTAGCCAAAACAATAATCGGTAGTTTCACAAAATAATCGGAAGCAAACTCTTGTAATCGGTAGGCTGGGGTTTATATATTGGTGTGGAGAAAAAAAAAATTGACTCATTGTGAGATAACTCCCGATTGAGTGAGAGAAGAAGAAGAAGAAGTGGGTATATGTTGTCAACTTCCGATTGTTGCCAACTTCCATAAACATGGATGGGTACGAAGAAGGACGTGAAGTTGTTGAAGTTCAAGGTTTACTACCGTTTAGAGATGACGATTTGGGGTATATGTTGAATGATCCAAACTTTGATGGAGATGAAACCCCAGACGACGCTTTCATGGAAGAAAATGGAGAATCACCCGAGATCGAAGCTAACGATGCATCAAACATACAGTTATGTTTTTAACAAACTCTAATAACCGTGTTATCCATGTTATGTGCGTTTGTGTGTGTTTTTGAACGTGAAAATTCGATTTCTGCATGCATTGAATGACATGAACGACATATATTCGGTAGTTAATTTAGTACAATATCTCTTAGATTATCCACAATCGGATATATTTTGATGTATTAATCTGCCGAATATGAAAAAAAATCCTCAAATTGAAAGCTTCAATTTCTCACAATCGAAATTTGTATACATAAATAAACGTTCGATTATATAACGTCGCCACAAATACGAATTTCTCCAAAAAAATGAAATATTCGTAAATCTTGATATTTAATAATCGGTTGGTTTATGAATTTATAGTCCCTCCGATTATTGAAGCTTTTTATACAGAAGAATTGTTCATTTGTGTATGTCGTTAATCGGTAGATTATATTCGTACATGACTACCGATTGTTCATAATCGGTTATGTTGTATAGTATTAAATTACAGATTGTGTTACAATCGGTTACTTATTATCTAAACTTCCTTCCGATTGCTAATGCATAACTTGTTGTTGTTGTGCGTAGGCTGTTGTAGCGGTTGATGACGATTATTATTTGAGGTCTGATACTTCCCTACACTATGCAAACGATTTGGTATGTTCATGAATTATCTTTTCTTTTTCCAATCAGGTATGTTAGATGGTTATGCTTATTTTTTTTGGTTTGTTATATGCGTATTTAGATATTTGGAAGTAAGAAGGAAGCAAAGGAATGGCTTATGAACAAGGCAAAAGAGAAAATGTGCGTGGTAGTTCAGAACCCTTGCGTGAAGGATATTAGGTTTGAAATGGTTTGTAAGCGAGGTGGGAAGAAAAAGAGTCACGAGGGAAAGAATAATAAGTATGTAAGGAAGACGGGGAGAAAGAAATACCGAACTCATACAAAGAAGATTGGATGCCCATTTAAGATTGTCTTCTATAAGCCCGATGGTAAGGAAAGTAAAGATTGGAAAATGTCTAAAGTTGCTAATGGTTGTCACAACCACGATGATCCGGATACTCTTATTGGACATGTAATGGTTGGGAAGTTAAAACCACATGAAATGGAGACGGTGAGGTCTATGTGTATCCAAAAGGCGAGTGCGATCTTAAGTAAAATAAAGGCGGACGACCCCGACAACTTGTCTTGTTTGTCTACAATTAAGTCGGCCCTAGCTACAATCAAAAGGACGGAATGGGATGGTATAACGGTCATGCAACAATCGCAGTGGTTAGCTGAGTTACACGACTACACATGGATAATAGAAGAAAAGGATGGTAAAGTGGTACGTATTTTCTTGGCACATCCCGAAATGATAAAATTGGCTCAGTGTTTTCATTAAATTTTGTTGATAGATGCCACTTACAAGACAAACAAATATAACCTGTCGTTGTTGAACATTGCTTGTCACACTTCGGACAAAAACACGTTTACGATTGCATGGGGTTTAATGGATCATGGGAACAACGTGAGTTTCATTTGGATGTTGGAGACGTTGAGGTCCATTTATTATGGAGATGATTTTCCAAGGGTTATTGTAACGGATAACGATCAAGCCTTAATGCATGCAATAGCGGTAGTGTTTCCTGAAGCCCGAAACTTGCAATGTACGTGGCACATTCAATGCAACCTCAAACACAATTGCCATCACCATTTCCAAGTTAAAAAACCAAGGAAGGGTACCAAGAGGTCGAAGGAAGAGGATGAACACATTAGTAAATTAACCGTGGAAGAACGAGAGGAAGAGAAGAGGTTATTTGATGAAAAATGGAAGGAGGATGGAATGATTTGGAGAGCGTTCATGAAAGCACGGGACAAGATTGTTTGGTCAATGACTGAGGAAATATATGAAAGAAACTGGAAGAAATTTGAGGAAGAATATGGCAAGGACTACCCAAAACCCGTTGAGTATTGTAAAACACAATGGTTACCGATTAAGGAGAGGTTTGTGTATGCATGGACATATGAATATCGTAACTTCAAGAATGAGGCGACAATCATTGCGGAGGGGTCTCATGGCCGATTAAAGAAAATACTTCTAGGTAGTCAAAATGGAGTTGTGTCGATCTAAGAAGCAATCCATGAATTCACCAATCGTGATCTCGTAAAGATTAAGGATTCTATGCAATTTAGTGTACATAAATTCCCTACGGAACATGAAAGGGAAAGATTGCTTCTAAGGGTCATTGTTCATAAAGTTTCAAAATGGGCAATAAATCACATGATGGAACAATTGAAGTTATATAAAGCTTACGATGACGAGAATATGATTTGTGTTTGCAAGGATATGATAGGTATTGGTCTCCCATGTCGTCATAAAATGGGTAGGTACGTCGATGTGATTGACATCAATGATATTCATCCATTTTGGAAGCAATTAAATTTCACTCCAAGCACCCCCGTAGTTGATGGTCTGTCGTTCATGGAGTCGGAATTGTGTGCAAGAATAACCGAGCATTATTCTATAACAAATGGCGCCAAGAAGCAAATATTGATGCATGATTTGGAGCAAGCTCTTCACCCTCGTTTAATGGAGGTTGATGAACCTATTAAGCAAAAGGGGGCGGGTAGGCCAAACACCGAAGTGTCGAGGACCATTGAAAGAAAAGAATTGAAGGAGTATTTGTCTAATAAAATAATATTATGCAGGCATGAGCGTTCGGAAGCCAAATTTGAAGATGAGTCGCAACCCAAGAAAATAAGTCGTCCAAGAAAAGATCAAAGTGGACCAACCGCCCTACAAGTGAGGCCAAAGGTCTCTACGAAGCCTTCTCAAGTAAGTTAAGCCGAGGCGGTGGAAGAAGTTGTGTTAGTGGAGACCCAAACTAGCTCCGTATTTATTGATCAAATGAGCGACTCGCAACAAACACAATCAACGGAAATGGTGACTATAAGAGATAAGTATGGTACTCTTCGTTGTCCTAGGGATTTTCATGGAAGACCAACACGATCAAGGTATACAATTATAGAAGAGTATATGAAACAACTCCCTCCACTCATTGTTACATTTGTTTTGTCCACCGACGAGGTTGATGGGGATGGCAATTGTGTGTTTCACGTCGCTACGGAACAAATTGGTTACTTTGGAGAGGCGGTGAATGAAGATGTCACCCAATGGCAAAATTTAATAACTAAGATGGAGGTACAACTAATAAAGGACAAGGATTTCTATATGGAGATGATGAAGCAAGGAGATAGGCACGACAAAGAACTAGAGTTCAAAGACTTAGTTGCGCGTGTAAAGTGCCGAAAGGGAGAAGACAATCGGATCCAAGTATTGGATGACAATGCCTAAATGTGGATATCTCTTAGCGGACGCTTTGAATTGCGTGGTACATTTCTTTGTTCCTCCTAGGTATGGACATTCTTTTACGTTTACACCTACAAGGACGGTTTGCGATGAATCGGTTAAAGATAGAAGAATTGTTATGGCATTTGTGAATGAGATGCATTTTATCGGTTTAAGAGTAAAGAGAGATTGCCCATTACCTCCGTTGGGTGGTTGGAGTGATTACTTCCCAACGAATCATTGTAACGATTGGTTGAAACAATATAAGACCAACATGTTGGATTGGGATCGCGTCATGAAGGAGGATTTTCCGGAAGGCCTACTGTAATTGGTTCCCTCGGATGATGAAGATGAATGATCGTTATGTTTGAAAGATGTATTTTGGAAAGCCCTATTTGTACATGTTTTTTTGGAATTTTTTGGAAAATACTGTGAAGTATAAAGCTATAATCGGTAGTTATATTTTTAATATATCAACCGATTATACAAGCTTTTATAAACAGAGTCAATCAATATTATAATCAGTTATTAATTTTTGGAATTTAGATTCCGATTGTAAGGCTGACAAAACAATGAATTTTTTTTCCCAGAATCGGTAGATTACATATTACATAAACATCGGATTGTCACCAAACTCTGACAAAAAAAAAACTGAAAATTTTTCCCAGAATCGGTAGACAACATATTGCATAAACTTCTGATTGACAACAAACTCCGACAAAAAAATGAAATTTATTCCCAGAATCGGTAGACAACATATTGCATAAACTTACGATTGTCACCAAAGTCTGACAAAAAAGCTGAAAATCTTCCCAGAATCGGTAGACAATATAAAATAATAACTTCCGAGTGAATTCTTAAGTGAATTCTTCAGGAATTCATAACTTCCATCATAAGTGAATTCTTCACCCTTTTCCACTAAGTACTGTCTTTTTGCGAGTGTCCTACATAAACAAACATAAAATAATGTCAACTTCGTTTTAGTAAGAAAGATTAGACACCCGGTGTTATTTAAAAGAATAACCGAGCGTTATACTTACAAATTGTTGGATCGACAAGCTTAAGTGGATAGTGTTAAACATCCTCTTTTATATCGTTATGTAATCATTTACCCCTTTTTGGACAAGTCGGAAACGATCATGAACTTGTTGGAGTGATCTTTGCTTTATATTTTCATACTCTCGCACAAATTGGCTATATACCCTCGCCCAAAAGACTTCGGGTGTTAACCTTCCTGCTATGACATCTTCACGTCTTGTTACACGATACCATGTTTTCACAATGACCAAATCTTCAGCTGCGTCAAACGTTGCCATGCTTGTAAGTTGAGATATAGAATGAATTCACAAGAGTAGACGATGGAAAATCTATTTGTAGAATACACGATGCTATATATGTGTTGTTTGGTGCATAAATAAGAAGAGTTTACCCTCCTTATATAGATTAGAGTCCCAACGTGTTTTTTTTTTGAAAATATGGTCGTTGATGCGTACTTTTACAAGACTGTACTGAAATTACGTACAATTATTACACATAATCGGTAGGCAATGTTTGAACAAAGCACCCGATTATGCGTAATCGGTAAATATTTATTGTTATATACTTCCGATTATAGGATGTTTTGTCAACAGAGTTCTCAGTTCCATTAGAGTAGTATAATCGGAGGTTTATCAATATGTATTATCAACCGATTGTGTGTGGTTTTGAAGACACGACTAGTTTCTTATGAACGAACTAGTTGTTGGAGTATAATTGGTAGTTAGATCAACAATTAAAACTTCCGGTTTTCATAAATATTTTGAAATTCATAACAATATCACCTACACATCATCATAATTTTACATTAAACTCCCGCAATTCTATTACAAGGTATTGTGATTAGCGTCGTGGACGTGTTGGACGAGTCCTAAACGGATTAAATCTTTTCATCGCCCTAAGGATTCTAAAATGAGCTTCATAACGGAAGCTTGATCTTTTCCATCTCCGCCATTCCCCGAGAGATCGTTCTATAACCTCATCATTGGTTTCACCCCTCAATCGATATTGATTCACAAGATAAGTTAAATGGACAAATTCTTCGACGTGTCTGTTTATTGAACCAACTCGGCAGAAAAGATCAGCGGAGTGACGGTTGTTTGGGTTACCGGTGTAGGTGCAGAATTTTTCCCAAATAACTCATACTCATTATGCCTCCTTGCCTACGTTCTTCTCCTCGTGTCGGATAGAATTGAACATAGCGCCTACATAAAGATAAATCTTCTTCAATCGTGAACTCCGTAGGATTAATGAATGGTTGGGCCATTATGTTGAAGATGATGTTGGAGAGAGTTTAAAGGTATTTGTGTTCCATAGAGAGTAAAAGGATACAATCCTTATATAGAGTTTAGAGTTCCAACGGCTCTATTTTGTTGGGGAACCAGTATAATCGGTAGTCAAATGAAGTATTTTCACTTGATTATACGAGTTGCCCCAAATTTTGTTTTTGTAGAAATCTCAATTTTTTGAATTTGAGAACTATATTAATCGGTAGTTAATAAGACTTCCGATTATACAGTTGCCCAAATTTTGTTTTTGCAGAAATGTCATTTTTTTTCGAATTTGGGAACTAGAATAATCGGTAGTTAATATGACTTCCGATTATAAAGTTGCCCCAAATTTCTTCCTTGACGAAATCACCAATTTTGGGAATTTAGGAGCTACTATAATCGGTAGTCTAGTGAGGTTCTTGTTCCTTCCGATTGTTATAGAAGCAATATACGCGTTTGGCACAAAATCGATATTAATCGATAGTATAATATTGTTACTAAGCTTCCGATTTCTTCATAATAATCGGGCACAAAATAGCTTCCGATTATGTAAGGGCATTAACGTATTCTCCGCGTTTTTGGACATCCCTTAACGGTGTATATGGGTTGGGAATAAAAAAAGTCGCCCCTAATTCTTTTAGGGTCGCCCCTAAAAATGCCAAGCTACTAAACCCCAATTGTAATGCAGATTCTGATACATGATAGCATAATGCCCCATAAAGATGTTGTGTTGAAGTAACAATACCAAAAAAATGATGTCTTCTTAACGGTGTACGTTGAGAGTATTTTATACCTTGTTGTTCAACTCTCGGGCATTATTGATATCTTCTTCGCCGTGTTCTTATGGTTCAATCAATAATTTTTCTTTTGATGCTTGCTCTTTTCTTTACATAAGTACCAAAATTGAGTGAAACTAGGATTTCAAAATAATTTTCTATTCCTTTAGGCATTTTCCATAGACGTTTTGGCTCTCCAGAAATCGCATGCGTCATGTCAAATAAAACTAAATTTTTGCCTGCCATTAATAAAATCTCACCATTCTTAAAAAAAAACCACACTGGCCTCAAGTAATTCCCTTCATTAATAATTATGGAAACGGTAATGACACAACGTTTATTCCATGATTCTCGAACTCCATAATTATGCATTACCCATACTTCTGAATGAAACCTAATTGCGTTCACAAGTACACTAAGACACCCTTCCAACACCCCCACATTACTAAACAAATGGTTATTCTTTATAGGTTCTTTTGGTGGTTGCAATTCTACAAAGTTCTCTTTAGTGATATCTAAAGAGACTATTACTTTGTTTTGGTCTCGAGTTCTAAGTAACCAATGAAAAGTTCCATTGACAAATACCCCATCCCCAGAATCGATAAATTTTAGGGGTGGACTTCGATGCTTTTCCATGAATTAGATCTTAACATACAGACATCCATCACAAGACGTTCATAGCTTATTGGTACGACATTTACCAACATGTAATCGTTATTAGGTAGTGTTTTATACTCTGCAGTAGCTGGGTTCCAAAGAATGAACTCGCGGACACTATTAAACCATAATCAAACCAAACCATCACAAGAACCCCTCAACCAAACTTCTTTACTTGAGAGTTGATGTTAAGCTTGATTCGGACTCGAGCAGTTGCTCCAATTCAACAGAATTATCATACAAATTCTCATTAAGAGATGATGATATTAATAAGTGATAACTCTTGGAGAAAATTACTTGACCTTTCCTATCATCACGATACTGAAATATGAGATCACTAGGGTCGTTTTTTCTGAATAGTAAGATTAAGGTGGGATTTAACAAAACTAGGATCAGATATTATTTCAAACAACTACCAAGTCTTGGAAACATACTTACATTTAATTAATGATTTCACTGGTAACCTTAAAAAGATGTTGGGACCTTAGTCCCACATTGGTAGATATGGCTTAATTGGGTAGTTTATAAGTCAATGGGATCCCTCATCTAGTCAACCGGTTTTCGAGTTGAGTTCTACCCATGGGCTTATGACGAGTTAGGGTTGGTTGGTATCCTAACATTTGGTATCAGAGCCAACCAGTGTAGTCAAAATCGCTCTCCAAGGCCGATTACTCACCGAGTAATCGCTACAAGCTCTACGACCGAGGCGATTTCCGATTCCAAGGCCTCTCCAATTTTTAGTAATTAAGGCGGCCGATTTGGACGGATATTTTTAGCAAAACGAGTTAACGGTTTTTCTGAGTTGGCCTTGCATGCACTTAAATCAGAAAATAAAATATTCATAACCCTTAGATGAGAGTTATAAAATAGAAAAACCTCTAAATACATGATAAATACGTTCAATATAACAATATTACACACTTAATTACATCATAATGTTAAAATTTTAATTTTAATTAGGTACAAATCATGACTTATGAGCAGCAATATATAAATTATTAATAAATAGATTCCGAGTATTAGACCGAGTTTTGGCGATTTCCAAGTCCGAACTTATTGCTCCTCGCTCCAAGCTCCCCAACCGAGTAGCACCGATGAACGATTTCGATTACTTTGGAGCCAACCACCATGGTCCATGCCCGCACCATGGAAGGGGTGACCTATAGGCTAGATTAAGGTGTAGGGGCACCTATGTATGGGCGTAGTTGTCACCGCATTGAATACTGATAGTCGAGTTGAGTCGTCATAAGGAAAGGGCTACCGCCGGGAGTGGAGTCGTCATAAGGAAAGGGCTACCGCCGGGGACGTTGGGTCTGGAAGCGTGGTGGGATGGGATCCCTCATCTAGTCAACCGGTTTTCGAGTTGAGTTCTACCCTTGAGCTTATGACGAGTTAGGGTTGGTATCCTATGGTGCGCGTCGTTTACGCAACAAATTAATTACACCTTTCCACACAATTAACTGGTAATATAATGGCAAGGAGTTCGTTCCCACGAAGAGCAGGGAGTTTCTAGTTGTTAAAAGTAACCGAAATGGGTGTTTTTAGATTTTAAATTAAAGATAACTAATAAAGTAAAATAATAGAACTTTGTTGTAAATAATAATAAGAAAGATGATTAGGGAATCCTTCATTGCGTCTCTCGAAGGCTGAAGCTTAATTAAATATAAATTTATTTCATGTTTAATTTATACTGTTACCAACCGTAGAATAGCAATAAGCTCTGCTATCCCCCGGATTCCTACTGCCACTGGATACGGAAGCGCTCGACTACCAGATTCTATCCAACCAACCCACCAAGAATAAGCTCTCAAGGTGTAAATTAGTCGAATGCTTTACACTCTGTGAATCAGGTTGATCCTAGCATCAGACGCATAAGCTCGGTCTGCTTACTAGTGTTATCTTTACACACAATTGCTTAACAAAATCCCTCTGTCAGCTCGCGATTTACTCTTTGTGTAAGAGTTGATGTGACAATTACACGTATCACACAACCCTAAACTAGTAGAAGAAATATTGATTGGTTAATTTAATTGATCATTTTAAATAACCCCTCAATATTCTTAGACATTAAAAATAATAAAGATAATCAACAATAAAATAAAACTTGAAATAAACGTGGTTAAAGAAAATAATGCTTCATAGTTCAGGACTTTGAAATTATCCCTAATCAATTAGAAGTTTAGCTACTCATAATAATACTAATAAAGAAAAGAGAAAGAGTTAAAGTAAAACTTAAAATGAAAACGCTCCGTCTCTGTTTCTCTATTCTCGCAACAAATGCAAAGGAAGAAGTAAAGGAGGAAGTGTTTTTGGTCTCTTAAATTCGACCTCTATTTATACCAGAGGAGCCCCGACATTTTTCCTAATAAACCGGACATGATAAAGAGGCAGGGCAGCGAAAAAGGTTTCTGTTTATCTGAATTTAAATAGTGCTGATTCGGTGCAGCGGAGTACACCTAAGAAATGTGTACAGAGCTTCCAATCCGTTCGATCGTCCAAGAACCCTATGTGTCTTCGTATGCTCCATTGATCTGTCCAGCTTCAATGGGCCGCGTTACATCTGATCATTGCCTTCCCCACAAAACGCGTACCATTTTCTCTTCCCGTCAGACTTTGTCGAACTATTATCTTATCAAAATTCCCAACATTCCCACGTGATATGGGTCCCACCAACAATTGCAAACGAACCATCTTCCCTGCCATGTTCACAACCCGAGCTCCTTCATCCATGGCTTGTTCTTGCAGCTTCATCAGACCAAGGGGAGACTCGTGCTCCGTTATCTTCACTGTCGAGCTTCTTAACAGTTCGTCCATGGCAGCAGCAATAACCCATCGCTGAACTTCATCATGTCCGTCCTCATCACTGACACCAACTACAGCAAACCAAAACTCCATCCATCACCGAGCCGTCTTCGTTCTCGAACTTGCTCGAGCTTCTCATCTTCACTTTCCCAGTGAGCAATCTTTGCTCATATATAACTCGACAACTCGAGCACGATTAATCAAATACTCTCACCAACTTCGAGATAATCGAATCCACCATCATCACAACTGTCGATAATGGCAGCAGCATCTTCGATATGTTGAGCACCATTTCCAAGCATGACCCATCTCCTCTAATCGCCCGGTAGACCATTGATTCATTTGAATTCGAGAATTACCTTAAAACCGTCACATCATGATTATCACGATCATCATCTCCCTGAACTTGATAAAGACCATTGAATTGAAATCAGGCTCCTACCCAAGCTTTCCATCATCTCCAAGAACCTAGTGATGCATTCAAATTCGAATATCGTTGGTGATCAAATTCATCTCCATCGTGATCATCATGATGACCACCATTAAGAACAGCTCATGTTCTTCATGTTCATAATAAGGAAGAAGAAGAGGTGCTCCGAGTAATCATTCTGTGCCTTTAGTGATTTTTGAAATTAGCTTCCCCTTAACGAGTGGGCGCCCCTTAGTAAAAAAGACTGATTGCCTTTAGCGGTTGCTATGAAACAGATACGCCCCTTAACATTCGGGTGGGATGCCAATAGCATTTTCCTTAGAAGTTGACCATCTTGACCTTTAGTCTTATGAGTCTTGTTTTGCTCATAACTTCTTCATACGAACTCAGAATAACTCCGTTCTTTCGCCATCGCCTTTGTCTTCTCGTCCTCTACAAAATGAAAAGTAGAAATATTGTACTTGAACGAGTTTCATTTGGTATTTAGCTCTTCTCCCTTTGTAGCTAGCTTCTTTTATTGCACAATTAAGTGCAAATTCACTTCTTTTTGGACGATTCTCCTAATGAAACACAAATAAGAGAAAACAAACGTAATATACAATAATTTGCAAGAATATAAGCAATTACTAGCATGGAATTGACACTAAAATTATGTGAATTATGCACTTATCATCCTAACAAAAGATTTCATGGCAGAGCTCTTCTAAAAGTCTAGACATTTCTTATTTCTTCTTCTCCTTCTGCTTGCAATTTGAGAGGCGAAAAGAATTAGGGTTTGCTTTGCTCTTTTTAGCTCAGAGAACTCGTACAAAAGAAAGCTAGCTATATATATATATATATGCATGTAGAGATAGTTTGTGGCTAGCTAGTTGCTTACCTAGGTTAAGGGGTATCCGCGTGGGTGGAGCCTAGTAAGTGGTGGTCAGTTCCCTGACCATTAGCCCGCTAGACTTTTTATTACGGCAAATTTGTGGAGGAAGGTGCATATTACAGAATTTGCATTGGTGAGTCGGATAAATTCTTTACAGCAAAAAAAAAAAAAAAAAAAAAAAAAAAAAAAGAATTATAAAGATGTGGAATTGGTGGGAAGACTGCTGGATTCTCTCATTACCTAGCTAATATGTTCTTGAGTCGAATTACAGAGCTTTTGAGTAAACATGTTTTGGGTGATGGGTTACTCCTACATATTGGTTGTTGATCAATTACCAAAGCCACTACCAATGTCGATTGTTGCATGATCCAAAAAAAAGAACAACCATGAAATGAATCCATATAATTATGAACATGTAGCATTTGGTTTAAGTTAAATGGATTCGTGTACCCGTGTTTTACATTGAATCTACACTTTCCTTTGCCATCCCATGTGATGCGTCTAATCTACAATTTCCTTTAACAAAATTTTATTTCTACGATTATTTGATTTTCTATTATTTTTTTAATTCTGTTAAAAAGAAATCAATTTTTGTTTCTTATTTTGTGATATTATTCAAGCGTATGATTTAGAGGCGTCATTTTTAGAGTTCAGTAAAAAGCTAAAAAATGAAAAACTTAAAAAATAAAATATAATTAAAAATAATTACATAAAAATCAGAATAAAGACACCCATATCCACGTTCTTTGGATGGGAATAAGTTAATAACACCAAATTATTTTGTTGCAGCCCTTAAAATGGTTAGGTAGAATAAGCGATGCGAGGTCCACTTAAAATTACCCAAATCATGCTTCCTCGATTTCCCCCCGTTTTTTAGGTTTTTTACTCGAGACTTCGCTCTTTCTGTAGTAAATAAGAATTAGAATTAATACAATATAGATGGCCAAAATATTTTGGTGATTTTATGAAGAATATCGTACATGGTGATGGTTACAAAACCAACTAACAAAAATCTTTCATATCTTACCCATTTGGAAGCATTTTGGGGATCAAATACGGCTGTGTTAGTACTAAATACAATCCTAAAAGTTACTTTACCCTAAAACGAGTTGTTTACCACTCTCCAAGGAAAAGACACGTACATGTAACGACAAGATCGATGACTGAGTTTAAAGTGGGTAGATATGCATTTCATAAAAGTCAGAACACTCATATTCATGGAAGACCCTGTTGGCCATCTAGGTGGCGAAAGGGGATTTGCGTAGTCTGACAAAGGAAAATAACTTCGGCGAAGTACCTAAAAAAAGTGTTACTTGTAGGTAAGTCCCTAGGTAAAGGCTAATAAGTTTCCGACTATTCGATTCCATTTCCAGCTAGAGGTTCTTATCGTATGTTACTTAAACTTTTTATTTTTTCTTTTTCAATTAGTTAATATTTATGTTGGTTTCTACTTATCGATGAAATTAAGTTTATTATGATGGTGGTTTATTATCGGTTTTCTAGTTATGTTTTTATTTATGATCTCCAAATATAAATTATGCCCCTATTGAATTTTTTTTTCTAGATTCGACACTGATTTCTAAGGGTAAGATTCGGCATAGTGTTTCGAAAAGCTATGGGGGTTACTGTTAGAGCATTGCTCGGTCGAACTCGCATGCGTTGCTATCTCAATCATGTTTTTCAATGTTAGTGATCAAAACTATAAGTCTTGATTTCTAGTCTACTATAGCTAAGTCTCGGACTAGGATAGAAAGTGTAGTTGAGCTCAAGAACTCCATTGCGATCATCATACAAGACGAAGGACTACTCAAGGAACTGGTGGATCTTCATCGACTAAAAGGTATGTGGAGACTTGAACTTATCTATCACTCAAAAGTCTATATACTCTATCTCATATTTTGAGACAAAAGTAGTTTTGCTATATAGACTTTGATTACACACATCTGGTATTTCGAGACGAGTTTATCTCACCTATCTATTTCTCGAAATATGTGTTGGTAAGCTTTTGCTTTCGCCATGTTCATATTTACCTAGTGACGAAAGTCATGACACGTTTCAATCACTTTGGAAATTGCTTACTTTGACGGAATATCCTCTAAGAATGTTTCAATGATTGAAATGAGTGAACTGGCGAAAGTTCTCTTCCCGAGAAATTCTGCTGGAGTTTGAGAACTCCTTCCGGGAACTTAAGTCTGCGAACTTGAGTTGGTTATATCTAAAATCGATTGTTTGTGAACTCCTTTATAAAAACTAAGGAATGCAAATTGCAAACCGTGGCTATATAGTTCATGAAATGATTCGAGTGAATCAAATCGTTTTTGCTTCGATTGTGTCTTGTGAAGTTACATAAGATTTCCTTGCAATTGAACAACTCTCTAACTAGTTCATTTGAGTCATTTGAACTAGTTATGGTGAAGAAGAATATGGTTGATATGAAATTGCTCATATGGCTAACCATTTGTTTAACTATTGTTGAACCAACAAATGTTCATGTTTGGGTACGGTTACATAAACCCAAAATAGTACATTTCATTTGTGTGTAGCAAGCTAAGTTTTCGATCCAACGGTTGAAAGATATTAGCTTGAATCTAATAAGGTTTTCATCTAACGGTGGATATTTAATGCTTTGTTACCAAGCTAACATTGATTGCAAACCCTGATTTGAAAGACTATATAAGGGAGAACTCTAGCAACTGGGAAACCTAATCCCCACACCTTCCGTGTGATACTAGTTGTATTATCTAGAGTCAATTCTCCTTTAACCTTAGGTTTCTTTCTTAAACCAGGTTAACGACTTAAAGACTTCATTGGGATTGTGAAGCCAGACCGATACTCCTTTCTCGTAGTTGTGTGATCTGATCTTGTTGATTCTATCGTTTTGAGTACAATCGTAACGATCGGCTTGAGATCTTTATCTCTGATAGGCAAGATAGAAAAGTAATCACAAAAATCTTCGTCTCATCGTTTGTGATTCCACAATATCTTTTTTTCGCTGCGTCGATTAGGATTATTGTGAGGTGATTTATAATACTAGGCCGTTCTTCGGGAATATAAATCCGGGTTATTAATTGGTTCCTGTTCACCTTGATTTATCAAAATACGGAACAAAACTTGTAGGTTTATCTGTGGGAGACAGATTTATCTATTCTCAGACTTTTATGTGTGATACATATTTTTTTATTAAAGTTTTCGACTTTGGGTCGTAGCAACTCTTAGTTGTGGGAGAGATCAGCTAAGGGAATCAAGTGCGTAGTATCCTGTTGGGATCAGAGACGTAAGGAGCGCAAATGTACCTTGAATCAGTGTGAGATTGATTAGGGTTCAACTACAGTCCAAACCGAAGTTAGTTTGTAGTAGGCTAGTGTCTGTAGCGGCTTAATATAGTGTGGTGTTCAATCTGGACTAGGTCCCGGGGTTTTTCCGCATTTGCGGTTTCCTCGTTAACAAAATTTTGGTGTCTGTGTTATTTCTATTTCGTATTATATTTGTTATATAATTGAAATATCACAGGTTGTGCGTTAAGATCAATCAATTGGAAATCCGACCTTTGGTTGTTGATTGGAAATTGATTGATCCTTGAACATTGGTCTTTGGTACCGTTCAAGTGTTTTCTCTTGTATTCAATTAGACTCGCAGATTTCTATTTGCTTGAGAAAGAATTGAATCAAGAAAGAGAGATATAACTCTTTGATATACTTTATTAAGATTGAGTCTAGTTGATTCTCTTGAAAGTATATTGGAGTTTGTCCATACAGATTGCTAATCGAAATATTGGGTGAGGTTGTTGTGCCCCCTCTTTTTCAATTGGTATCAGAGTAGGCAAACACATTAAAGACCTTATAAGTCTGTGTTTGTAGCGATATGATTATGGACGAGTCTATCTCTAATAACGTACCAGTTCATAAATTATTAGATGATTTTCAAAGCTTGGATTCACCGGAGAGGACTGTCACATATAGGTCAGTATCTAAACATTCTCTTAATGTAAAACCTGTTGAAGTCTGGGAAACACGCCTAGAAGAATAGTTGGATGAACTTTCTGATGAAGGTGATTCGGATATTGATAGAGATGTTGATGAGGAAGTCTCTGAGTATGTGAAGGTTTTGAATTCGTTGGAAAAGAAGAAGATGACAACTTCTCATGTCACTCCTCTTCTGACTCCTCTCTGTCGAGAAAACAAGAAAGTTAAAAGATGTTACGCAGGTGTTTATGTTTCGAATCGTTCTAACGAATCGATCCTCAAGGATTCTGAGGAAAACCTATGTATGAAGTCACTTGAATGTGATAATCTTTATCAAAAGTATTTGTTGTTGGAAGAGAAACTTGCAGAATCTGAAGCAAGGATTACTTTCCAAGCAAACAAGTTTTGACGACAGAGAAAGCGCTTATCTCGCTCGAGAAAAACGCCTTGAGGCTGATTTAGCTGCTGCTCTTGATCAAATCAAGATGTTAGAGGAGGACTTGAAAAAGTTCAATAGTAGTTCGAACAAATTAACCACTATGCTAGGAGCAAGTAAAAATCATCGTGATACACGAGGATTGGGATATAAGGGAATATATGCTCCAAGTATTAGAAAAGAGGTAAAATTTGTCAAGGCTAGTGATTTTTCTCAACAAAAGGTTACCACTGATGGCAAAAGTGAAATACCTACACCCGCAGTTGAGGTTTGAAAGAGCAAAGTATATCAACCTCCAAAGTCAGCACACATGGATCGAGGTAAGAACATTCCTTATGTTTGCCACTATTGCGAAATAAAGGTCACTGGAAATGAGATGTCGTTTTCCGTATAAGGAATGAGAAACTTCATGATGTTCTTATTTGGGCATCACAAGTGTAGTTGGAAATCCCACAACACACCCCATATAATATTTTCTAGATCTAAATTTATTTCATAATCAAAATAAAGATTAAAGTGCTAAAATTATAAAATGGACACAATGATTTTTTACATGGTTCGATCAATGTGATCTACATCCATGGTTCTTCACTATGATTGTTGAGGTTACATTAATATTACATTTAGAATCTCCATTAATGGATATTTGGTAGATCTCTAGATCTAGTTTTTATGGGAAGAAGATGATAAAGAAAATAAATCTCTCTCTCTCTTACAAAAAATGTTATCCTCCCTTTCTCTCTCCTGCCCTCCTTTTTATATAGGTGTTTACATAGTGGATGACAGCTCATACATAGTGGAATACAGCTCATATTCCCCTTCATTTTCGGATCCCCTGCTACGTTCTCTCAGACTCTCTTTATAATTTCGCAGGCTCACTTTATAATTTAGTAGGCTCTCTCTCTCAATCATTCTCGCAAGCTCTGCTACATTCTCGCAAGTTAAGGAAATAATTGAATCTCGCACACTAAAAAAATATGTTGTGCGATATTTGAATCCTAAATCTTGCCTCTTTTTTCTTGAATATTGCTTGAAGAGCGATCTTTGAGAAAAAATTCGTTGTTGTAGTAGTCTTTGATCTTTGTTGATGAAGGAACGAGCGAAAGAATACTGGACTTGAAAAGTACGTACTTGCCTCTATTCTTTTGTGAAGTTAAAGTAAACTTGAGAAGTAATTAGAAGTATTATCTTTTGAAGTATGCGAAGTATGAATTATCCTTGAAGAAGTATAAGAACTACTCAATCCTAAAAATATAAGAAGTATCTGTCTTTGAATGAGAATAATAAGTATTGCCTCTATTCATGCGAAATTATTACTCCATTTTTGGTGAGGATTCTTGTTGTTCATTAGTGAACGTCCACTTTGGAAATGATTCTTGCCGAGAAGATAAAGAACATAAAATATTTTCTTGGTAATCCATAGTTGCCTCTGTTCTTTATCTGTGAGGGTAGAATCCTTGATAAAGTGTTGAATGAGCGAGTTGTTTCTTCATTCTTATCATCCTCAAATAGAAAATTTAAACCACACACCTCCTTTGGTAATCACGGTAACCACACGGAAAGAAAAGGAAAAATCAACAAAAATTATAGAAGAATGTGCGGTAAACAGAACTCTAGTTGATACGGGGAGTTCGGCGAATATAATATTTTACCATGCATACAAAGGAATGGGATACAAAGATGAAGAGATGTCTCCTTCAACTTATCATATTCATGGCTTTGGCAAATCTGCAACAAAACCAAAAGGAGAAATAGAGGTGCGAATTTCGCTGGGAGAAATTGAAACACAAATGGCACTATGCGTAGTGGATATGGAATCACCGTACAACATGCTGTTGGGAAGGCCATGGATACATGCGATTAAAGCCGTAGTATCAATATTACATTAATGCATCAAATTTCCTATGCCAAGTGGGATTGATGAAATTAGAGGGGAAGCTGATAAAACGAGATTATGTTATCAAATTGAGTGAAACAGTATGAAGGACGTGCAAAGAAGCGAAAAAATCGCAGGAAAATGGCGAAGGAGGCAAAGAAATAAGAAGAATTTAGAGCTTATATGATAAGAGCAGAGGAAGGAAAAGGAATACCCAGCGAAATTTCGGGAGAAGAAACTGAGCCTGCGAAGGAGATAAAAAAAAACCCACACCTATGGGAGAACCAAAGACCAGTTACACTGCGGCGGAACCAACAAAGGAAGTGAATGTTGGAACCGAAAAAGAACCCAAAATACTAAAAATTGGGACTAAGATGGAGGCGAGATGAAGAAGAAAGAACTATTGGTCTGTTGCGAGAATTTAAAGATATTTTCGCGTGGAACATGGACGAGATGCACTGGAATAGACCCGCCCGTGGCGTGTCATAGGTTGGAGATTGACAAAAATGTGAGGCCATTCAAACAAAGAATCAGAAAAATCGCAACAACATATCATCCTCAAATAGAAGAAGAGTTGCAGAAGATGCTTGATGCAGGAATCATAAGACAAGCAAAATATCCGGAGTGGATATCAAACATGGTTGTGGTTCCAAAGAAGAAAAGGGGGATAAGAATTTGTATAGATTTTACTGATCCAAATAAATCATGTCCGAAGGATAGTTTCCCGTTACCAGATATTCCACAAATGGTTGAATCAGCAGCAGGAAATGATAGAATATCTTCTCTAGACGGATATAAAGGCTACAACCAAATCCCTCTCGCTGAAGAAGATCAGGAGCATACTGCTTTTTTCGCTCCAAGAGGGTTATATTATTATACAAAAATGCCATTTGGTTTGCGAAATGCTGGAGCAACATACCAAAGGATGGTAGAAAAGGTGTTTGCAAAATGGATACACAAAACATTGGAAGTGTATGTGGATGATATGTTAATAAAAAGTAAAGAAGCAAAAAATCATGTCCAAGATCTGAGGGAAATTTTTGAACAAATGAGACATTTTAACATCAAAGTAAATCCAGAAAAGTGTATCTTTGGGGTTGCATCGGGAAATTTTTTAGGCTACATCGTATCAAAAAAAGGAATACAAGTTGATCCAGAGAAAGTGCAATCTGTTCGTGACATGCCAACACCAGCGACGGTAAAAGATGTACAGAATTTAAATGGGCTCTTAGCTTCGCTGGGAAGGTTCATTTCGCGATCATCAGACAAATGTAAACATTTTTTCAATATACTCAAAAAAGGGACGAAGTTTAGATGAACAGAGGAATGCGAGAAAGCTTTTCAAGGAATAAAAGAACATATGACGAATATATCTATTTCGCAAAAAGCAGAACTAGGAGAAGAATTATTAATCTATCTTGCGACAACTTCGCATGCGTTAAGTGCCGTGTTATTATGAGTAGACGCAGGAGTTGGAAAACCAATCTATTACATCAGCAAAACCTTCAATGCTGCAGAGAAAAATTATTCAAAGATTGAAAAACTAATTTTGGCATTAGTTTATGCAGCATTTAAACTTCGCATATATTTTCAGGCACATGAAATAAGGGTACCCGACAAAAATACCAATCGAGTCAGTAATGAAAAATTCAAAAAGATCAGGCAGAGTTGAGAGATGGAATGCACAAATAGGACATTTCAAAATCAAATATGAAATATTATCGTCACCCTAATCGCAAGTTGTTGCAGACTTCTTAGCAGAATTTCCTTTAGAAGATGATGAAGCTGTGGAAGAAATGATGGATGTAGAAGAAGAACATGGAAATCCAAGAGATCTATTAACAGAGCCAAATAGATTGGAAATATTGGTGGATGGATCATCAAATGGGGAAGGTAACGGAGTTGGAATTATTTTGATTTCTCCAGAGGGCAACAAAATGGCTTTTTCCTTCAGATTGGAGTTTGTATCCACCAATAATGAGACAGAATATGAGGCTGTGATACATGCCCTGAAGTTCGCAATAGAAATGAAGTTGGAAAATGTGAGAATCACCAGTGATTCGCAATAGTCATTCGTTAAATAAAAGGAGAATACACTACAAATTAATCATCCATGAAGAAATACAAAAAACTTGTTGAGGAATTGTCAGCGAGAATCCCAAAAATTAAATGGAGACACATATCAAGAAAAGATAATAGACTCGCAGATGCTTTTTCTTTTATCTCAAGTATGATGACAGACCCAACTGCGAGATGCATAAAGATACAGACACTTTTATCACCATCAATCAATAAAGAAGAAGAAGAAGAAGAAGAGGTAGATGTAATGATAATAGAAGGTGGAGAACAAATACCTAATATCGAAGATTGGAGAGCAGAACTTCATGCATACCTGATGAGAGGAGAAACACCAAGGAATAGATTGGAGGCGCACAAATTAAAAAGCCGTGCAACAAATTATGAACTAAGGGATGGGATACTGTACCGGAGATCCTTTAACGGACCTTCACTCAGATGCTTAACACGAAAAGAAAGAGAAGAAGTGTTAAAGATGTTACATAGTGGGGATGCTGGAAATCACAGCGGCGGAAGATCTTTGGCATACAAAGCGAAGATGCAAGGTTATTATTGGCCATATATGCATGAAGATGCGAAATAAATATCAAGGCGTTTCGAAGATTGCCAAAGGCACGGAAAGAAAATACATGCACCTGGAGCACCATTAACGTCTTCAACAAGTGTATGGCCTTTTGGAAAATGGGGTTTAGATATTGTGGGACCATTTTTACCGGGGTCTGGGCAAAGAATATATCTGATTGTTGCTACAGACTATTTCACAAAATGGGCAGAAGTAAAGGCAGTACAACACATTCGCGACAAAGATATTTTTACATTCATATTTAAGAAAATTATATGCAGATTTGGAATCCCGCACAATTGGTATCCGATAATGGGAAACAGTTTGAGGACGAGAATATAGAACTGTTACTTAATGCATTTAAGATAAAGTGTGGGAAGTCAACTCCTTTATACCCTCAGGCCAACGAACAGGCAGAAGCAACAAATAAGACAATCGCAGATATATTGAAGAAGAAATTAGAAGGGCATAATAGAGCATGGTGTGAACAGGTACATAATGCAGTATGGGCTTACAACACAACCAGGCAAGAAGCTACGGGAATGTCACCTTTCTGTTTAACATATGGAGTTGAGGCTGTGCTACCAACAGAAGTTATTATTCCAACAACAAAGAGAGAAGCTTGGGAGAAAAATCTTAGTGCGGATATTATTTTAACCAAGCTAGATGAATTATAAGAAAAAAGAGAAAGAGCTCTACATCATATGGAAAATTACCAGCGAATATTAGCCCGAGAATATAATAAACGTGTTAAAACACGCGAATTTCAACCAGGTGACTTGGTGCTGCGAGAAACACCGATATATCAGCGAGAAAGTGGGGGAAAGCTTGCGAAAAAATGGGATGGACCTTATATCATTAAGGATATAGTTGGAACAGGGGCATATAGATTGATGGACCCTGAGGGTAAAGATGTGGGCCACAGAGACTCTATAGACCGTGGAACAGGTTATACTTGAAGAGATATTACCCGTAAAAGATCGTGGAGAAAGATTAGACTGCGAAATGATGTATGATTGAAGCAAAATGAATTTATATGAAAATCTTATGAAAGAATTATTGCGAGATTATACAAAACAAGAAAGAACATGCGAAAATTTCTCACAGATAACGACAAGAGATAATCAAAGATCAATGACATATCAGAAAGGGGCGAACCTGCTATGGCGTACACCCTAGTTCGCGAAATCAAAATTTCGCAAGAGGCAAATGTAAGACCTAAAGTACGTCATAAAAGGGGGTACCTGTTTCATGGCTCAGGGAAAAGGTTACACCGCCCCCGGAACCTGAGTCATGGAGATTTGGGGTCAATAAAGCCCATCCGGAGAGGTACCTTGGATTTTCAACCTAAGATTATGACTTAGGTTGGACGACTGAGGGTCTCTTCTAAGGAGTCAGCATTTGATCAAGGCGCCGAGGTACACGGTTTAGCCAAGAGTGCCTGGGGCATTTGAAGCGTCTCGGCCATTCTTGGCAAGTCTTGGCTTATGCTGCACTCGACCCGAAGAAAACTCCACTTAGGGTGCAGTCTCGTAACCATAAGCCCTATAAGCAAAAAGGATAAGAGGCTGCGAAAACAACTGGTTGTTGTTAAGACCGGATGGTAGGAGCCAACCTTGTATGATAGAGGTACGTCTCCTTGAAGGAGCAACCAGGGGGAAGATAAGGGCGGCACCCTCCATTAGGGAGCTGATAAGTGTCTTAAGACGCAAATGTCATGGGGCTTTATTTTCGCAAGAAAATTTAGGCTTGTCATATTTGTGCGACAATCCTGAAGAGGCAATAATACAAAAGACA
The DNA here is from genome assembly GCA_023531295.1 of Papaver armeniacum. Lineage (NCBI taxonomy): Eukaryota > Viridiplantae > Streptophyta > Magnoliopsida > Ranunculales > Papaveraceae > Papaver > Papaver armeniacum. The sequence continues at coordinate 25,312 of JAJJWW010004489.1, forward strand.
AAGATAAGACGAGATCAATGGGTTAGTACATGAAAGTGTAAGGACGTCCTGCGATTTCGTCGCAAGACGGCAATGTCATGGGGCTTTATTTTTGCAAGAATTTTTAGGCCTGTCATATTATCGCAACAAAAAATTCAAAGAGAGAGTTAAGGCAAGATCAATGGGTTTTTGCATGCAAGTGCAAAGACGTCCTGCGATTTTGTCGCAATAACAAGAGGTGGCACAATAAGACCTTTAACTAGGAAGGCAAAATAAGACCACATGATGCAACAAAAGATTTATAAGAACTAATTATTACTTATGCAGGTCATCCATCACAAGAAAGATAATGAGATGCAGTATGGGAATTATTAAACAATGAACATTATCTTTCTCGCTAGTAAGCACAATAATAAAAGAGTAAATGCATCTCAAAGATGACTAAAGTGCACCATATGCAAGAAGTTATACAGATGAAGTAGTTCAAAGAAATAAAATTACAAAATAAGTTCAAGCCTCAACATCGACTTTTTCGCCAGAAGGAGATAGTGGACGTCCTTCACTAATTTTATCACTCTCACTGACTTTCTCGCTTTTATTTGGCTTTTTTCAGGCTTCGCCAGTCCTTCCTTCATTATGGTTTATTCTAACTTCTTCTTCATCTGGATTATTATCGACAATCTCATCATTAGGAGGAACCTCCTCTTCATTTGCGAAATCTTCGCCACTTTCATAATGATAATCGCTATCAGGAGAACCAGGAACTTCATCATCATCTATTTCCAAAGGTTCGACAGATACATGGGGAAGAGATTTGGACAATAAGATATCATTCACAAGAACTTCAGCCCTGAGATGAACTTGGCGAAGAAGTGCCTTCTGGTGATTCCTACTTTGGATATCTTTGGAATAAGCGAGATAATCAAATCTTCTTTCTACTCGATCGTGAGAACGAGCAAGAGTAGAGGCAAGTAATGCATTTTCTTTGCGAACCTTGGCATAGCTAGATTCCAAAGTAGAAAGGGAGGAGCGAAGATCTTTCTCAGTCTCGCAAAAACAAAGAACAAAGAAAATCATTCGGGTGAAGGATTCTTAAAGGAAGACATAATAAAAATATTTAACAAAGAAAAATGGTTGCGGCAGTTAAATTTTATGACTACCTTCCTTTTGCGAGATAAGATATTGAGTTAAAGCCAAGAAACTATTCTCCAAGTGGTCCATGGCATTGTCAAACTTATCTCCAACCAAACCTTTCAGTCGAGATCGCAAACTCTTTTCATTAGAAATGAGTAACGTGTTTTCCTTCGCAAGAGAAGTGTAGGATTCTTCTAGCTTGGAGTATTGATCTTTGAGTTGACTTGCCTTTATGCTTAAAGTTATCCTACCTTGAATAAGTTTATCTCTCTCAGCAGAAGATGATTTTTTTACTTCTTTGAGTTTATTTCTCAATGATCAGAGGGATCGTTCTTGATCATTACATAATTTTTGGCAAATGTTAAGTTCTTGCGAAGAGATCGCCACCTTATTTAAAAGAATTCGCTTCTCCTGAGATAGGGTTTCATTCTCATCTGATAAAGTTTCCAACTCCATATTAGCTTTAGTCAAAAAGTAAGAGAGGCGAGATAATTCACTACTTAATAAGTTTTGCTTCTGGACTAATTGAGCATTCTCCTTGGTAAGATTATGTATTTGATCAACAGAGTACGTACGAAGATTATCTAATTGGTTATATTGATCCATCCAAGCATCTCTATCCATTCGGTCTTCTTTGGCGATGGATTCAAACTGATATATCTCCATTTTTCGTTTCTGGTTTAGAGCTTAAAGGGCGAACAAGATATTTCAAAAAAAATAAAAAATATATACCTTTTAGTTCCTCATTCTTCTTGCGAAGATTGTCACGATCCAGTGAAACATTCTGAAGCTTTTGATTTTCAAGATGAAGAGTGTCACATTTCAAGGTCATGGCCTGGAGGTTATTCTTCAAAGTTTCAACTTCCTTTTCTAAGGATGTTTATGAAACCATTCTGTCGAGCCAAAATATTTACTTAAAATTTCATGAGACACCAGATTTGATAGGATCAATAGAAACTTTCTTGACATCATCTAGAATATCTGATAAAACCTTGAAAGCGATATCCATCCCTTCCAGATTTTCTTTAGTAAAAGGGGGAGATTCGGATGAAGAAGTGATGATGGCAGAAGGTGGGAGAGTTGAATCATCTTTCGCCATAGATGTGTCATCTGAAGATGAAATTTGATGAAGGTTAATGATTGGGGCTGAGGCAGTGTCCAGAGAAGAGGCATTGACAGCAGAAGAAGAGAAGGGTTCATTCGCAATAGGATTATCACGAGGAATTTCATTAATAGAAAGGTCAGTTATAGGGGAGAAGTCTGAGGTGACATTTTCGCAAATAAGAAGAGGGAATTCAACTTGCAAAGATATCGCAGGAGGTGTTGAAAGCTTAAACATAGGAAATGGAACAGAAGTTTCAACATTTTTAAGGTGGCGAGATCTTTTGGGGGGGGCCTATCGAAATTTCCATCACCCTGCGAATCACAAGTCAAATAAGAAACAGAGGCAACAATATTGTTATTAAAATAATAAGTGTTTCTTAATACCTTCTATTCGCAGGCTTTCTTTTGTTCACAATGATTTTTTGCTGCGAACTCTTGGAAACATTAGGGTTTTGGATTGTGAACTTGGTGCTAGAACTGTTTTTGCTGAAACAGAAACAGTATGGGAATTATTCAAAGATGAACAATATTAAATAAAACAATTTCAGTAGAAGAGATCAATCCTAAGAAGATCAGTTTCAGCAAAATCAACAAACCTTGATGGCTCCATAGGAATAATAGCAGAAAGATGGAGAGGATTTATGGAAAGATGAACAGTAGTAAAAAGTTGGAGACGACAAAAAGAAAATTCACAGAGAATGTAGAGATGAAGAAGACGAAGTAAAAGAAAGAAAATATTCTTATGATGGATCTCTTCTTAAATAGACAAAAGATGATGACCGGTTAGCATTTAATGTGCTTAGGTGAATAGGGAATATTTAACACGGGTAAACGGTTATGCTTAATTCATGGAATCCTATCGGCGAGAAAATTTAGGGAAAGAAATAAACAGATGCGGCATTTTGAAAATATTAGTGCTCATGATATTCTCTACTTTGCAGAGAAGACATGAGAAGAGGCAAGATGTAGGATCGAATATCGCAACATCAATATCCTTGCGAAATCCTTGAATGACGACTGCGAAGATATCATGATTGGTAATAAAAATGACGCAACGGATGACGACAGCCTGAACACGAGAAAGATGTGAAGACTTAGCGAGATTTAACATTTGAATACTTGCTAGAGTGTCGCAAGTCAGATCCGAAAATAAAGGACAGCTTAGCTGTCATCCACTATGTAATGTCCTATATAAAGAGCCAAATAGGCTTAAGAAGAAAGAGATCTTTTTAGAGTAAAGAGAAAGTTTTGAGGAGAGAGAAAGTCTAGAGTTGCAATTATATTCTTGATTTCACTTCCTTCTTGTAAAATTTCTAACTCAATTAATAAAAAGGCTGATTATTGATCTTAAAGATGAGTTAAATATTATGAATTCTTGTGAGGGATGTATTGTAGGATTTCCTGCAATTACAACAAGAAGTTGTGAAACCAAGATCATATGTTAAGACTAATCCCCTTAACGCTACAGGTTGTAACTGTCCAACCTTTAGGCAAAAGAATCAATGCTGTGATAAACCTAGATTTTCCTATAAAAGTCATACGAATCCTTTTCACAATCGTAATGGTTATCAAAAGGATAACTTCGTAACGACGAAGACAAGATCCGATGAAGCCAATTGGAGAAAGACTAACTTGCAAAATAATAGTCAATCTAATTCTCTTCCGAGAAATCTTGAAGAGAGTAATGGGAAGAAGGTTCCGGTTGTTCCTAAACGCACTCAGAAGTGGGTACCAAAGAAATCCAATGATGCTTTGAGTGTGAAAAGGAATGATCTTCCAGAAAATTCCGTAACTATGGAGAAGGCAATATCCATGATGTTAGAACTTAACAAGTTCTTTGGAAAAATGGATTTGCATGTGAAAGGTTCTAAAAGCGATCTCTTTCATGATAATTAAAAAGTCACTTGTGGCGAGCAAGACATTGTTCACCTCAACACAACTTGATTGTGTTGTAAGTGCATCATCACCAAGGAATGCCCTGCTATGTATATGGTAAGGGAAGCACGAGAATTAGGGCACACAGATTATGTTCGGTAAGGCTGTAGAATTCGATCGGATTCTTCTAAAAAGGTATGTCTATAAACTTGAGCAATATTTGTGGTTTTATTTGCTCAGAGTAATGATCCATGTACCTTGCTTATCGTTCATTTCTACCTAACTTGATCTACGTTTAAGGTTCTTAAATATTTAGGTATGAAAATAGTAGTTCGGGATGTTTGGACTTCATGGTACACCTACCAGGTTTGCATAACATCATTTAAAATCAAAATCTAGGGGTTTAAGTACGCATACCCATTTGCATACTCCCACAGGTCATGAAATTTTTTTTGCAAACCGGTATGCAAACTTAACGTCGATATTCGGTAAACTTGTATTGGCCGTAACTTCTTCGTCCGAACTCGGAATGACCTCATTATTTTTGAATTCTCTTCAAATTGGAGATGAGAATTCCTGAATTTGGATGAGTTAAGATTGGTATTTGTCCTGTCTCTTGTTTTTGAGTGTTTTGCTCCGTTTCTTCGCACTTGTTCCACTTCTCTTGGACTTGGGCACTTGAATTCTTGGAGTACTAGTCTTATAAGCTAATTTTTAGCTTTTATAAGAATATTGTTTGTGAATCACAAAGAAGAAATTTCAAGAATGAGCAGTAGTATGCATTACTATGGGATTCTTAAATGTTCACAATCATTTTATGTGAACTATGGTGCATGTTCGTTAATGACTTTGTATGTTCTTATTTGTTAAGAAAATATTTTTATACGCCCTTGGTAGCTATTCTTGGTGTAAATCCGGGCGAAAAAGATTGATTCTACGCTATAAGGGCAAATCATCTTATATGTGCATTACGAGTTTGTCTTGATGACTAGGAAACTTCTTATGAGAATTTATTCTTGTTTTTGAGAAGGATTACTAGAGTTTGGAATATCCATTATTGTGACTACACATAGCTATGTCCAACGGTTTCATCTTCATGTTTTTAGATTTATTGGTTTAAATTCTAAAATTGTTTGGAAGATGATTTTTGCAGTATTAATCTTTATGGTTTTATATATTGCAATTTGTTATGGGATATGTGTGTTTGCGTCCGTGAACTATGATTGTCTCATACCTTGTCGAAAGTTAAGTCCTTTATATGTCGATATGCATGTGTTGATAAAAGAAGGAATGAACTTTTGACAAATACAAAAGTTAAGCGTATTATGTCAATTTTTGATGGAAGATAGGTTAAAATATTTTGTTTACAAGGATTATGTCTATTGTATGTCATTGTGAAAATGGTGATGGCAAATAGAATGAATCCTTTCTTATTCCACGGTATATGGTCGATCTCCGATCCATAATTTTTGTGTACATACTTTGTTGTTCCATAAGGTGTCTTGTGTTGAGCTCTATCGACTGAGTTAATTTTTGACTTAGTTGTTGCTCCGTGAGATACTTTGTGTCGAGCATGTACAACTAAATTAATCATCCTTGGTTGGTTATTTAGTTGTTGCTCCATAAGTTCTCTTATGTCGAGCATGACCAATTAAATTGATTACTTTTTGTGATTAATTTGGTTGAGTATTCCGACTAGATTAATTATGGGTTCTCTTGTGATTAATCTAATTGATTTTTAGTCTCCATAAGTTCACTTATGTTGAGCATTTCCGATTAAATTAATCATGGGTTCTCTTGTGGTTAATTTAATTGAATAGTTTGGATTCAAATTCATACTTGTATGTGATTTGTTATGTCCAAAGAAATCCTTCTTTTCTTTTGAAATTAAGGTCGCTCTTGTTGTTCTTTCGGGAATGACATATTATGGGGGAGAGTTCTTAATTGAACTTGTGCTTAATTGCCAAATCTTTGTGGGGAGTGCGGTTGTGGAATATTATAGGGTTATCTTGTATCTTTATAAACTCCTAGATGAATGCATTTAGCTTTGGCTATATGATTGCATCTAAATAAGATGATATGTGCTTTCTTTTGGTCATGAAATGTCTCTTTCGAAAATTTCATTAGGATCCCGTTTTCGTACCTTTGCCAATTTTATTGACAAAAAGGGGGAGAACTAATATGTAGTTCACACTAAAAATACATATGGTTTTCGGATCATTATGTAAGGGGGAGTGGTTTCCATGTGAGATGGAGTATTGACTAAGGGGGAGTGATACATATCACCATAGTATTGTTGTCTAAGTTGTGATGCAATTGAACTTTGATACTATATAATGATACTATGACACTGTATAACAATGATTGAGAACTCTTGTTTTCTCGTTGTTATAGCTACGGATTTTCAACAACGATGATCTTTGAACTTACAACCTTTGGGATCATTGGAGTACTTGGAAGTGACGAAGATTTCGAGTAATGTTGAAGATTAGGCATGTGGAATAGGAGCTACAAAAGTTAATTCATTTATTTTTGTATTCCATATGTATTGATAGTTTTGTCACTAAAATGGACAAAGGGGGAGATTGTTAGAGCATTGCTAGGTCGAACTCGCATGCGTTGCTATCTCAAGCATGTTTGTCAATGTTAGTGATCAAAATTATAAGTCTTGATTTCTAGTCTACTATAGCTAAGTCTCGGACTAGGATAGAAAGTGTAGTTGAGCTCAATAACTCCATGGAGATCATCATACAAGACGAAGGACTACTCAAGGAACTGGTGGATATTCATCGACTAAAAGGTATGTTGATACTTGAACTTATCTATCACTCAAAAGTATATCTACTCTATCTCCTATTTTGAGACAAAAGTCGTTTTTCTATATAGACTTTGATTATACACATCTACTATTTCGAGCCGAGTTTATCTCGCCTATCTATTTCTCGAAATATGTGTTGGTAAGCTTTTGCTTTGGCCAAGTTCATCTTTACCTAGTGACGAAAGTCATGACACGTTTCAATCACTTTGGAAATTGCTTACTTTGACGGAATGTCCTCTAAGAATGTTTCAATGATTGAAATGAGAGTTTAAATTAAATAACCAATGATGGATATAAGCATTGTGTGGAAACACATATATGTATAAGTCCTTTTTCCTTGAACCGAAGTTTGCGAACTTTGTTGATCAAGAGAAGCGGAATCAGAGTCGTGAGCTAAGTCCGCGAACTGGCGGCAGTTCTCTTCCCGAGAAATTCTGCTAGAGTTTGAGAACTCCTTCTGGGAATATTGAATGCTTTGTTACCAAGCTAACATTGTTACCAAGCTAACATTGATTGCAAACACTGATTTGAAAGACTATAAGGGAGAACTCTAGCAACTGGGAAACCTAATCCCCACACCTTCTGTGTGATACTAGTTGTATTAGCTGGAGTCGATTCTTCTTTAACCTTAGGTTTTCTTCTTAAACCAGGTTAATGACTTAAAGACTTCATTGGGATTGTGAAGCCAAACCGATACTACTTTCTCGTAGTTGTGTGATCTTATCTTGCTGATTCTATCGTTTTGAGTACAATCGTAACGATTGGCTTGAGATCTCTATCTCTGATAGGCAAGATAGAAATGTAATCACAAACATCTTCGTCTCATCGTTTGTGATTCCACAATATCTTTTTTCGTTGCGTCGATTAGGATTATTGTGAGGTGATTGATAATACTAGGTTGTTCTTCGGGAATATAAGTCAGGGTTATCAATTGGTTCCTGTTCACCTTGATTTATCAAAAGACGGAACAAAACTTGTAGGTTTATCTGTGGGAGATAGATTTATCTATTATGTAGACTTTTCTGTGTGATACAGATTTTTTTATTAAAGTCTTCGACTTTGGGTCGTAGCAACTCTTAGTTGTGGGTGAGATCAGCTAAAGGAATCAAGTGTGTAATATCCTGGCTGGGATCGAGAGACGTAAGGAGCGTAATTGTACCTTGAATCGGTGTGAGATTGATTGGGGTTTAAATACGATCCGGACCAAAGTTAGTTTGTAGTAGGCTAGTGTCATTAGCGGCTTAATATAGTGTGGTGTTCAATCTGGACTAGGTCCAGGCGTTTTTCGCATTTGCGGTTTCCTCATTAACAAAATTCGTGTATGTGTTATTTCTATTCTGCATTATATTTGTTATATAATTGAAATATCATAGGTTGTGCGTTAAGATCAATCAATTGGAAATCCGACCTTTGGTTGTTGATTGGAAATTAATTGATCCTTGAACATTGGTCTTTGGTACCGTTCAAGTGTTTTCTCTTGTATTCAATTAGACTCGCATATTTCTATTTGCTTGAGAAAGAATTGAATCAAGAAAGAGAGATATAACTCTTTTATATACTTTATTAAGATTGAGTCTCGTTGATTCTCTTGAAAGTATATTGGACTTTGTCCATACAGATTGCTAATCGAAATATTGGGTGAGGTTGTTATACCCACGCTTTTTCAGTTACATTGTAAGAACTTTTTTTTTATTCTCTGGGGGTTTGATTTGAGATTAGAATGATATGCTTTGTGGATGTATAAATACCATGAAACCCTTATCACCATTAGCAAACAAAAACCTACTACCACCGACCACCATGAAACTCCTTGGAACCCTCACCACAATCAACAACCAAAATCCACCACCACCACCCCAGAAAATATGGGAGAAGTGGTTTTTTTACCCCCGTTTTTTTATCTTGTCATGTTCCGATGTTGCAACAAGAAGCCCATTTGAAAGAGCTGAGAAATCCTTGAGGAGCATAAACAAAAATTGAAAGAATTTGTAGTAACTGCTGATAAGAAGCTTACCAATACTTCAAATGAATATTGATATTTGAAAAGATAACTGATTACATTAGATGATAAGACTGACACTGCACCAGTTATCATGCATCAATATAGCATGACATAGAAACACCTAAGTTCCAAAGCACAACATATTGTTGGGTATACAATTGAAATAATCAGACTTTACATACCTCACAATTATCTAAAAAGATAACATGCATGAAATGAATCTATTAAGACTAAAATGCTTTAATATATAAGCATGTAGGTATTAGGTTGTTACAGTAAGATGCAATTTAAGAAAATTAGAAATAAAAGGCATGCACGCACCACCGAATAAGAGTGATCAACATAAGCCAACATAAGATATAAATAACAAATCAACCTCTGTCAGTAGATGTTTTCTTTAAAGATTTGAGATCCGCACTAAGATCATCATGGTCTTATACTCAAAATAAATCCACCTACCGAGTATAACTCATCACTGGTTCCAGAAATATCGAATGAATAACTATTGTCGGAAGCAGCAGCAGTGTTCATACTCAAGTTACTCATAACAGGATCATTATTTACTACTAAGATCGGCTACATTCAATTACCATATTGTTCTAGTCAGGTTTCAACAACTAATGAATATATTTAGCCTACCAGTTTATATATATGGGTTTTAAGGTTAAGGAATTCTTCATAAAAATACCTTTTATGATGTAAAAATTTATAGTTTATTGTTCTACAAAATCAACTATAAACAGAGATGAGGCTAACTTACATATTTTTTATCCTCTTTATATCTATGGGTATCTATTCTAGTCTTTGGGTATACATATGAGTAATACTAAACCAATAAACTCAATCATAGATTGGAATGTAATATTCTCAAATGACCAACTATATATGATACCTTTGACAAACATAAATGATATTATAAACCAACAATAAAAATAACCTTTTAAAAAATATATAATTAGCACATGAAAATCAACCCAAATTTCGATTGATCTTGTCTAACTATTTCTTAGTATATCGAAAATACTTTTCGCAAGCATCTTTTCTTAATAAAAACTAACAAGAATGGCAGAGGTGGAGATTTCCTAGTATATCAAAAACACTTTTCGCAAGCATCTTTTCTTAATGAAAAGAATGGCGAAGGTGGTGTTTCCTAGTATATCGAAAACACTTTCTGCAAGCATCTTTTCTTAATGAAAACAAACAAGAATGGCGGAGGTGGTATTGAGTATACGTATGTTGAAAGAGGTACTGGTTAATCTTTCTTTCGTTTTCTTCATCGAGAAGGGGGGCCAAGTTTGATCTTTAACCGTTCGAAAACAAAAACATAAATGATTCTGATCAAAGTTTTTTTCTCTTCATCAAGAAGGAAGGAACATGTAGAGCTAACAAACCAAACTGCTTATTTTCTATAATCGCTTTCCATTGCGTTTACCAGTAAAGTCATGTTTACCCATCTATCCATTTTTCATTTTCTAAGTTGCTTGGGCTTATCCATTTAGGCTAACTAACATATTCTTCTACAAAATCAGCTGTAAACAGATGAGGCTAACTTACATATGTTTTATCCTCTTTATATCTATGTGTATCTATTCTAGTCTCTCTGTATACATATGACTATTACTGAACCAATAAACTCGAGCATAGATTGAAATGTAATATTCTCAAATGACCAACTATATATATATAATATCTTTAGCGAACATAAATGATATTATAAACCAACAATAAAAATAACCATTTAAAAATTATATAATTAACACATGAAAATCAACCCAAATTTCAATTAATCTTGTCCAACTATTTCTTAAAATTTCCTCGTCAACCTTTTAAAAGAAAACTAGAGTTTTCATCAACAAGCTTAAAACTATGTGACACTATTTATTTATTTGTGTTTTTAACAATATAAATTACTAAAGTTATAGTAGTATACTCCAGAAATATATTAAGATATTATGGCTACATTATCGGGTTGACATAATCTTTTTTTTTATAAATTTTTTCTTTAATATATATATATATATCAAGAATACATAGCATAGTTTGGCTAACTTAAGCATGGATGGGGATTTTTACTCAATGGGCATCAGGTGAGAAAACGAGTAATGAGTACCGTGTATATTGATGGTGTGGAGATAGAACAAATCTCTCAAAAAGGACACTGCCTAGCAAACTTCCTTATAGCTGCAACTTGTGGCAATAGGGGATTCAATATGGTTGTCAAAGGACGACTAGAAGATAAGATAGAAACATTTTTCTTGGTAGCTGGGGTGAGGCCATCTATGACAAGAGTAACTAACATGTGTATAGATGCAATGGAAGAATTGAGGCCACTGTATGGGAATCTGTGGAGACCGGTTACATCTTGGTTTTTGTTGGCTATGGTTGATAGGGGATCTCTTAGGGACAGAGAAGTAAGATTGGATGGTACCGTAATTGAAATAACTGTTAGTCAAACTAATTACATATGAGATATAAGTATGGCGAATTCTGAATATCTGCATGACTTTCATGTGCTCTCCTATGATCCTGAAAAGGATTTGAGGGGCATAGTGATAGATGGGACATTCTCAATGAGAGTTGCCACTAGGGAAGCCGAAATTTTGAAGATAACCGATGCGTCTATCGGTGGATGGATGGAGATGATCACTGTCCAACGTTTTGATTCGCTGAGTAATGTTCCACAAATATACCAACATCCCTTTGAAGTGTTAGAAACATAGTGGACCCCTAGGGACAGTCGAATCGTTAAGCACAGATTCATTCATCAAATAACTAATTCTGCATGTCTTCCTAGGCAGTAAATTGGGTGATCTGAAGCGAACCGGGTATTCTTTTCTATCTTGCATTTGCATAATAATATATTTTGTATTTGTTCAATTTTAGCTTGAACTGCTAATGTTATCTTCATTTCTCAAATAAAAACAGAAACTGAAGCACAACACTACTTAAATAAAAACAATGAAACTAACCTTTTTAAAAATTCAAATTTAACCTCAACAATCAAAACTAACAAACTTTTAATTAGAACTGGTACGGGTTTTCTTTCAATGAAGATGATGATAGGGGAGGTTCATGCCTACCAATCTGCTTAGCCAAAATGACTTTCTGTCTTAAATCAAAGTATAGTCTTGCATTTGGAGCCAACATACTGAGATCCATTTGCATTATCTTCCTTTCATCCGTCTCTTGAATCTGTGCAATTTGTTATTGTGTTGTTTCTAACAACCTTTTCATAATTTCATCTTATTGTTGATGATGAGGTGCGATTGCCAGTCGAGATTCTTTTAGATAATCAACATCTTTAGTGCCTGCATTACTCATTTGGGAATCTTGCGATGAGGGTGTAGCGGGTGTGCTTGGTCGATAGGCCTTTTTACTGGATGTATTCTTTCTAAGAACAACTTTTGGCTTGCATTTATCAAGTCCAGTATTATCACTGCTAAATCCACCAAACGCGATCCATGTATTGTAGTTTGGGTGGTACTTGGAGGATATATTTGTTGAAAAGTGATACCGTAAGGGACATAAAAGGGTTTAGAAAATGATTTTCAAATGGAGTTTCAGTAAAACGGCTTGAAGATGGATTTTGAGCAGTTGGGGATTGACTAGAAAACATATTTGGGGTATTACTAGGATATATTGACTTAACAAAGGAAATGCATCATGATCCATATCTTCATCTTCATCCTGTACTACATTTATAATATCTTTAAGCATCTCAAATTCATCATTGCGAGTAAAGGTTCTCTTGTATATATTGTAATATTATGTTCTTGCCATTATAACCTACATCAATGTAAACTAACCATAAGATACTTTGATTATTTACAAACAAAAAAATATAACAAGTGTTGTCAACATGTTTAAATAACAATCCCGGTTATTAGAATCCAAGTCCGGATTATTTGCATTGAATCTTACGACACATTCGGAAAACTTTATCCACTTATGTCTTGATTATGCTAAACCTACTACAAATTCCTTTTATAGTACGATTAAATGGATTTCCACCACAAGCTTGTACAAATCTCTCTCAAAAAGAATTCATATTCTTATCCGGACAACTCCCTTCATTCTCTAGAGCACAATACGTAGTAACAATATGCTTGTCTTTCAGAACAGTGAATCTCTTTCTCGGTTTAGATTTCTTCGTTTGATATTGCGACGTTGTAGTCTACAAATATAAGAGATGAACAAGAAAAAATAAAGAAACTTTTAAAGTTACGGAGATAATTTGAGAAATTTGAGTGGAAAAGTAAGTTTGTATTTATAGACATTTTTGAAATTTTTTGGAATATCTGTTGGGATCCAACGGTAGAGAAAATAGAGTTATTGAGAATGATGGATGGTTACGATCAGTTGTGATAGGAGTGTAACAAAAAAACGGTCAAACAAATATTATTTATGGAACAACAACTGAATTTCCATGCAATTGTCAATGAAAAGTAAGTATCTGTTTTAACTGAAAACAGAAACTGAGTTTCCGCAAAGTGATTTTTTCAACGGAAACTGATAAAGCCAGCATCATATCTAATCAACTCCTTAGAGTAGCTAAGGGATTTCGCTACATTAAAGCGATACAGAAGACCACGGTAGCTGGATTTCACGACAATTAAGCTATAGCGAAGCGAAATCGTTTACAAATGTGCTTGGCCTTAAAGTTATTTCTCGCATATACAATTTTCAAGATACCATCCGCCGGTGTTTATGGGGAATTAGTAAACTTGGAAGAATTATAATCCTATGCTAAAATTGAGAAAGTAAATAACAATTGAAAATTTTGATTCCAATATCGAAGATGATAGTTTTTGTCTGAATTTTTATTTCCACCCATATTGACCAAAATTCGACATTGTTTGACCATAATTAGTTTTCCCAAAAATTATTTTGGCTTTCTCTATAGTTTTTTTGGATTTCTCTACATTATTTTGGCTTTCTCTATAAAAATGATCAACTTGTTAGTGATCGCATTAAGCCTTTTGATTAGTTATTCCTCAAATACCAAAGTTAAAAACAATAAAAAATACATTCTTATATAAGCATTAATCCATATAAATTAATTCTAATTTGTATTAGTTTAAATCGGCTAAAACTTGATTGACAAAAAGATCGAGCAAAAACAATCTGAATAGATTATGTTGTTGGTTGGGAAAAAAGAGTATGCTTTAATTTGTTGGAAAAAACTGGGTTGCAATAGAAGATGAAATAACACAGGAAGAGATTGTTGTACTCGAGACTTTCAAGGCTCATAAGATTTCTTTTAGACAATTATTTCTACCCTCCCAATAAATTGGCGATTACAACAGGTATGTGAAATAATGCCTTCAGGATACAATGAAAGCCATACAACAGAAATTGAATTCAAGGTTTGTACCCCTTGATCTAATCACGAACACATGTAAACAAAATTTTTGATGATGCTTTAGAAAGAGAGAAAACAGAAAAGGTTTTTTCGATATATTTTAAACGAGTTTTGGGAGATGCTATTTATAGAGGTTTTCGCATCTGTTGGGAATAGACATCTTTTCACCAACAGGTTTCTCTTCACGAAACGATGAGTCTCTTCATCATCAGACATCAATGACGTCTGTTGGATTCAAGATTCTCGGATATGTTTGTAATCGTCGAAACAGATTACGTACCATAAAAATTCTTAGGGCGTTTCCCCTAGAGACCCCCACCGGGGATACGCCCCCAGGACCCCCTTTGGATAGCGCAGATTGAAAATATTCCAACATAATTGACTTTTGAGAAAGCTTAATTTAGTCCCTAATATGTAGGTGGAGAAGACGAAATCTCTTATATTAAGAAATTATATAGTCTTTTATAAACTTCCATGTTTTTCCTATTTTACCCTTTGTCTTATTCTGAATACAATTTCCCATACCACATAAATTAGGGTATGTATGTCAAAAAGTATCTTGGAATTAGAATTCCATATATTTTATGGGACTATAAAAAAAATTCAATATTCCGCCTATATAATAGGGACAGAGGGAGTATTAATGTTTTTCTGGTCCCGCAATCCCATTGATACTAACAAGTTTTTGTTTATAAACTCTACATACATCGTGGAAATAGTAGTAATCCAAATCCCCTAATTTTATTCAAGTTTTACTTCAATAGAGCTCAAAGCTCAAAAAATCTTCACTGTATGACAAATAAAGTGTCGTATGCTTCTGGAAGGCGTTTTTTCTATGGGCGTCTAAGTGATTTACACTTCTAATTGAACACGCAATTGGGGGATATAGAAATTAATTGGGGGATATGAATTACTTCCCCTAACCCATGGTGTGTGCTAGGGGTGACTTTTGGGGGAGAAAATACTAAAACACCCTTCCCTCAAAATAAAAATCAAAAAACTTAAAATCAAAAAACAAAATCATATTTCCCATTTCCATCTCCACTTCTAATTAATCTTTTTAGGGTTAAAACTTTGAAACCCAAATGTTCCCCATTCTCTTTCAATTCTAAATTTTCCCCATTTCCTTTCAAATTCTCTTCTCCTTCTCTGCCGGAAGTGATGAAGAACATGTAGGAAATGATAAAGAACATGCCGGAAATGATGAAGACCACGCCGGAAGTGATGAAGACCATGCCGGAAGTGATGAAGAACATGTCGGAAATGATGAAGGTCACGCCGGAAGTGATGAAGACCATGCCGAAATTGATGAAATTCAATGCCGGAACTAAATTCCGGCATGCTCGATATAAATCTATTAATGCCGGTAGTCAAGTGAAAAAAAATCAATTTTCTGAATACTTTTCATCATGTGCCGGCATAGAAATTTAGGATGAAGACCACACCGGAAGTGAGTTCCGGCATGGTTATTTAGGATGAAGACCACGCCGGAAGTGATGAAGAACATGTCGGAAATGATGAAGACCATGCCGGAAGTGATGAAATTCAATGCCGGAACTAAATGCCGACATGCTCGATATAAATTTATCAATGCTTAGGTAGTTAAGAAAAAAAAAAAATCAATTTTCTAGATACTTTTCATCATGTTCCGGCAATAGAAATTTAAGCAAAAACCATGCCTAAGTAGTTCCGGCATGCTCGAAAAATCGAGATAAGCGTGTCGGAAGTAGGCGATTAAAACCGAAAAAAAATAGGTTTTGAAGATCAAAACACGAAAAGTTTTATCTTGTGATAGGTACGCCCCTAGATTCGAAGATTCCGGATATGTTTGTAACTGTCGAAACAGTTACGTACCACCAAAAAATTCTTCCGGGGGCGTTTCCCCCTAGAGACCCCCACCAGGGGATACGCCCCCCAGGACCCCCCCTTTGGATAGCGCAGTTGAAAATATTCCAACATAATTGACTTTTGAGAAAGCTTAATTTAGTCCCTAATATGTAGGTGGAGAAGACGAAATCTCTTATATTAAGAAATTATATAGTCTTTTATAAACTTCCATGTTTTTCCTATTTTACCCTTTGTCTTATTCTGAATACAATTTCTCATACCACATAAATTAGGGTATGTATGTCAAAAAGTATCTTGGAATTAGAATTCCATATATTTTATGGGACTATAAAAAAAATTCAATATTCCGCCTATATAATAGGGACGAGAGGAGTATTAATGTTTTTCTCGGTCCCGTTAATCCCATTGATACTAACAAGTTTTTGTTTATAAACTCTACATACATCGTGGAAATAGTAGTAATCCAAATCCCTAATTTTATTCAAGTTTTACTTCAATAGAGCTCAAAGCTCAAAAAATCTTCACTGTATGACAAATAAAGTGTCGTATGCTTCTGGAAGGCGTTTTTTATATGGGCGTCTAAGTGATTTACACTTCTAATTGAACACGCAATTGGGGATATAGGAACTAATTGGGGATATGAATTACTTCCCCCAACCCATGGTGTGTGCTAGGGGTGGTTTTTGGGGGCGAAAATACTAAAACACCCTTCCCTCAAAATAAAAATCAAAAAACTTAAAATCAAAAAACAAAATCATATTTCCCATTTCCATCTCCACTTCTAATTAATCTTTTTAGGGTTAAAACTTTGAAACCCAAATGTTCCCCATTCTCTTTCAATTCTAAATTTTCCCCATTTCCTTTCAAATTCTCTGCCGGAAGTGATGAAGAACATGTAGGAAATGATAAAGAACATGCCGGAAATGATGAAGACCACGCCGGAAGTGATGAAGACCATGCCGGAAGTGATGAAGAACATGTCGGAAATGATGAAGGTCACGCCGGAAGTGATGAAGACCATGCCGGAATTGATGAAATTCAATGCCGGAACTAAATTCCGGCATGCTCGATATAAATCTATTAATGCCGGTAGTCAAGTGAAAAAAAATCAATTTTTCGAATACTTTTCATCATGTGCAGGGCATAGAAATTTAGGATGAAGACCACACCGGAAGTGAGTTCCGGCATGGTTATTTAGGATGAAGACCACGCCGAAGTGATGAAGAACATGTCGGAAATGATGAAGACCATGCGGAAGTGATGAAATTCAATGCCTAGGAACTAAATGCCGACATGCTCGATATAAATTTATCAATGCCGGTAGTTAAGTCGAAAAAAAAAATCAATTTTCTAGATACTTTTCATCATGTTCCGGCAATAGAAATTTAAGCAAAAACCATGCCGGAAGTAGTTCCGGCATGCTCGAAAATCAGATAACTGTGTCGGAAGTAGACTGATTAAAACCAGAAAAAATAGGTTTTGAAGATCAAAACCTGAAAAGTTTTATACTGTGATAGGTACGCCCCTAGATTCGAAGATTCCGGATATGTTTGTAACTGTCGAAACAGTTACGTACCACCAAAAATTCTTCCGGGGGCGTTTCCCCCTAGAGACCCCCACCAGGGGATACGCCCCCCAGGACCCCCCCTTGGATAGCGCAGTTGAAAATATTCCAACATAATTGACTTTTGAGAAAGCTTAATTTAGTCCCTAATATGTAGGTGGAGAAGACGAAATCTCTTATATTAAGAAATTATATAGTCTTTTATAAACTTCCATGTTTTTCCTATTTTACCCTTTGTCTTATTCTGAATACAATTTCCCATACCACATAAATTAGGGTATGTATGTCAAAAAGTATCTTGGAATTAGAATTCCATATATTTTATGGGACTATAAAAAAAATTCAATATTCCGCCTATATAATAGGGACAGAGGGAGTATTAATGTTTTTCTGGTCCCGCAATCCCATTGATACTAACAAGTTTTTGTTTATAAACTCTACATACATCGTGGAAATAGTAGTAATCCAAATCCCCTAATTTTATTCAAGTTTTACTTCAATAGAGCTCAAAGCTCAAAAAATCTTCACTGTATGACAAATAAAGTGTCGTATGCTTCTGGAAGGCGTTTTTCTATGGGCGTCTAAGTGATTTACACTTCTAATTGAACACGCAATTGGGGGATATAGAAATTAATTGGGGGATATGAATTACTTCCCCCAACCCATGGTGTGTGCTAGGGTGACTTTTGGGGAGAAAATACTAAAACACCCTTCCTCAAAATAAAAATCAAAAAACTTAAAATCAAAAAACAAAATCATATTTCCCATTTCCATCTCCACTTCTAATTAATCTTTTTAGGGTTAAAACTTTGAAACCCAAATGTTCCCCATTCTCTTTCAATTCTAAATTTTCCCATTTCCTTTCAAATTCTCTTCTCCCTTCTCTAGGAAGTGATGAAGAACATGTAGGAAATGATAAAGAGCATGGGGAAATGATGAAGACCACGCCGGAAGTGATGAAGACCATGCCGGAAGTGATGAAGAACATGTCGGAAATGATGAAGGTCACGCCGGAAGTGATGAAGACCATGCCGAAATTGATGAAATTCAATGCCGGAACTAAATTCCGGCATGCTCGATATAAATCTATTAATGCCGGTAGTCAAGTGAAAAAAAAAATCAATTTTCTGAATACTTTTCATCATGTGCCGGCATAGAAATTTAGGATGAAGACCACACCGGAAGTGAGTTCCGGCATGGTTATTTAGGATGAAGACCACGCCGGAAGTGATGAAGAACATGTCGGAAATGATGAAGACCATGCCGGAAGTGATGAAATTCAATGCCGGAACTAAATGCCGACATGCTCGATATAAATTTATCAATGCCGGTAGTTAAGTCGAAAAAAAAAATCAATTTTCTAGATACTTTTCATCATGTTCCGGCAATAGAAATTTAAGCAAAAACCATGCGGAAGTAGTTAAGCATGCTCGAAAATCAGATAACTGTGTCGGAAGTAGACTGATTAAAACCAGAAAAAATAGG
The DNA here is from genome assembly GCA_023531295.1 of Papaver armeniacum. Classification (NCBI taxonomy): domain Eukaryota; kingdom Viridiplantae; phylum Streptophyta; class Magnoliopsida; order Ranunculales; family Papaveraceae; genus Papaver; species Papaver armeniacum. The sequence goes on from JAJJWW010004489.1 coordinate 44,483, forward strand.
TTTTGAAGATCAAAACCTGAAAAGTTTTATACTGTGATAGGTACGCCCCTAGGGGTGCTACTCCCCCCCAGATAGTAGCAAACAATTTATGAAAATTTCCAGCAAATGCCGGCATGGTTTTTTGGTTGAATACCAATGCCGGCGCCAAGCTTTTTCAACTGCAACAATGGTGGATTCAAAGAAAAAAAATTCAAATTTTCAACCTCTTAGCAGCAATTCTCTCATCACAATCATTTTCCATTTTCAAAAAAAAAAAAATTCCACTCAAAAAAATATTTTCCCTCCTTCTACTCTCAACTAACCCACGCAAATTCAAATAAAAATAAATACACACTAATTTATCCCCCAAATACTTAATATTTTACTAATTATAATTAATCAATAATCCTGATTAGTGGGGGCTAGATTAGGAATAAAAAAATAATTACATAGGGGGTCATCCAGAATTGCTATTGGGACACCGTTTTTGTCCTGTAGCTATATCCCCCAATTAATTCCCATATTCCCCAATTGCGTGATCTTCTAATTTGCACTGCACCAAGTGTCTGTCGGCGCCCAGATGATTCATATTTCTAATCCACACCAAGTAAAAGGAATAGAGTGTTGAAATATTATATTATATAGTTATTTCCCTTACGATTCCACTTCATCTTCTGCCATGAAATTTATTTAGAAAAAATTATTTAATAATTTGAAAATCTAGTACCTAGTGATTCGTACTTTTACTGTCTAGATGAAGCCATGTAAAGAAAAGCTTCTTACATTGTACAAGTAGGTGCAACATTATTGTATACACTAATCACAATTATATTGCCCAGTTACAGACAGAATCCTAACTAATTTTCTACTCTCTGTCTTAAAAAGATAAGCTTATTTATGTGTAATTTTTTTTTCTTGAAACAAACATAGATAAAAGGAAGGTTAGCTCCTCAGGTGAGTCTGAGAAGCATTGTTTGGAGCATACATATTACAATCCGACATAGGTAAATAAGTACTACCATCTCCATAGGATGGGGCATAAGCATTGGCCAAGGATTGGAGTTTAGTCCCAACCTTGCCGTAGGGAATTACGATTAAATTGTCTAAAATAAGTAAATAGTTCAGCATTGTCGTCAAACATTGCAACATGTGTAGTTCTTTGAGGGAACTTCCATTTCTTCTTCAGAGTCTTCATCAGCTGTTTGTTGTCCAGCTCAATATTGCAGATCCTGTGCCTGTTGTGTTGATGCCATTTCATTTCCTCGTTGACACCCAGAGCAGTGTTGTCTTATAAGGAGCTCACTGCGTAGAGGTAGGCCCATCTTTTTTTTTTTTTTTTTTTTTTTTTTTTTTTGCTTAATCACATTTTTTATTAAATTGAATAACCAAAGATCTACAAGAAGCAATAAAAGATTACATTAACAAACAAGGACAAAATTCAGAAAAAAGAAAAAAAACAGGGAAAAACCATGCCAAGAAAACTTATGGCTTAAAATGGCCTAGCCTAGATTGCAAAGTGAAAAAATTGATTATTTGTGAATCATAATCATGAACCCATCTTTTACCTTGCATTCTAACACCTCCTTCATGAACTGTTTGAATAATTCTTCCTTTAAAGTCGTTAACATTGATCTTCCCATTCTCAAACAAAATTGAGTTCTTAAGGAACCATAATTCTTTCATTCTCGCACAAGCTGCTTTGTGAGCCGGACTTCTTTTATGAGAGGGCTATGGTGTGTTGCTTGCTTGACAAATATCATCAAATGAAGAAGGCCTTGGAAAGGCAAAGACGTAACATAGCCAATTCCAAATTTGAGTACTAAAATCACATCTCCACAAAGTGTGCTCCATGTTATCCTGTTCTGCTACGCATAAACAACCAAAGGTAGGCCCATCTTCCTTTGGTTGTTTCTCGTTTATCTGTTAAAACATTTATCACAATAGCAGTGTGAGAGTGAACTTTCCAAAGAAATGTAGAGAGCATAGTTAATTGGTGCACTTGTATTCTGGTTTGTAACTGATTGAGTTGGTCCATATTCGGGTTTCGGTTGTAGGATAATTCAGTGGTATTGTTTCTCCTGGTTTTGATGTGGTTTTATACAAGGTGGACAGTAACCACAGGTGTTTGTTGTTTTTTTTGGAAACATTTCAGACACCTAGCTTTCCATATATATCAGGCTGTAGAGCATACAACTGATTCCATTGAACTCCAGAGATTGGAATAGGTTCATTGTTGTTGATCCATGACTCTACCCAACCTTGAACACTAACAGTATTGTTATCGAATCTACACTGGACCCCGAACCAGATCGCTCGACTAAATAGGCATCTAACGGCGTGTGGGCATACATTACAAAGGGAAACCACACATGGTGCAGGTAGTATCAATTGTTGTGACCCATCTGCCCAGTTTACTACTCACGGGAAGAATGCTGCTATAACATTTCCACACAAACACTATGATTCTTGGTAGGACATACATGGACCAAATTTTCCTCCATATTGGGTTCAGAGGGGGAAGCGGTGGTTGGCCATTGAGAATTTCCTGTTCTCTTATTAGGTACTCATACATAGATTTGACCGTTTGATTTCCTTTCCTGGTGTGAGGCCAGGTTAGAGTGTCTGTAGTGGTGGTGTTTTGACTCAGGTCGATACCTATAATATTTTGAACAATATTCCGTGGTAGAACTTGATTGAGAAAGTTTTCATTCTATTCATTGGCATCTTTGGACAGAACATCGCTTACCTTGCTCAAAGTATTTGTTAAGCTTGGTTTTATGTCACTCCTGAAGACAATGTTTGGGGAGTTAAGAGGGATCCAGTTATATATCCAGAGTTGGATATCCTTACCATTGCCTATTTTCCATATTGCTTCTTCTTGAATGATTCGAATGCCTTTCCACAAACCTTTCCAAAACCAGAAACATTTTTATTAGTTTTAGTCAAACTTAGGGGGGGGGAGCAGTTTCTGAAGTATTTTGCTTTTAACACTCTCGAGGTAAGAGAATCTGGATTTTGTAACATTCTCCAAGCAGTTTTGGTAATCATGGCTATGTTGAATTGTTCAGATTGTTTGAACCCTAACCCACCATTTTCTATGGGAGTGCAAATCGAGGTTGTTAGAGCATAGCTCGGTTGAACCCACCAAGCGCTGGTATGTCAAGTTTGGTTGTCATATTTTAGTGAATCAAAACTTATCTAAGAGTCGCTTGATTATGTACTAGAGACAACTTCGTATAAGTTAGACTAGAAAGTCTAGGAATATGAGACGTACAAGTATTACTCGAAGACCTGAAGAACGTGAAAAAGTAACGAGCTACAACGACGACATCATCCTTCCTCTTGAGGTTAGTAATATTGACTTGAACTGTTTCATTCCTAACGTATCTTTCAAGTCGTGCTATATTGAAAACATAACTTCGAAGCTGTGAATGATTATTTTGCTCTAGTAATGAGACATGATCATATGATCATAGTATTAAGAAATTAGACTACGAAGTATAACGCTTATCTTTTGAACTTCGTATATATGACATCGACATAATCGTATGAATGTTATTGTGATTATGTGTATGGGTAAAGGTGAAGATTTCATCCTAGGAAACAATGTTTACATTTGTTTAAAGGAAGTACATTCATGAACTTGTTTTATGAATCGAAAGGGAAATCGCTAGGCTTATTGGTATTGTTATTCATTGCATATCTTTGGATTACCAATATGTGTGAGTTAGTAGAACCGATCATAACTTGTTATGTATCTTGGTATAACTAATCACAGTGCCTAACTTATATTTGGTATGACTGGTTTTTATTAATTAGTGTAATCAATCCTAAGTAATCACCCGAGATGGTATGACCGATCCTAGTAATTGGTGTGACCGATCACAAAAGAATTGTGTAATTGATCCTTGTAATTGGTGTAACCGGTCCTAGTAATTGGTGTAACCGATCCTGGTAATTGGTGTAACCGATCCTAGTGACGTGTGTAACCGATCACAAGCAATACCATGAGCATATGGTAACCGGTTCTGGTAATTGACGTAACCGATCCTGGTAACTGATGTAACTGGTCCTGGTAACTTGTGTGTTCGATCACAAGTAATCCATATTTAGGTATAACTGATCCTAGTGATTGGTAGAACCGATTGAACCCATGATTGTGATTTGATATTTGATCAATCACATAGTTGTCTTGAAATACAGATGAACCAATTCTAAACTTGTTTGGAAGTGTGGTATAATCGATTCCAAGATTGTAAATATGAAAGAGGATTTACAAAGAAAAGATGTCAAGATACTTTGAACACGATTAGCAACTCTTATCTTTTATTGTTCAAAGTTATTCCTTAATTACTCAAGGAGATCCCGGTCCGAAATAAATTAAGAATATTTTTATTAAGGTTGTTAGTTTTATATGCTTTAATTAGTATTGTGCATTTACTAATTGGAGATTTTCTATTGAGATATTTCGTAAATATTGGACAAAGCATTTCCAGGAATTATGAAAACCGATTTGGGCATTTAATGCATATCTTAAGAATAATTCGTTTTTGGAAATACCTTGGTATCCAAACATCCTTGGTCTATAAATACCTAAGTTTGCATTGTACCAAACTATCCTAAGAGCCAGGCAAACTTTATCTTTTTGTTGTTTCTGGTGGAGCCGTCTATCCGGAGAGGAAAGTACCATAATTATGTGAAATCTCTTACGATCGCTCGTTTAAAGACTTCTGTGGGATCAAGAAGCTCTACGAGTACCGTTGGTGGGAAACTAGATAATTGCAGTTTATTAGTTTTCGATTCATTTGATTGACTGACGGTTGTTGAACTTTGATTGCACCTAGTTTGTTTATTCTTGAGAATCTTCTCTTCTGATATAAGATTCACTTAAACTAGATCGAAGTGTCGACGAGATCTTTAGAACTGTTTGTAGATCTAAATACATCTTATGATAATCCATTGTTAACAGACTCCGTTCTGTGCGTGATTGATTACAAGAGATTCAACTGGTGTTGTGCAGGTTTAATTGAAGATTAAAGAAGATTTGAAGATTTCTTATTGGTTTCTCATATCTTTGTGTAGCACAAACCTTGATCGGCTGGAATCTAACTAGAATCCAATATTCAATTGATTAGTTGCGTGAGATCGACATCGCTTTATAGTTCCTTGTTGGATTCTATATTGATTGATTGCAAATCTAAACTCTGCTACATCAGTAGTTGTTGGTTGGATTGGTCTAACCAGGCAAAGGAGTTTATTAGTTTAAATGAAAGAGCCTTTGCATATGACTTGAGATATCCTTATCTGGAAAGAATCAATAGAGTTGTTACCAAACGGATTTGTTGTTCCTTTACTGTTTGGAATACGATCCAAAGAAATTTCTCCAATGCGTGCACTTATTGAATGTCTGAAGCGCAGGGATACTGAAGAAACTAAGTGAACTAAGTTTAGTTGCTTGGTCTCAACTATATGAAGTTGGTTTAGATTTTGTATAATGGATTAATTCTGAGAGTATTCAATTCTGGACTTGGTCCTGGGGTTTTTCTGCATTTGCGGTTTCCTCGTTAACAAAATCTTGCAGTGTCTTTTACTTTTCTATTTCCGCAATTATAATTCTTTATTATAATTAAAAGTAAAATACACAATTGTTAACTCCGTATTACTTGATAGTGATCCTATAGAGTCTGATTAAGTCTGAACCTATTATCAAGTAATCACACTTTGATTGTTGTATTGTCTCGATCTCGTATCCATAGACGATCACACAAAGTGTGAATACCAATTTGTAGTATTGTCTCGACTTTGTCCATAGACAATCACTTTCGGTAAGAGGACTTATATGTGGATATTTTAAAGATTGTGGTGTATTTGGGTACCATTGTCTTTTCAGAGGCCCATGCTTTAGGGCACCAACCCTTATTGCTCTCAGAGGAATGGCCCCACTAGAAAGTTCTATTTAAGGTTTCCATATCTTTTGTTATCTATTTTGGTATAACAAAGCACGACATTTGGTATGTTGCCACGGTGTCTGCCACATGTTTGATGCATACTCCTCTACCAGCTGGGGAGAGGAGTTTGCTACTCCAGCCTTTAAGTCGAACCTTTAAATTATCTAAAATTAGGGTGAAACATTTTATCTTCGATTGATGGGTAAAGAGTGGGACTCCTAGGTACTTTTCATCCAGTTTAATTCGTCCTACTTTGAGGATATCTAGGATTTCTGTAATTTCTCTATTGGAGACAGAGTTACTAAAGAAAGCTCCAGATTATCATAGTTGATTTGTTTACCGGAGCCTAGGATGAATAGATCTAGGATATGGACAAGGTTTTTACACTCTTTTTTCCAGCTTTAGAAAAAATAAGACAATCATCAGCAAATAGGAGGTGAGAGATTGAGGGAGAAGGTCGACCAAAGTTGACTCCACTAATTAATTTTTGTTTTTTAGCTTCTTGCACACCCTCGAAAGGGCTTCCATACAAATAATGAACAAATATGGGGAGAGAGGGTCCCCTTGTCTTAGTCCCCTGGTAGGCTTAAAGAAACCTGTTGGGGAACCGTTGACTAGGACCACACTTGAAGTGGTTCCTATGCATTGGAGGATGAATTCAATCCAGTCTTTGCAAAATCCCATTTGTTCCATAATTTTGGTTAGGAATTTCCATTCCACCCGGTCAAAGGCTTTTGACATGTCAATTTTTAATCCCATGTAACCTTTTTTCTTCTGTTTTTTCCTCCCCGATCTCATTGTATGGATAATCTCATGGGATATGACAATGCTATCCGCGATTTATCGTCCTGGGACAAAAGCCGATTGATAGGGGGAGATAAGCTTGAGGAACGGTTTTATTCTTCCTACCAGGATTTTTGAGATAAATTTGTAGATTATGTTGCAAAGGGATATTGGTTTGAAATCCTTAGGGGTGGAGGGATATTCAATCTTTGGAATTAGGGTAATGAAGTTGGAGTTGAATTCCTTCAGGATGTGTTTTGTGGTAAAGAAATCTTGGACCATTTTTGTGACCTCATCTTTTAGGAGGAACCAATTTTTCTGGAAGAAAATAGCAAGGAAACCATCCAGACCTGGGGATTTATTGGGATGCATATCAAAAACTATGAATTTAATCTCGAGTTTTGTAGGAGTCGCCATCAGTTTAACATTGTCTAATTTATTCAAGCATTTGGTCACTGGTGTTGGGGTTTGAGGTTGTTGCCATGGAGGCAAAATGATTGTGGAAAGAGTCTTCTATGCCTTGCCTATCATGGCACCAAGATCCATCATTCTTTTTTATTGTCTCAATTCTAAGCTTTCTAGCCCAATAAGTGGCATTAGAGTGGAAATAACATGTGTTTTGGTCCCCAAGCTGAAGGTTGTTATTAGTGGCTTTGGATTTCCAAAATCCTTCTTCATAGTTGTACCACTTTTCCAGGTCATGTTGGATGTTTACGACTCTTGGGTTGGTGTCTTGGAGATTGAGATTGTTTTTAGCATGATTGAGATTGTGGTTGAGTTTTTTGATGTTTTTTTGGATGTTTCCAAAGAATTCTCTTTTCCAGATTTTTATTTTGTATTTCACATTTTTGAGCTTTAACATTACTCCAAAATCTATTGAGCCTCCTGGGTCTATGTCCCAGGCATCCTCAATAACTTGAAAGCAAGATGGTTCTTCTATGTAGATCCCAAAAAACTTAAAGGGTTTCGCTCCATGTTTCCAACAGGGAGTAGTTCTGATCAAAATAGGGATATGGTCGGATCCTACTGGGGTCAAATGATAAACTAGCGCTCTTGGGTAGAGGTTTAACCATCTAGGGTTTGCTAGGGCTCTATCCAATCTAGCTTCTATGAATTCCTATTTTTCTCTTTTGTTGGACCAGGTAAATTGATATCCCACAAAGCCTAGGTCCATAAGATCGGCATCATTTATCAATTTATTAAAGAAAAAACTCTCAGTTTGGTCCACCCTAGATCCTCCTCTTTTTTCTTCCGCAGTAAGAGTGAAATTTAGGTCTCCTAAGACTAGCCAAGGCACCTCAATGTTACTATCCAACTTTTTAAAGTACTCCCATTTAGTATGTTTTCTTATTTTATAAGGGCACCCAAAGGTTCCAGATACCATCCAAACATTACCACTAGCCTTGGAAATGACGATTGCATCTATTTGACTATATGTGTTGTTGACAGTAGAGAGAGACACTTTGCTAGACCAAGATAAAGCTAAACATCCTGTGGTTCCTACAATACCTGTTGGGTTAACAATCTCCATGTTTTGGTATTTGAGTTTGAGAAGCATATATTTAATGAAAGGTTGTTTGTTTTTGGTTTCTTGGAGGAAGAGAATATCAGGTGTGTGCTCTCTGATCAGTAGCTTGAGGTGGTTTTGAGTAGCTGGTTTACCTAAGCCTTGGAAATTCCAGGCTAGAATGTTCAGTGACATGGTTATGATTTGGTGGGGGTGTTGAGAAATTTTGTGGATGGGTTGTTGGGTAGTAGATTCAGAAATCGAGAAAGAATATTGTTGCGGGTGTGTTGGGTGAGTGATAAAAATTTGGTTTGTAGGGTAATAATTGGAAGAATAAAAGGGATTCTTTTTGGTAGCTTCAGGGACGAGAGGGTTTGATGGAGGTTCACCGTCGGATGGGGTGGTGATATTAAGACTCAGCCAATCAGGGATGCATCGAGGCATACAATATATATTCAGAGAATTGTTTTTAACAAGAGATAAAATCCTAATTTCTACTAGTCCTTTAATAAACATACGAGAGAATTGACGACTACAACATACATAGCCAAATAGAATCTGGAAATCACTGTAAGTCAAGGTGTTCGACCAAATACTAGAGTGAGATTTTTGACCGGGTATGGATCGGTTCTTTCCGTTGTTTACTATTTCATGGCCTTTGGTTTCTTCTTGCACTTTATAGATCATGTTTGCGACTTCTAAGCTCTTCCTCCGCATACGTACACCTTCCTCAATGACTCTATGACATTCTCTGACTGGTGGGGGATGGTTTTTCTGGGGTATTTCCGGAGTTAAAAACATCTGATGGGGAAAACGATATGGAAAAATAATCTCGGTGGTGGGTTCGGTACCATGGTAGGCTGGGAAAAGTGTTTGCCTATAATGTATAACTGCAAGTGCACAGTGCCTATTGGAGGCAGGGCAAGTACAGGTCGATCTACCGAGATTTGGGGTTGTGTAAGTTGATCTCAAGGCTTCACTAAACTGATTTCTAAGGGGTAGTAACACAAATATGGTTTGATTTTGGTGTCGATACGACAAGGAGTTGTTGTAGATTGTAATTCTAAGATGTAAATACAGATTGTAGAACACTAGGGCGGTGAATCCACCTTCTAATCTTATGCTAAGGTAATGTAGCTCGGGTTATGTTCTTGTGCCTTCCCTTGAAGGTCTCAAGTAGATGTTCATTAACTAATTTTTACTAACTCACCCCTATTATGAGTTGTATTTTCACAAAGACAACTCATCACTGTGCTCATAAGCTCATCAATTAATTACTAATCCTAACACACTATAGCACAACAAAAACAAAACCAAATATTGATTAACTTGACATGAAAATTAGGGGTTTCATCAACACCCTATCACATTAAATTAGAACATCATAAGCATAAGTAAAGCACAAATTAAAATCTAACTTGGTGCACTGGCTAATCCAGGCATAAGCATTTACATACACTGCTCATCCCTATTTATACATGCAAACCCTTAACTCACTTCAAATCAAATTAAGTGAAGACCCTCTCACCCAAAGCCGCCGAATCAGCTTGTCCCCTCTGTTAATCTTGTTGCCGCACTCCATTAAATTGATGTTTCCCCCACTGTTGACGAACCCTAACCCTAACTCTTTCTATCTCAAACTTAGCTTCTAGGGTGAAGAAGCTATGAAGGAGATAGAGAGAAACTAGGAGGTGGTGAAGGCGGCTGTACTGGTGGTTGCGTTGGTGGTTGTAGTGTCGGGGAAGAAGAAGGTGCCTCTGCCATGGTCGGGAGAAGAGAAGAGGGATGGGGGAGCTCTGCAAGTGTCGGGGAGAAAGAAAAGAGAAATGGAGAAGGGCGTGTTTGGTTCGGTAGTTAAGGGGGTAGGCGGCTTGGGTGTGAAACGGATGCAGCGAGAATTGATGCATGAGCCGATGCGAGCGTTGGATGCGGAAGGGTCGATCTCACGGCTCGATGCGACGAGCTTGGATCCGGTTATGGGCCGGGTCTTGGATTGCTCAAGCCCATGTCTTGTAAATGGGTTGCTACTTGTTGGGTTGCAACCGATGCGCGCGCGGGCTTTGGTTTTTCGCTCTTTTGGCTCCTTAGTTTCTCCGAACTTTATTTACTACCTAAAAACACAAAATTAATTAGTACAAGTATTTATTCTTGAAAACAGAAAAAATACAGAATTTGGGATAATATCTGATTTTTGAGCACAAAAGATGAGTTAAATGCCAATAAAAAGATGTAGAAATATGCAATATTTGGCACTCATCAAATACCCCCAAACCTGAATTTTACTTGTCCTCAAGTGAAACAGAAATTAAGAAATCCTAACTATACCACTGTCGCTGGTCTCTCGAATGCATTTAGCGTATGCACTAAGCCTTTAAACCCCTAGGTGTCCCTAGTGGACGAGTTGTAGTCTCGTGAGGGTTTACCAGAGGTGTACCCACAAAACCTTCTCCAACTTCAGAGCATAAAAGAGTCTCAAGCATCCAAGGAGCTATGAGGACATAGAGTTTCTGCATGCTAGTAACACGAAGTTAGAACTACCAAAGAACGCATTCTCATCCTTAAGAGTTGAGCGAGAAATAACCATACCATATGAAAGAATTCGGGTTCGAGAGTGATCACAAGCCTCGACTTCTGCCTCACCAATAGGGTTTTATGATAATTGCACTCAAAAAGACCGCTTTTTTAGTCTCTCATGTGTGCAGGCAGGAATAAAGAGAGGAATCTTGCACACTTTGAAGATGAGAAGGATAACCTTCCGAAATAATTTCTGGAGACTCCACAGAATTGTGGACAAAAATAATCTTTTTCTGATGATCTCTAAGAAAGGAAATCAACCATTAGCAAGGATGGGAGTACTCACTTACCTTCTCACCCGATCGGCAATTAACACCACTCTCTCATAGCATCCATAGAAATGTCTTCAATCTTAGGTCTTCGGTCTTCAACTGTCGATGATGAACTTCTGAACTTCACAAAAACTTGACAAATATTTTTTTTTTTTAGATTTTTTTTTTTTTTTTTTGACATGAGATGAAAATAATAATAAAACAATAAAACTCAATTTTCCACAACTTGTATTGTCTTGATTTCATAAACTTCACTAATTCTCATCTTATCTTCTTTTCTTTGAATTGTTGCATGTAAACCTTGGACTATTCAACTTTTCTTCAAATATTCTCGATGATGCTCCGCTTGTCGACGATGATGTGTTTCTATGGATCTGTTGATGTTGTTGAGAGAGAGAGAGAGTGATGCTAACTACAAGAAGGAGTTTTCATCTTTAAACGTCACCCTCATGATTGACAAAATTAGCACTCAAGAGATCAAAAATAGTGCTTTGAAAGTGGTGCGAAGTTGGGTAGCTCACCATTCCTACCCTAATTGACGTACGGTGACACACACTCTAACTGATTTTCTAGAAAGTCACAAAATGAAGGCGGTGCCTCGCTTGATGTAAAAATGGGTAGTCTCCACTATGGGTGATCACAATTCTACTACCGAATATCTATACATCACCTAATTCGCCCTCCGGCATGGTTAAATCCAACTTTAACGCTCTAATCAACTAAGAAACCCGATTGTTTTCTCCAAAGATTTCCAAGTTCGATTATTTCGGTCGACTCTCTATGTAAACATAGCTAGAAGCATGCTAGTGACTCTAAGATCTCTAAAAGTTGGAGGTTTTTATGCAAGTATTTACAAAGAGTTTTGAATTTTTGAAATTTTTGATTGATTTTTTTTTTTTTTTTTTTAAGCAAAAGACTAAAAACTCTATATGAAAATCACACCCCAAACCTAAATCTAACATTGTCCTCAATGTGTCAACAAATGATAAGAATTTAAACAGTCACATACCATGAGAACTATGTTGAGTAGAGAAAAGGGAAGAGATTATCGGATGTACAAGGATGTTGCTAAACCAAAGGGGGATGAATGCTTTGAAAGCAAACAACCCAGAGCAAAAAGGTTGGTTAGCACAAATAAAGACTATGCAAAAAGAAAAGGAAAAGAGAATGGATTTTTAGTACATATGTATGTACACAAGTGAACTAGTTCAGTCCACATAGATGTGGTCTTCCAAGTCGACGGTCTCAACTTCTGGTGGAAGATCTGACCATTGACCTTGAAGATGTTCTTGGTTGCTGGGTTTTCGATTTCAACAGCTCCATGGGGAAAACGGTACGTACCAAGAATGGTCCCGACCATCGAGAACGTAACTTCACGGAAACAAATGCAAACGAGTGTTGTACAATAAAACTTTTTGACCAGTGTGAAGGACTTGCGCAGAATGCGCTTGTCGTGAAACACTTTCATTCTTTTCTTGTATAATTTGGCACTATCATATGCATCATTTCTCAATTCTTCTAACTCATTGAGTTGAAGTTTTCTTTTGGTACCACTTTATGAAGATCAAAATTCAACTTCTTTACAAACCCCAATATGCACGGTGTTCTAACTCTACGGGTAGATGACAAGCTTTACCGTACACAAGTCCGTAAGGTGACATCCCAATGGGAGTCTTGTATGCAGTTCTATAGGCCCACAAAGCATCATTTAAGCGCAAAGACCAATCTTTCCTAGAAGGATTAACAGTCTTCTCAAGAATATGCTTAATTTCCTATTAGAAACTTCTACTTGGCCACTTTGGTTTGAGGATGGTAAGGTGTTGCTACCTTATGAGTGATTCCATACTTGCGCACAAGTGATTCAAAGGGTCTATTGCAAAATGACTACCTCCATCACCGATTATTGCTCTAGGTGTTCCAAAACGGGAGAAAATGTTTTCCTTAAGAAAAGAAAGAACAACTTTATGATCATTTGTTTTGGATGCAATGGCCTCTACCCACTTAGAGACATAATCAACAAGAATAAGAATGTACAACTTACCTTCGTAGTTAGGAAATGGACCCATGAAATCAATACCCCACACATCAAACAGCTCAACAATCAAAATGGGTTGTAAGGGCATCATGTTTCTCTTAGAGATACTTCCTAATTTCTCGCATCGGTCACAAGCAACACAAAAAGCATGGCTATCCTTAAACAATGTTGGCCAATAGAAACCGCTCCGCAAGATCTTTGCAGCAGCTTTTCTTGGCACTAAAGTGGCCTCCACATGCATGGTCATGACGAAAGAGATGACATCCCTTTGTTCGAATTGGGGACACATCTCCTAATGATTTGGTCTTGGCAAGATTTAAACAGATATGGGTCATCCCAAAGGAAATGTTTAACTTCAGCCAAGAACTTAGAACGGTCTTGTTTAGACCAATGCAAGGGCATTCTGTCTCGTAGCAAGGTAGTTCACAATATCGACAAACCATGGCATTTCGAGACACAAGCATCAATTGTTCATCGTGGAATGATTCTCTAATCGCACGGATTCATCAACAGATTCAACATTCAACCTAGACAAGTGATCAAGAACAACATTTTCTCGACCCTTTCTTCTTATCTCGAATTTCGTGGTCAAACTCTTGTAACAAGAGTATCCATCGAATTAGACGAGCCTTAGCATCTTTTTTAGACAAAAGATATTTCAATGCAAAGATGGTCGAGAATATATGATGACTTTAGACCCTATCAAATAAGATCTAAACTTATCTAATGCAAACACAACAGCTAGAAACTCTTTCTCAGTTGCGAAATAATTCAGTTGAGCATCATTAAGTGTTTTACTAGCATAGTAGATCATATAAGGGAGTTTGTCTACTCGCTGGCCCAAAACAGCTCCTACAAAGATAGTCGACGCATCACACATAATTTCAAATGGTAATGTCCGGTCGGGTGGTATGACTATAGGGGCGGATGTAAGGAGAGCCTTCAATGCTCCCATGCTTCCTTACAAGCATCATCAAAGACAAATGCAACATCTTTTGCAAGAAGATTACACAAAGGTCTTGAAATTTTTCTAAAGTCTTTGATGAATCTGCCAGTAAAACCCGCATGGCCTAAGAATGATCTTATGTCCCTCACGTAATGAGTTTGAGGAAAGTGTTGAATGAGCTCAACCTTGGCTTTGTCTACTTCTATGCCTTTTTCCGAGATGATATGCCCTAGAACAATGCCTCGAGTTAACCATGAAATGACATTTTTCCCAATTCAAAACCAAATTCTTTTCCTTACATCTAATCAAAGACACGAGTAAGATGATGCAAATATTCATCAAAAGAAGACCCAAACAGTAAAAATCATCCATGAAAATTTCAAGAAACTTATCTACCATGTCAGAAAATATGCTCATCATGCAACGTTGAAAAGTAGCGGGTGTATTACACAACCCAAAAGGCATACGACGGTAAGCAAATGTTCCATAAGGACAGTAAATGTGGTCTCTCGCTGGTCTTCGGGTGCTATGTGAATTTGGTTGTAGCCCGAATAGCCATCTAAGAAACAATAGTGACTATGTTTCGCCAACCTTTCCAAAGATTTGGTCAATGAAGGAAGGGGAAAATGGTCTTTCTTTGTTACCGTGTTCAATTTTCTATAATCAATACAGACTCGCCACCCCGTGGTCACACGGTGGGGACGAGCTCATTCATCTCATTTTGAACTACAAGAATGCCAGACTTTTTGGGTACCACTTGAATGGGACTCGACCCACGTTATCCTGGGAACCGGTAAATGATACCCGCATCAAGCAATTTCAAAATCTCACCCTTGACAACATCTCTCATATTGGGGTTAAGTCTCCTTTGCATTTCCCTAGATGGTTTAGTGTTCTCTTCAAGATTTATGTGATGCATGCAAATTGTGGGACTTATACCTTTAAGATCTGAGATGGTCCAACCTAAGGCTCCTTTATGTTCTTTAAGTACTTCTAAAAGTTGACTTTCCTGTTATGTGTCTAAACATGATGCAATAATCACATGTATAAGTATCATAAGGACCTAAGAAAGCATACTTCAAAGTATCAGGTAATGGTTTCAAATCAAGCTTAGGTGGTACATCAAAAGGTGGGGCAAATTTGGAATCAGAGAGTGGAAGTGGTTCCACTGCATTCTGCCATTTAGCAATATCCATGGGTGGAACAGATTTTAGCAAAGAGTGAATTTCACCAATGTACTTAGACTCAAAGAGATCTAAGTCAAAGTTATCTAAACATGCTTGCAAAGGGTCCACTGACAAAATATCGGGAAATGAGTCTTGGATCAGACTCTCAATCATGTTAATCTCATGCAAATCAGTGTCATCACAATCAATGGGTTGTTGACTAGTGTTAAAAAAATTCAGCTCTACGTTCATGTTACCAAAAGACAATTTCAACACTCCATTACGACAGTTGATGATGGCATTGGACGTCGCCAGAAAGGACGTCCTAAAATCACAGAATGTGATTACTTGGGTTTTGCACGGGTTGAGTATCTAAGACGATGAAGTCCACAGGAAAGAAAAATTTATCAACCTTGATTAACATATCTTCAACAATACCACGGGGGATTTTCACAGATCTCGTCCACTAATTGTAGCGTAACTTGGTGTGGGCTTCGCCTCCCCAAGGCCCAGTTGCACATACACGTAGTATGGCAATAGATTCACACTTGCTCCTAAGTCTAGTAACGCCTTTTCGACCACATGGTCACCTATGGTGCATGTAATTGTTGGACTACCCGGGCCTCTAAACTTAGTTGGAATCTTGTTTTGGATTATTGAGCTCACTTGCTCGTGAGAAAGGCACGCTTATGCACGTGAAGCTTTCGCTTTGTGTGCACAAGTCCTTCAAAAACTTAGCATAGGTGGGTATTTGTCGATTGCTTCGAGAAATGGAATGTTTATGTTAACTCGTTTGAACATTTCCAAAATCTCGTTGTATTGGTTACCCCTTTCGCCGCACTAACCTTTGTGGGAATGGAGCAACAGTGCATGACTTGGCAAAGAAATATCTATATCAAGTAGGGCTTTTAGTTTTATCAACATGCTCGATTCTTTCTCTACGGTAGATGTTTTCTCGATTGTTGTGTGTTGGTGAGTCCGATTTAGACTCGCTTGATCGTGGTACACCTACATTGTTCTCAACAACTTTACCACTACGGAGAGTGGTGACAAAGATTCACATGACTATGTGAAGTTTCATTGCGGTTTGAAGTACCGCCTCAAACACATTCTTTGGATTTTGTTGGGGTTGACTAGGAAGTTTGCCTTTTTCTCTCTCATTCAATGCATCACAGATTTGACCCATTTTAAGTTCTAGACTTGTGAAGCGTTGGTCGGTGGTTTTCGAAGTTGTAAAAGATTTTGGGTCAACAGACCAACACTGTCTTCAAAGCTAGGCTTTTTCTCTACTGTGGCACCGAGGATGTGTTTGTACTTGGGGTTTCTAGGATATGAGTATCCTTGGTTGTTATTTGTTGTCCCCCTTGGCTGTGCCCTTTAGACCATGAGAAGTTAGGGTGATTCCTCCACCCCGGGTTGTAGGTTTGAGAATACGGGTTGTTCTCTTGCCTATGGTACAATGCATTGGCTTGCTCGGTTTTAGACTCTTGAAATGCATGTAAGTCTGGACAGCTGTCCACTAGGTGGTCGGAACTATGGCATGCGGCACAAGTGGCCATTTCAATTTGGTCACGGAGAGTAGGGGCATTAGATTTTACATTCTTCTGCAACTCAAGCACTTCTATTCTCCGGGCCAAAGATGCCATTTTTGCATTTCCCTCAAAGTCAGACTCGATTCAATGAACATTAGTCAGGGTAGTCCTTTTTGGTTCACGGATGGACTCCCACCGTTGAGTCTTTTTTCAGCGACTTCAATTAAGAAAGTCCAAGCCTCATCAAGCACTTTTGTCAATAAATGCACCATTGCACATTGACTCGACTGTAGTTCGGGTTCTAACATCTAGACCCTCATACAAAATTTGCACGAGTCTCCATTTTTCAAAACCATGGTGGGGACATTGGAGCAATAATTCATTGAATCTCTCCAAATATTTTGCTAGAGTTTCGTCTTCTAATTGCACAAAACCATTTAGACTTGGCGAATTGTCGCCGTCTTATGGTTGGGGAAAAACTTTTTGAAAAACTCTTTTGTGAGATCATCCCATGTTCTAATGGTGTGGTTGTAGGGCATGAAGCCATGATTTGGCTTTTTCTTTTAGAGAAAAAGGAAACAATCTCAGTTTGAGGGACTCTTCCGTCATTTGGGTAAAACGTAGAGTCCCACAAATATCTTCAAAATATCTCACATGATAGTAAGGGTTTTCAGCATCAACCCCTCTAAACACGGGTAACATGTGAATTGTGCTTGCTTTCAGTTCAAACCGACCCAAAGATGTTGGTAGAATGATGCAAGAGGACCGGCTTGCCTAGTTGGGTACATGTAGTCCTTGAGACTACGGGGTTGGTTTAGTTCATCACCCATTGTTTCTGATGGGCCTGGGCTTTCTGTTGAAGAACTGGGTATGTTGACAATATCGTCCGGCGGATTCTAACTAGTCGATTTGTTTGGTCTCTAAAAGACACAATCATAGCCTAGCTAGCACATCTAGCATGTTAACACTCATACATCCAATCACTTTCAACACAGAGAAGCAAAAATGACACACCAATAAAACACCAGTCCTGGAATTCAAGCACAGAAGTGCTGGTTGTTGTGTAAGTGCACAAAGACAAAGTTATGTGGATTTCAAAGATGATTAAGCGCAAAGACAGCTCATGCACATGATAACTTATGCACAGCACAGGTTGGCAAGTGCACAAGGAAAGTAGAAATTGTGTAAGGTGCAAGGGTAGATAGGTTATGCTCACTCAAGGTGAAGCATGTGCTGGGTTTGTGTGTGAAATACAACTAGCTACTGCTCACACTAAATCAGTTACTCTTGGAGAGATTCAAGTACCAATGGTCCACACACATTTACGAGATCTCGGGTGCACAGATGCAAAAGCAGATGCACAATTTCAAGATATTTGCAGGGTATATCATTCACGGCATCAACAGGTTAACAGGTCAGATCAATGTAGATATAAAACTTCATAGATGCAGCAAATGAACAATGCCAGCACTTTACAACATGCCACAGAGTGTCAAAAAGGTCAGTTGACCTCAAAATTCAGAGATCATGCACAGATATGCAGGGTTAATGATCGCTGTCGTATGCGTCAAAAATAATTTAACTTTCCTAAAGTATGTGATAAGAAAGAGTTCGTATCCACAGAGAGGCAATTGTAGTTATTTCGTAATCAATTTCTTAAAGTGACCGATTGGGGGGGTTTCTGAATTCTATGTAAGCAATAAAAGCAAATTAAAAGCAAAGTAGATTGTAGAAAATAATCAATGGAGAGAGATATTGGTCAAGGAATTCATCTTCAATCTTAGACATGTGCTTGCATATATGATTAGAATTACGATTTAATCTCTTGTGTTATCAAAAGCCTAGAGAATCAAGAAAGCAAGATAATCTATTAATTTCTCAAGTTCATCAACACACACATTAGGGCTGCATATGTGAATTCTACCTAAAGAATAACCTAACGCCTTGCGCTAATCAAGTTCAATTCCTAGGAGCATTAAGTTTCAGAAATAGGCTAATCAATGCAATTGTCATGCGTTGCGCAAAACAATTCGGACAATGGTCAAACTCTACATATGATTACGAGAGTGTATCACTACACACCGTAACCATATCATGCTACTTGTATTCAAGGTTATCGCTTGATGAAAAACCCTAAAATAGCTATGGACTAAGATGCAAGTTCAATTAATTGGCCACTTAACTAATCAAACACCATAATCCTATCACAATACTTCAATCATGTGATCATAAAAACCGCAGAGAATTGAACGATAAACAAGAGAGAAAACTAATACATAAGCACACACAAGTTTTAGAAATCGGACTACATCCTTAACCAATAATAGAGAATTTAGCTACTCATAGCTATGGAGTTCATCACAAAAATATCAATGGAATAAAGAAGAAGATGAACAAAAGCAAACCCTAGTTGTGTAACCAAAAACGGCTCTCCAAAGTTCCAAGAATAAGATATGAGATAAGTTGTAGAAGACCTTCCCTTTTATAGCTTTCTCCAACTTCTAAAATTAGGTCTAGTCTTCAAAGTCCATTAGATGAGAATCCACCAAGCCCATAAGAGTGAGAAACCCGTGTAGAAAATATGACCCAAAAAACGGTCGCCGGAAATCTGGTATTGTGGCCGAATCGGCCGGAAAGTCGCTGAAAATGACTCGGTGACCGGAAAAGTCCGCCCGGCCACCGGTCAACGGGTCAACTTCGAGTCGGACGGTCCGAATCGGTCAAGTCGAGTTAGACCCGGTCAGTCTGGACCATTGAGTGAGTCGAATGGTTGTCGCCAAAGCCATTTTTGCCGTGCAATTGCACAGACAGCCGAACTCGATGCACTATCTTTGTGCTTTACCGGCTCCTCAGCCTAGCCATCTTGGCTCAGAACTTCTCCATACTACAACTTCTTGTTCAACCTCATCCTCAAACTCCGGCCATTGCACTCGCCTTCCTTGGCATCAACACCACCACCAAAGGCGTAAGAAAACACCAAGATTCTCACCGCAATTCACCAACTCGCTTTCACAAAGCATTATTCATTAACCTGTTCCAGCTTCTCTCGTTTCTCCTTGACTTTGTACATGGCAGCCTCAATCTCGGTTCCAGTCATAAACAAAGCATCACCGCCATTTATGCGCAAACTCAACATGTTGCACCTCCAACAAAGATCAATCGCATTTATTCAATTCATGAACATGCCCATTCACCCACGGCAATAACAACTCCTTCCTTTATTGTCCCAAAGATAACCAAATCTTCCCGTAATCTCCAACCTCGCTATCAATTCCACCTACCGCAATGCTTCCGGAATGTATAATTGAATCCTAAACATTCATCTAATCTGCCAGCTACTCCAAGCAACACCGCTGCAATTCCATGAACAATTTCTCCACCTCAGTTGCAACTCTCTCCTTGTTCTTCTCCATTCCCTTACTCGGTCACAGCTGCCACCACCTGTAGTGTTAGCTCAAGAATGAGCTCATCTCATATACTCGCAATCCGGACTGCAATGTCACTCTCTTTTGTTCTCAGATCGGCAGCCCAAGCCGCAAACCAACACCAATGCACCCATTAGCTCAATCCCAAACAATGCCTACATACATCTAGACTCGCTCACTTGCCAATTCCTTCCCCGATTTTCTTGAGCATCAAGTACCAACTCACAAACTGCAATACCATTTTGCACATCACCCATTTCGGCTTTTAACCGCACCTCGTGTTCAAGCCAACAACACCTTATCTCCCCGGACTGCACTTAACCTGCAGGTTGCAACTCCAATACCAAGACATTCATTCACAGACTCCACCATCCAACACTAACCCATCAGCTCAATTTTTATCTCCACCGAACCACAGTCACAAGCCTCATCACCGCAACCAATTCCCCCGCACAAAGACCACCACCATTAAACTCATTGCAAACTCCCAAGTGTAATCAGAAAGCATGAACCTCCAACCACTTGAATTGTGATTTCCGGCTCAAACTCATTAACTCTCAACCCCATTGCCAGTCAGCAAGACCCATTTCAACTCCACTTCACCCACTTTACATAATCACCACCACCGGCTCGACCTTGTTATCTTGACCCTATAGTTTGTACCTAGCCGGTTTTAGCCGCTAAGCACAAAGACTGCCCAATCGTGATCGCAGTTCAAACTTCATGACTCGCGAGAAATCCCATATTCTGCAGCCTTCATATAACATCATCATGCTTCTCATAATCTCTCAACACAACTGCAGCCTTCTTTTCTTGTTAGCTCACCATCAAGCTCCACTGCATCCACCGTCTCAGGCCAGTTCACTTGAATCTTGCATCTCATCATATCCCATTTCATGGCAGTAACTCAACCAACACAGACCCCATCTTTAATTCATCACAGCTGCAGCATTTCCAGATTCCAATCTCAACTCAGAGAAACCCTAACTCTCACATTAGATTCAATCACATACCCTGTAATTTCCATGAACAACTCAGTCAAGCCCTGATTCCTCTCACGGATTCATCACTCAACACAAGATGTTCTGGGCTGAAATTTCCGTTCAACCATCAATTGTTCCTTATCGATCTGCAATGGCAGCCTCACCTCACACAAGATTCTTGCCGTTGACTCAGTTCTAAGTTTAACTCAACCCTAGCTCGAGTCCTCAGCAGCCATTAAAGCCATCAATCAATCCTCCTTCTTCTCTGGTCCGAACGACAACACCTTCTCAAACATCCATTAACCCCTCTCGACCTCCACTTCTGTTGAAACATGGAGAAAGAAATGATTGAGAAAATGATTTCTCAATTTCAGGGCTTGATGTAATAATTGGGATAGAGACGCCCAATCATAAGAACCACCCCATATGGGTGCCTATATTAGGTGGTCATTTCTGATAAGGGCTAGCCTAGAGTTTCCATCCCCTTATCCTCAGCTGATCTGTATTTAGTACCCCTTCAAATAGGGTTGCCCCTTAACCTTGGCTGGGCTCCATATATCACTTGCCTGTGAGATGACAATCTCGCCCTTTTTCTCCAATTGGGATAATTTCCGCTTCTTTTCCTCCGTGCGACTCCAGAGTACATAATAACTCAAAAACACGCGTAAAGTACATAATTCACCAGAAAAATAGCAAAGAAAGCGTAACTACTAGATAGTAAATTAGGTGTTTTAGACACCTATCAGATTCCCCCACACTTAGACTTTGCTAGTCCTCGAGCAAATCAAACAAAACAATAAAATACAACAACTCCGTGTCGTCGAGGCTACGGTCATTTTTAGCATAAATAACAAGCCTTTAAACCCCTAGGTGTCCCTAGTGGACGAGTTATAGTCTCGTGAGGGTTTACTAGAGATTTACCCACAAAACCTATATTTCAAACTCCATCTATTTGTGATAAATCAATGAATGAACCCAAAATGACTACAGGAGGAGGTACCTTGCACAAATTCAATTCATATATTAATAAATAAACTCTAATTAGATAGTCGAACAAGCCACAATACTCGGAAACTAACAAACCACAATCACAATGAAAAGATTAAGAAGATGGATATAGATGTAGATGTTGGTGAATATTCACAAGTGTTCGATGTTTCCCATATCTGTCTGAAGGTCACCGCCAAGATGAACCTATTCCTATTGGATTGAGCTACTTGGTTTGAATGCTACATAAACTCACTGGCATATACAAGGGAACCAGAAGTGACTTTATTCAACCAAAATAATAACACTTTCTTCTCTTTCTTTTTTTTTTTCATTTTTTTTAGACAACATGATTGGATCAAACTGGATCCAAGCGCATGATTCTTGTCAGCAAGTACATGATAGTTGCCTTGGATCCTGCATTCCACGCTTGTTTAGGCGACGGAGACAGGGACTACGTTTCACACATACTGCTATCCAAGTGTCATTCTTATTCCGTTTTGGTCTAATTGGTCGGTCTCTTTCTTTTCTCTTTCTTTTTTTTTTTTTTTTTAAATATTTTTTTTTTCTCTTTTTTTTTTTAGTAACTCAATCACTCTATTTCATCCTAGCAGTAATAACAACTCGATTTTTAGTGACCCACCAAAGCACTTAAAGAACAATAGATAAATATGGAAAAATAAAAATAGAATGCGATATGGTGATATTCCGAGATATGGTAACAACTATCATGGTATTTATGATTTCTGAGCTATGTTCGTCCCCTTTTAGTTAATTGGTTCCTCAACTCATGCATTCAAAATGGTTCCATCCACTAATGGTGTCATCCTAAAGGCACAAGTTTCTAGATTTCGGAGTTCAAAAAGCACAAATTTTTTCTTTTTTTTTTCTTTTTTTTCTGATTTTTTTGTTGTTTTCTTTACTAAAGGCATAAAACAAACTAAAACATATAAATGCTCCCCCACACTTAAACTTTACATTGTCCTCAATGTAAAATTGAATCGTCCAAAGAAAATTCAAGGTGGGAAATTCCATAAATGATATGCAAAAACAAAGAAAGTAAAAATAAAAACAAATGCATAAAAATAAAAGAAAATGCATAAAAGTAAAAAGATAAAGGTAAAGATACAAAACCGGTGGGTTGCCTCCCACTAAGCGCTTGGTTTAAAGTCGTCGGCTGACGTATCTCCTTGTTTGCTAAGACTCCTCCAGAGAGGAGCACTTCCACAAGGTTAACTCCTTCCACGATTTCCGAAGAGAAGTTCTCATAATATGGTTTCAACCGGTGCCCATTCACTTTAAGTTCATTTCGTAGCCAAACTACGAATTTCAACTCGCACCATGAGAAAACACATTAGTCACAATAAAAGGTCCAATCCAACGTGACCTTAATTTGAGGAAATAATTGCAAACGAGAATTAAACAAAAGCACTTTCTCGCCCAATGCAAAATTGTTTCTTAGAAATCATATTATCATGAAAAGCTTTCGTTTTTTCCTTGTAAATACGTGAGCTTTCAAATGCATCATTACGAATCTCCTCTAGCTCTTGAAGTTGTAACTTTCTTTGCTTTCCAGCCCCATCCAACTCCATGTTGCATTGCTTAATAGCCCAAAACGCCTTATGCTCAATTTCCACGGGTAAGTGACAAGGTTTACCATAAACAAGCCTAAAAGGAGACATCCCAATAGGTGTTTTATATGCGGTTCTATACGCCCACAAAGCATCATTAAGTCGCGAGCTCCAATCTTTCCTTGTGGGATTCAACGTCTTTTCAAGAATGGATTTCACCTCTCGGTTGGAAACTTCGGCTTGTCCATTTGTTTGCGGATGGTAGGGTGTTGCAATCCTATGCGACACATTGTACTTTCTTAACAAGCTTTGCAAGAACTTGTTTTTTGAAGTGTGAACCTCCATTGCTAATTATAGCCCTTGGAATTCCAAACCTTGCAAAAATATTAGCTTGCACGAAATCGAAACAACTTTAGAATCATTAGTTGGGGTGGCTTTAGCTTCCACCCATTTCGAGACATAATCCACAAAGGCAAGCAAAATATAATAATTCCCATTAGAATTGACAAAAGGGCCTATAAAATCAATTCCCCATACATCAAAAACCTCCACAAATTGAATAATAGTTTGCGGCATTTGATTTCGAGCACCTAGATTGCCGGTTCTTTGGCACCTATCACATGTGATACAAAATGCATGTACATCCTTAAACAAAGTTGGCCAAAAGAAACCACATTCTAATACCTTGAGAGCGGTTCTCTTACTCCCAAAGTGTCCTCCACAAGCATATGAATGGCAAAAAGACAAGATAGAATTAAATTCAATTTCGGGAACACACCTACGTATTACTTGGTCACTACAATGTTTCCATAAGTATGGATCATCCCATATGTATTGGTTGCCTAACTTTTTAAGTTTGTCCCTCTCAGCACGAGACAAGTTCTTTGGGATTTGTTTAGACACTAAGTAATTAACAATATCAGCGTACCATGGTTCTCCAAAGGCAATGGAGAATAGTTGCTCATCCGGGAAACTTTCACGCAACGGGATAGTCTCCTTGTCCACAGCAAGTCGGCTCAAATGATCCGCAACGGTGTTCTCAATTCCTTTCTTGTCTTTAATTTCAAGATCAAACTCTTGCAAGAGTAAAATCCATCGTATGAGCCTCGGTTTCGCCTCTTTCTTTGTAAGCAAGTATCTAAGTGCTGCATGATTAGAAAAAACAACAACTTTTGTACCAATTAGATAAGAGCGAAACTTTTCTAAAGCAAAAACAATGGCTAATAACTCCTTTTCAGTGGTTGTGTAGTTTTGTTGGGCCTCATTTAACGTTCTAGAAGCATAATAAAGAGCATGAGGAAGCTTCCACACACGTTGCCCAAGCACCGCACCAACCGCATAGTCACTTGCATCACACATGAGCTCAAACGGCTTACTCCAATCCGGTGGTTTAATGATAGGGGCTGAAATCAAAAGTTCTTTCAAACGATTGAATGCCGCCACACACTTCTCATCAAAGTTAAAAACCACATCTTTTTGCAATAGGTTACAAAGTGGTGATGCTATCTTGGAAAAGTCCTTGATGAATCTACGATAAAAACCTGCATGACCAAGAAAAGAGCGAATCTCCCTCACCGTAGTGGGAGGGGTTAGAGCACGAATAAGGTCTATCTTAGATTTATCGACTTCCAAGCCTTTAGAAGATATTATATGGCCTAAAACTATGCCATGAGTTACCATGAAATGGCACTTCTCCCAATTTAGCACAAGATTTGTTTCAACACATCGTTCAAGGATTAGAGCCAAGTTGTTCAAGCAAAGGTCAAATGAATCACCAAAGACACTAAAGTCATCCATGAACACTTCGATTATGTTTTCAACATATTAGAAAAGATACTTACCATACACCTTTGAAAGGTAGCTGGAGCATTGCATAAGCCAAAAGGCATCCTTCTATAAGCAAAAGTACCGAAAGGACAAGTGAAAGTGGTTTTCTCTTGGTCCTCCGGTGCTATCACAATCGATTATAACCCGAATAGCCATCAAGAAAGCAATAGTAAGAGTGTCCAGCTAAACGTTCAAGCATTTGATCAATAAAAGGTAAAGGAAAGTGATCTTTTCTAGTGGTGGCATTCAATTTTCTATAATCAATACAAACCCTCCAACCGGTTTGCACACGAGTTGGAACAAGTTCATTCTTATCATTCTCCACCACCGTTACTCCCGATTTCTTTGGTACCACTTGTACCGGGCTTACCCACTTGCTATCGGATATGGGGTAGATAACTCCCACGTCCAAAAGATTGAGTATCTCCTTTTTCACCACTTCCATCATGGGAGGATTCAAACGACGTTGCGCTTCCCTTGTAGGCTTTGAATCATCCTCCACACGGATCTTATGCATACAAACGGCAGGGCTTATACCCTTGAAATCGGCGATTGTCCATCCTATGGCCGTCTTGTACTTCCTTAGCACCCTTAGAAGTTTTTGCTCCTGTAATTCATTAAGCTCGTTAGAAACAATCACGGGTAAATCTTCGTTGTCACCCAAGTACAAGTACTTTAAGTGACTTGGAAGAGGTTTCAATTCTAAACTTGGAGGTTTAACTATAGATGGCACAAGTTTTTCATTATTGCAAGGTAAAGACGCATATGAAACATTCTTAATTGCTGATTTTTCCGGTAATGAGTTAAGAGAACCAATGGTTTCTTTCATCTCATCACTATACGCATAACCATTGTCGATAGGTGTAGTGAGCACGGTTTCCAATGTATCAACACCATTCAACTCAAACATTTGTTGCGCCAATGTGTCCATCACATCAATGGAGAAACAAGAGTGGACATCACTAGGATATCTCATCGTCTCGAAAATGTTGAAACGTATTATTTCTCCATCAAACTCCATAGTTAGTGTTCCCTTGTCAACATCAATAATGGTTTTCGCCGTTTTCATGAAGGGACGCCCAAGTAGCAATGGAAGAGACGAGTCCGGTGAACCTTCATCCATCTCCAACACGCAAAAGTCCGCTGGAAATACAAGTTGATTAACCTGCACAAGAACATCCTCAACAATACCCATTGGGTAGACATTAGAACGATCGGCTAATTGCAACACAATTCCAGCCTTTTTAAGAGGACCAAGATCAAGTGAATTGTACATAGACGCAGGCATGACATTAACGGAAGCACCTAAGTCCAACATAGCTTTGTTAAATTTGGTGTTACCAATTGTGACGGGAATGTCGAAGCTACCCGGGTCCTTGCACTTAAGTGGGAGTTTGTGTTGTAAGATTGCCAAAGCATTCTCCCCACACTAAGCACTTCATTACCTTTGAGCCTTTGCTTATTGGTACACAAGTCCTTCAACACCTTTGCATACTTTGGAACTTGCTTGATTGCATCTATGAGTGGTATGTTCACATGGATCTTTTTAGAACGTCTAAAATCTCCTTTTCTAGTTCCGCCTTCTTAGAACTTGCAAATCTGCGAGGGAAAGGTAGAGGAGGAACATAAGTACAAACCGGAGTTTTAGAGTTAGGAATAGGTACCTCGAAGTTTGGGGAGAATCCTCGGTTTTCTCCTCCAAAACAGGTTCCTTTGGTGTTTCCACCATGCCCGAATCAAGCAACTTCGGGTTGCACAAGTTGTGTACCACTTCTCAATGTAATTGCATTAACACCCTCTTTTGGGTTGATAGGTTGAGAAGGGAGTTTCCCACCATTTTGTGCCTTCAATTGATTCAACTCCATAGCCATAGAACCAACTTGAGTTTGCAACTCCTTAACCGAACTCTCCGTTCTTTGCATAAAAGATTTAAAGCAACTCCTCCATATTGGACCCCATTTTAGGTTGTTGTTGTTGTTGAAATTGTTGTCTCGGTTGGAATTGTTGTTGTTGAGGTTGAAATCCACTCGGGTTGTTGAAACTAGATTGTTGAACCGCTCCTTGCTTATTGGCATAGCTAAAGTTGGGGTGATCTCTCCATCCCGGATTGTAAGTGTTGGAGTAGGGATCATACCGTCTTTGTTGATTTGGAAAGATCGCATTAGCTTGCTCGTCTTCATAAGATTGAGAGGAACTTGGTATCACCGCGGCTGCAACTTGTTGAAGCATTGCGTTCATGTTACCCATTTGTTGACGAAGCTCTTCAACCTCGCTCACCTCACTCACCCTTCTTAGAAGCACATCCGAACCACGACTCAAGAATTGTTGTGAGTTCGCTGCCATGTTTTCAATCAACTCTCTAGCTTGTGCCACCGTCTTGTTAACTAGTGCACCACCACCCGCAGCGTCGAGGAGATTCCTATCACTTGATTGGAGTCCTTCATAGAAATATTGAATGATCATAGCATCACTAAATTGGTGGTGAGGACAGCTTGCCACCAATCTCTTGTATCGTTCCCAACATTCATATAAGGATTCCCCCACATTTTGCTTCATCCCACAAATCTCCTTGCGAATTTGAGTAGCCTTTGATGCAGGAAAATATCTCTCTAAAAAGAGTTTCTTCAACCCATTCCATGTTGTGACACTTAGGAGGTAAATAGAACAACCAATCCTTAGCACTATCCATTAAAGAGAAACGGAAAACTTTCAACATTGCACCATCCATTGCAACATCCGCTGGAAGCATGGCCGTGACAATGGTGTGGAAGTCCATAAGATGTTTGTTTGGATCTTCATTCACCATGCCATGGAACTTTGGTAATTCTCTAAGCAACCCCGGTTTAATTTCAAAAGTAGAGTCCGTTTGAATACACCCTGTTGTATATCAAGCCTATGAGAAGCTAAGTCCTTGAGTGAACGATTTGCATCACCCATTGCTCCTTGTTCTTCCACGTGTGTTTCCTCTACGATTGGAACCTCTTTTCCTTCTTCTTGTTGTTGGAAAATCTCTTCTCCTACTTCCTCCTCGTGCTCGTCCGTTGTGTCTTGACTTGGTTGGAGTATTGTGCCGCGTCGAGTAGCTATCCCGCACCTTGGATAATTCCAATCCTTAGAAGCCAGAGATTAGGTACTGCAAACAATTCTCGCAAACAAGTGAGAAACAAGACAAGAAACAAAAAGCAAAGATGAAAGCATAAATTGTAAAAAGAAACTAAAAACTTAATAACTAGCCGTGTGCCTCCCCGGCAGCGGCGCCAAAATTTGATCGCTGTCGTATGCGTCAAAAATAATTTCACTTTCCTAAAGTATGTGATAAGAAAGAGTTCGTATCCACAGAGAGGCAATTGTAGTTATTTAGTAATCAATTTCTTAAAGTAACCAATTGGGGGATTTCTTATTTCTATGTAAGCAATAAAAGCAAATTAAAAGCAAAGTAGATTGTAGAAAATAATCAATGGAGAGAGATATTGGTCAAGGAATTCATCTTCAATCTTAGACATGTGCTTGCATATATGATTAGAATTACGATTTAATCTCTTGTGTTATCAAAAGCCTAGAGAATCAAGAAAGCAAGATAATCTATTAATTTCTCAAGTTCATCAACACACACATTAGGGCTGCATATGTGAATTCTACCTAAAGAATAACCTAACGCCTTGCGCTAATCAAGTTCAATTCCTAGGAGCATTAAGTTTCAGAAATAGGCTAATCAATGCAATTGTCATGCGTTGCGCAAAACAATTCGGACAATGGTCAAACTCTACATATGATTACGAGAGTGTATCACTACAAACCGTAACCATATCATGCTACTTGTATTCAAGGTTATCGCTTGATGAAAAACCCTAAAATAGCTATGGACTAAGATGCAAGTTCAATTAATTGGCCACTTAACTAATCAAACACCATAATCCTATCACAATACTTCAATCATGTGATCATAAAAACCGCAGAGAGAATTGAACGATAAACAAGAGAGAAAACTAATACATAAAGCAAACACAAGTTTTAGAAATCGGACTACATCCTTAACCAATAATAGAGAATTTAGCTACTCATAGCTATGGAGTTCATCACAAAAATATCAATGGAATAAAGAAGAAGATGAACAAAAGCAAACCCTAGTTGTGCAACCAAAAACGGCTCTCCAAAGTTCCAAGAATAAGATATGAGATAAGTTGTAGAAGACCTTCCCTTTTATAGCTTTCTCCAACTTCTAAAATTAGGTCTAGTCTTCAAAGTCCATTAGATGAGAATCCACCAAGCCCATAAGAGTGAGAAACCCGTGTAGAAAATATGACCCAAAAAACGGTCACCGGAAATCTGGTATTGTGGTTGGAAATCGGCCGGAAAGTCGCCGGAAAACAGCTCCGGTGACCGGCAAAGTCCGCCCGGTCACCGGTCAACGGGTCAACTCTGAGTCGGATCGGGTCAGAATCAGTCAAGTCTGAGTTAGACCCAGTCAGGTCTGGACCCGGTGAGTGAGTTTGAATGGTTGTCGGACCAAAGCCATTTTGCAGGTGCAATTGCAAAGCCGAACTCGATGCACTATCTTTGTGCTTTACCGGCTCCTCGGCTAGCCATCTTGGCTCAGAACTTCTCCACACTACAACTTCTTGTTCAACCTCATCCTCAAACTCCGGCCATTGACCTTGCCTTCCTTGGCATCAACACCACCAAACTCAAAGGCGTAAGAAAACACCCAGACTCCTCACCGCAATTCACTCAACTCGCTTTCACAAAGCATTATTCATTAACCACATTCCGCCTTTCTCAGTTTCTCCTTGACTTTGTACATCCGGCAACCTCAATCTCGGTTCCCAGTCATAAACAAAGCATCACTGCCATTTATGCGCAAACTCAACAGCTGCACCTCCAACAGCATCAACTGCATTTATTCAATTCATGAACATGCCCATTCAGCCACGGCAATAGCAACTCCTTCCTTTATTGTCCCAGCATAACCAAATCTTCCCTGTAATCTCCAACCTCGCTATCAATTCCACCTACTGCAATGCTTCCACTGGAATGTATAATTGAATCCTAAACATTCATCTAATCGCCATTGACTACTCCAAGCAACACCGTGCAATTCCATGAACAATTTCTCCACCTCAGTTGCAACTCTCTCCTTGTTCTTCTCCATTCCCTTACTCGGTCACAGCTGCCACCACTGTAGTGTTAGCTCAAGAATGAGCTCATCTCATATCTTTCGCAATCCGGACCCGCAATGTCGGCTCTTTTTGTTCTCATCGGCAGCCCAAGCCGCAAACCAACACCATGCACAGACCCATTAGCTCAATCCCAATCAATGCCTACATACATCTAGACTAGCTCACTTGCCAATTCCTTCCCCGATTTTCTTGAGCATCGTACCAACTCACAGCTGCAATACCATTTTGCACATCACTCCATTTCGGCTTTAACCTGACCTCGTGTTCAAGCCAACAACACCATTATCTCCCCTGGACTACACTTAACCTGCAGTTGCAACTCCAATACCAAAGACATTCATTCACAGCTGCACCATCCAACACTAACCCATCAGCTCAATTTTTATCTCCACCTGAACCACAGTCACAAGCCTCATCAGCTGCAACCAATTCCCTGGCACAACACCACCACCTGAAACTCATTGCAAACTCCCAAGTGTAATCTGTAGCATGAACCTCCAACCACTTGAATTGTGATTTCCAGCTCAAACTCATTAACTCTCAACCCCATTGCCATGCTGCAAGACCCATTTCAACTCCACTTCACCCACTTTACATAATCACCACCACCGGCTCGGCCTTGTTATCTTGACCTCTCATAGTTTGTACCCTAGCCGGTTAGCTTTTTGCACAAGACTGGCGACCAATTGTGATCAGTTCAAACTTCATGACTCTGCCAGAAATCCCATATTCTGCAGCTTCATATAACATCATCTGCTTCTCATAATCTCTCAACACAACTGCAGCCTTCTTTTCTTGTTAGCTCACCATCAAGCTCCACTGCATCCACCGTCTCAGGCCAGTTCACTTGAATCTTGCATCTCATCATATCCCATTTCATGGCAGTAACTCAACCAACACAGACCCCATCTTTAATTCATCACAGTTGCAGCATTTCCAGATTCCAATCTCAACTCAGAGAAACCCTAACTCTCACATTAGATTCAATCACATACCCTGTAATTTCCATGAACAACTCAGTCAAGCCCTGATTCCTCTCACGGATTCATCACTCAACACAAGATGTTCTGGGCTGAAATTTCCGTTCAACCATCAATTGTTCCTTCTCGATCTGCAATGGCAGCCTCACCTCACACAAGATTCTTGCCGTTGACTCGGTTCTAAGTTTAACTCAACCCTAGCTCGAGTCCTCAGCAGCCATTAAAGCCATCAATCAATCCTCCTTCTTCTCTGGTCCGAACGACAACACCTTCTCAAACATCCATTAACCCCTCTCGACCTCCACTTCTGTTGAAACTTGGAGAAAGAAATGATTGAGAAAATGATTTCTCAATTTCAGGGCTTGATGTAATAATTGGGATAGAGACGCCCAATCATAAGAACCACCCCATATGGGTGCCTATATTAGGTGGTCATTTCTGATAAGGGCTAGCCTAGAGTTTCCATCCCCTTATCCTCAGCTGATCTGTATTTAGTACCCCTTCAAATAGGGTTGCCCCTTAACCTTGGCTGGGCTCCATATATCACTTGCCTGTGAGATGACAATCTCGCCCTTTTTCTCCAATTGGGATAATTTCCGCTTCTTTTCCTCCGTGCGACTCCAGAGTACCTAATAACTCAAAAACACGCGTAAAGTACATAATTCACCAGAAAAATAGCAAAGAAAGCGTAACTACTAGATAGTAAATTAGGTGTTTTAGACACCTATCAGTTAACAGGTTTGTGATCACAGAAAGAAACTGATCTCTCATGTGAGCATGGCATACCATTCAACACATCAAAGATTCACAGATTCACAGATGCAACATTTGAGATAGGAAATTTCAACATTTTACAAACACATTTGACATGACACAGAGTGTCAATCGGGTTGGTTGATGTTATAATTTTCACAGATTATGCTCAAAAATTGCAATGTAGAAAGCTCAACAGGGTTACACAGATGACCTAGCACTCAACAAGTGAAAATGATAGCAAGTGAAGATGACTTAGCAACTGGCAGATTACAGCTCATACAAGGTCTGTCAACAGGTTTGCTTGACAGAGTAAAGCATGTGTAAAGGTACATGGCAATGGTGTCAACTCACTCAGTTGATATCAACAGTCTCAGTTGATATCAAGTGAACATGGCAAGATATGCAATCAGGTGATCACACAAGGTGTCAATGACTTTAGTTGATCGAATAGAGCTTCTTTCAAGTACGGGGCTAACAACTAACTAGGTTAACAGGTTGCAGCTCAAACTCCTTGACTACTGGGGTGGAGTTAGGCACAGGTGCTGTTAAGGCCAAGATTTCACAATGAAAAGCTAAACTATTTCACCCAAATTTTAGTGCACAGATTACACAAAAGCAAGTCACAATTTCAGATGTTGAGCATTGCCTGGCAAGGCAGCTGGATTTATCATGCATTCAAGGTAATGCTTGGCAGGGTAGCTAATTCAACAGGTGAATAAGGTCTAGCATTCAACACAGGTTAGCCCAATAACATGTTATGCATACATTTAGGGTGCACTATGCTCTGAGTTATTAGTGTGGCAAGTGAACAACTATCAAGGAAGCACTCAAATGAAGACTATGAATTGCAGGGGCTGATCAGAATTTTGCAAAGCTCAAGTTTATCATGCATCCATGGTTCACATACACATATTCATCACACAGAGCAAGGTTAGAGAATGATACCACCGATAAAAATTGGGTTTAGGCAATTCCACAATCGTCCTGCGCCTTTTTCTTCTCCTCCTAGGCTTGCTCAGCAGAGATTTCAGGTACCTGCTAGCTCAACAAGGTAACTTCAGTTTCCAGAATTGCGTAGATGGAGTTAAAATAAGAGAGCACTAATGCTAAAATGACAAAATTCAGAGCTACACCTAAGGTACCAATTGAGCCACGGGATAACAATAATCGACAACAAGGTTCAGTGATGCTATGGAGCTGAAACAACAACCACTAGCAAATATAACAATGAAGATTTACAGGTTTATGATACAAATCAGCAAAGTAAACTGCAGGGCTATAGCAAATTAAAAGCTACAGGGTGAGATGCAAGATGCAGAGCTTAACAAAAAGATCTGAAATCTTCGATTATAAGGACGAGATGGCAGGGAAGCTATAATCGAAAAACAAAAGAAAAACTACTACAGCTAATGCTAAACAGATGTGAAGGAGATGACGTTATACTAACAATGCAAGGCTAAAATGCAATGTACGCAGATAGATGATTAATAGCTAAGTTGCACTAATAATGGCTAAACACAAAGATTCAAAGCACATATATACAATGGTGAATTGAAAATCAGTAAAGAAAGCAATTAGTCAACACAACAACACTACCAAATCCCCGGCAGCGGCGCCAAAAACTTGGTAGGCTGGGAAAAGTGTTTGCCTACAATGTATAATCTGTGAAGTGCACGGTGCCTATTGGAGGCGGGGCAAGTACAGGTCGATCCACAGAGATTTGGGGTTGTGTAAGTTGATCTCAAGGCTTCACTAAACTGATTTCTAAGGGTTAGTAACACAAATATGGTTTGATTTTGGTGTCGATACGACAAGGAGTTGTTGTGACTGTAATTCTAAGATGTAAATACGAGATTGTAGAACACTAGGCAGTGAATCCACCTTCTAATCTTATTCTAAGGTAATGTAGCTCGGTTATGTTCTTGTGCCTTCCCTTGAAGGTATCAAGTAGATGTTCATTAACTAATTTTTACTAACTCACCCTAGTATGAGTTGTCTTTTCACAAAGACAACTCATCACATGCTCATAAGCTCATCAATTAGTTACTAATCCTAACACACTATAGAACAACAAAAACAAAACCAAAGATTGATTAACTTGACATGAAAATTAGGGGTTTCATCAACACCCTAGCACATTAAATTAGAACATCATAAGCATAAGTAAAGCACAAATTAAAATCTAACTTGGTGCATCGGCTAATCCTGTGCATAAGCATTTACATACATTGCTCATCCCTATTTATACATGCAAACCCTTAACTCACTTCAAATCGAAATTAAGTGAAGACCTCTCACCCAAAGCCGCCTGAATCGGTTGTCCCCCTCCGTTAATTCGGTGATGCACTCCATTAAATTGATGTTTCCCAGCTGTTGACGAACCCTAACCCTAACTCTTTCTATCTCAAACTTAGCTTCTAGGGTGAAGAAGCTATGAAGGAGATAGAGAGAAACTAGGAGGTGGTGAAGGCGCGCATCCGGGTGGTTGCGTTGGTGGTGGTGGTGTCGGGAAGAAGAAGGTGGCTCGCCATGGTCGGGAGAAGAGAAGAGGGATGGGGAGCTGCAAGTGTCGGGGGAGAAAGAAAAGAGAAATGGAGAAGGGCGTGTTTGGTTTGGGTAGTTAAGGGGTAGCGGCTTGGGTGTGAAGCGGATGCAGCGAGAATTGATGC
This sequence comes from Papaver armeniacum, assembly GCA_023531295.1. NCBI lineage: Eukaryota > Viridiplantae > Streptophyta > Magnoliopsida > Ranunculales > Papaveraceae > Papaver > Papaver armeniacum. Next base: position 79,600 of record JAJJWW010004489.1, read on the forward strand.
ATGGGCCGATGCGAGTGTTGGATGCGGAAGGGTCAGATCTCACGGCTCAGATGCGACAGGCTTGGATCCGGGTTATGGCCCGGGTCTTGGATTGCTCAAGCCCATGTCTTGTAAATGGGTTGCTACTTGTTGGGTTGCAACCCGATGCGCACGCGGCTTTGGTTTTCTCGCTTTTTGGCTCCTTAGTTTCTCCGAACTTTATTTACTACCTAAAAACACAAAATTAATTAGTACAAGTATTTATTCTTGAAAACAGAGAAAATACAGAATTTGGGATAATATCTGATTTCTGAGCACAAAAGATGAGTTAAATGCCAATAAAAAGATGTAGAAATATGCAATATTTGGCACTCATCATACCATCTTTTCTCAAAAGATTATTAGTATCATCAATTCTGATTGTTGTGCTTCCTTGTGTCTTTCTAACAATACAGTTTTTCATAGCTTCGTTTCTCTTGGATTTGTCTTTATCTGCTGCTGAGGTTTTGACCACGAGATATCGAGGGATTTCTGCTTCATCTTGATGTTGATTTTTCCAGTTTCTAGTGCCTTCTTCTACTTCACTTTCAATCAACAAGTTCTATTCTCTTCTTCCGCAACTTGGTTTAGGTCTTCCAGGTTAGCTGGCCCTATTTTTCTTGCACCATCTGCATACTCTTGCATCTTTTTTTCGTTTTCAGTGACCAAGATACCAAGAGGAATGGTTGTACTAAAGAGAAAAATCTCTTTAAATGGTTTGTTGTTTTTCTTCCTGCTGGTACTTCCCATCGAAATTCCAAGAGCTTTGGTATTTGGGGTGTTGATTTAGAAAAGCTGGGAATGGTCGGAGGTCCTGGGGTGGAGCTGCAAGGAGGTTGTTCAGGGTTTCCAAGGCTTTGCCGGTCAAGACCATAGGTTTTTGGTTGGTGGTTTCTGAGCTCATGTATTTTGAGGGTGGAGAAGATTTTTTTTTTTTTTTTTTTGGTTTATAGTTCTGAAGGGGGTCATCAAAGAACCTTTTTGAGGTAGGTGTAGGAACAAAATTGAAGGATTGTGGTTGAGAGGGACCATTTCGGATTATAGGATTTGGTAGGGGAAATCTTCAATGACAAAGTCATTAGAGAAAGGGAACCCATCAGTTGGGAAAGACTGTTTGTGAGTTGGGATTGGGTTTTGAAAGTGAAGGAAGAGGCTACGTTGATTGGGGGTTGAGACCACCTATCATTTGAATTTTTGTTGTGTATTGGATCGGGACCATATGAGATGGTGTGGCTAACTGATATTTTGAGAGTGTTATGATTAAACAAAACTATATTGGTTTCCACTACTCTATGGGCAGTGGAGTTTGAGGAAGATTCATGCATGATAGTTGGAGAGGAGAAATATTTTGATCCAAACTGTTTCTCGGTGTATAGTTATTATCAGGAGACCCTACTGGAGACAGGGCTGAGCAGAAAGAGATAATACATCTACTCGATTGAGAGGCCGGCGACGAGGATATTGAAGTTGTAGAAGCAATCTCAGTATCATCTAAGTAGCATGGAATCGCAAAATGGTTGATTATCATGCATACTTCACAGATATGATGAAGACCAACATAGTAGAACTTGACAGTGAGCTGGCCATCTTCTTGCAGATCTAGGGGCGTTCAGCGATAAAAGGTTGGTTCACACTTGAAACAATCTTTACTCTTGGATTCTTCTGCATGAAGTTAGTGTCCTTTGGGTATTGCATGTCTAGAACAGCTCCTTTTAGACGGTCTGCAATCACGTATAGGATTTTATCATACCATTTGTCCGGTGGAAGATTGAGAGTGAATACCCACCAGGCCTCAGTCGTCATATCCACCAATGAAGGCTGAAGCCTCGGATGGTACAGCTTGAGGAGGAGTAGGAACTTCCTGAACTTGGCTGATGACGACTCCTTAGCTCTATGAGCATCGTTTTGTGACTTGAAACCCAATATCAATCTATTTTCTTCAGTTGGTATTCCCATTAAGAGGGTATCAGGTTCATAGTTGAGTTGCCAATAGATTTTGAGTTCTTTTCTTATTGCCTCATCTCTAAAGAATTTTTTGGAGTAAATTTTTCCTATTATCATAAGTTGCTGTTTTCTTTGCTCTTTTTCCTGTCTTCTGAGTTGATGACCAGAGGGATTTGCAATGAGAGTTTTGTTTGCATCTTTTAAACCATAACTTGATCGACAATGAGAGGAGTTTTTTCCATTTTAGGATGCAAAAGACTTGAGTTGCACAAGTATTGCATAAGGGATTTCAGACAGGTTTCTATACCTCTCGTGTAACAGACCATGACTTTCAGAATGAGGAGTCTTTTTCTCAACCACTTCTCGATAATTCCTCCCACTAAACACGGTAAACATATCACAGTGAGAAAAAATAGTAAAATTCTCTGATAATTCCTCAACTCTAACGGGAAGACTGACACCAAATAGTGGAAAGGATGGTAAGGAGTTTTCGAGATGTAGTTGGCTTCAATAACTCGTTTGGAGTTGTCTACATCAAAAAAGGGTAGAAGAATTGACAAAAGGTTTCAAAACTGAAGGTTGGTGTTGAATATATCTGAAATAGTGAACTTCATAACTAAACTGGTAATGAAGGCGGGACAGGAACCGAAGTGAAAGGTTGTGGCTGCAGATTAGGGGGGAGTCAAAGAAGAAGATGTACCTGCAGAAATAAAAGCTCAGATATAGGTTAATAAATTGCGATGACCAAACTTTACCTGAAAATAGAGCTTCAGGAATTCAAAGCAGCCAGATAATAAAGACGTTACTTAGAAAAACATTTTTTTTTCTTTTAAAAGAAAAGAAACACTTGAGGCGAATCGAAGAAAAACTTAAAAAGGGCCTCGACAAAGATTGAGGAGAGACTTGGTAAAACCAGGTGAGCAAACAAAGATCAAAACAACTAACTAAGAACAATGGAGAAAAGCCAAGAGATAAAAAAAAATAGAGACTAACACAGACTAGCACCTTGAGAAATAACAAAAAAGACAGGGCTAAGAGATGAAACAAAAGCCAGGGAGAAAAAGACCAAAGACATAAGAAAAAACTTTACGAGAGAATGGGACATGACTTAGCTTGAGAACTAAGCTTGAAATCTCAAGACTTGAAAAACCCTCAGATTGTGAAGGAACACCAATCTTAAGAACTACAAGAAAGAAGCCTTGAAATCACAAGACTTGAAAACCCCTCAGATTGTGAAGGAACACCAATCTTAAGAACTAAAAGAAAGAAGCCACGGTTGAAGAGAATTGAGATAATTATTTCAGCTTGATATATCACTCATGGGATGATCGAGATCTTTCTCATGAGATTTTTAGAGATGATCGAGTTAATCGCCCGATTCGCGGAGCCATTTTTTTGTTACTTGAAACTTAATAAGTTCAGCTATGGAACCATGGACACTCTTAGATGGACAAGGTCGGACAAGATTTGCGCCATTTTCTCCGCAAAACCCAAACGATAATGAATTTATGTCTAATATTTTGATGATATACTCTCCTTATAAGACTCTACATTCCTACGAAAAATGAGCAAAATTCGAGATGTATAAAACCACCATCTACCCCTTTGAATATCAGCCGTTCAAAATTAACGGTTGAAATTAAGATTAGTAGATGGTCAGGTTTGCTATCTCGAATTGCATTCATTTTTGGTAGGAATATAAAGTCTTATAATAGGAACATATTATTAAAATATTAGACTTAAACTCATTGTCGTTTGAGTTTGCCGAAGAAAAGGCGCAAATCTTGTCCGACCTTGTTCATCTAAGAGTGTCCATGAAACCTTCCTCTTTTATAATTTATAAGTGAAATAAACTTGTCTTTTTGAAAAGGGGGGAGTTTTTTTTTTTTTTTTTTTTTTTTTTTTTAGAAGTTTACTATTCTACTACCGCTGATCCTTGCGTTCAATGAGAATGTTAATGTAGGAAATACCATTAGGTCCTAGGAATAATATATTAGAGAGAGTCTAGTCCATTTGACCCAATCAAATGTCCTGTTTGTCCTATTTGGTAATATAAATTATAGTTTGGTCCTAAAAATTATTGTTTGGTCCTAGGTCGATGTCATGGATGATGTAAATGTCACCTTGTAGTGACAGAAATATCCTTTTGGAGAAGGACCATATATATAGTCAAAAAGTAAGAGAGAATAAATCATTCTCATATTTACTTTCTCTCTCTCATATTTTTAGATCTAGAATTTATCTCTTTTTTTCTTTCTTCTTGTTTTTCCTCCTGTTAATGGTGTCTCCATTTTTTTTCTTCTCTTTTCTTCCTGCTGCTGTAAACGATGGCGATGAAGGTGAAATCGATTAGATATTTAGACCGGTAGTTGTAGACGATGAATACGATGATGTTGATAATGTTGAATACGATTTTTTAATGGTTTTTTTTCTTTTTTCTTATAATTGTTGACGATGAAGATGATGAAGAAGATGAAGATATGTTGTTTCGCCGCCGTTGACGATGGTGTTAATCGATTTAGATATTTTTTAGGTTTTTATATGGACTTCATTTCTGGAATGAAGTCAATTTTTTTTAGGTTTTTATATGGACTTCATTTATGGAATGAAGTCTGTTTTTTTTAGGTTTTTATATGGACTTCATTTCTGGAATGAAGTCTGATTTTTTAGGTTTTTATATGGACTTCATTTCTGGAATGGAGTCTGTTTTTTTAGGTTTTTATATGGACTTCATTTATGGAATGAAGTGCTACAAGAAAATAACTAAATATTAACACGAAAGGGTATTTTTGTTAGTTTTAATATTTTTAAATAATTATGGACCAAACAGTAAAGGCGTTTGACCAAAGGACCAAACAGACATGGGCCACCTAAAAAAGCCTGGCTTGATTGGGGTATACCCAATAAGACAAAATCTGATCATTATGAAGTAAAACCAAGCCACCCCTTAACCTTGTTTTTTCTAAATGGCTAATATGCCCTTGGTTAATTAATACTAAAATTCTGATTAGGTTAATTAATTAAGTTTAGATTAAAATTTTGAAATTTTGAATTCAGTAGATTAACCTTTTGATCCGTCTTTGAGTTCGATTTCGATCCAAAAATTTTGGTTTTGAAAATGCATAAAGCCGGCAAGGTCGTGGGTTGAATAAGCTTCCGACCACACATACGCCGGAATGTTAAACTTTGAATAAGCTGCCGACCATATATCCGCCGGAATGGTACTCGGATGAAGAACACGCCGACTATCTTGGGCAGAAATCTTGCGGTCGGCATGTAAATATTTCCTACCCTTCCGGCTATATTAATCTCGGCATGCAAAAAAAATAAAACCTTGTCGGCTGACATAATATGGAAGATGTAATTTACTTTATTCATTCAATTTTGGTTACTACATTGATTGAAACATAAAACCTAATCCTTGTCGACGGAAAAACGAATGCACTTAGCATGTGCATCAAGCCTTTGAACCCCTAGGCGACCCTAGTGGACGAGTTATAGTCTCGCGAGGGTTTACATAGAGGTCTACCCACAAAACCTACACTAAAACTTCTAAAGCCATCAATCTTCCTCCTCCGAAGACGATACACCCTCCATCATCTCAGGGGCATACTCCGGGATTTTGGATTCCATGAATTGATAGCTTGCATCGAATGCGATTGCTTCCCCCTTTTCCTCCAAGTAGCGCGCTTTGGCGACTTCATGCTACAAAAACAAAACACAAACTTACTTTGTTAGTGTGGTTTAAGTTGGAAGATCAAACAACATGGATCACGTAAAATAAGCCACAAAAAAACTTACAAATTGTTCAATGGACAAGTTAAAGTGGGGAGCGTTGAAAATTGGTTTTTGGATAGCTAAATAAGCAAGTATCGCATTTTCAATGACTATGTGCCTATCATGCACTTGTTGAACACTTCTTGAGTTAGGATTCCCACACTCTTGGCTAAAAGTGTTGTGAACCCTAGCCCAAAAGGTTGTGGAATCCACCCTTACGGAGGACTGCCTTCGAACTCTAGTCTCCGCATACCAAGCTTTGGTGATTGCCAAATCTTCATTAGAATCAAATGAAGACATTTATTGTGTGTAGAGAGCTATTGGGTGAGTTAGATGGAGTGTGTGATGATATGAGCTTTGAAGAGTATATGCAAATAGTTGTGTGTTGTTTTGTGGAGATAAGTAGTGCATTTATAGGATGGTGCCCAAATTTGGCCGTTATAGTGTCCAAGTACAAGTGAATCAATACAATTGTACTTGCAAAAATTTGAATTTTGAACACGCCGGCAAGGTCGTAAATTTGCTACAATGCCGGGGTCCCAAAACGGCCGAATTGTATGGGTTCATTAGCATGCCGGCCAAAAATACCGCCGGCATTTTCTTGTTTTGTTTCCCTCCCGACCTTACATGATTTTAGGCATCAGAAGAATGGTTTTTTTTTCAAGATATGGCCGGCAGGGTCTCTATTTTAGTACCCTTCCGGCTACACGAACGCCGGCTTGGTAGGAATCATATTACCTTGCCGGCCCTGGTAACTACACAGTTTTTTGTTGACAGGGCCGGCAGTCTGACATTTCACAACCTTGCGGCCCGGTAACTACACAATTTTTGTTGACAGGGCCGGCAATCTGTCATTTCACAACCTTGCCGGCCCTGGGACAGCCGACAGGGTAGCTTAAAAAAATCATGCCGGCAAGGTAATACGACACTTTATATAGCTAAACAAACCATTCATTCATCCAACATTTTTTGTCCAAAATACGAAACATGTCCCATAAACCGTTAACTTAAACATTTGTCCACCACAACATAAAGAAATGAACTAGGAAAGAATTCATTGGCCATGACCACGACCACGACCACCACGGCCCCGTTTAGGAACACTACCTTCACCACCACGACCACGCTGCCGCTACCTTCACCACCACGACCACCTTGCTACCTTCACCACCGGGAGCACTACGAGTCCTCTTTTTATCGCCTTTGTCTTGGCTTGTGCATCCTTAATAACTTTTTCTTCCGCCTTTACTTGAGCCTGAAGTTGCTTGAACAATAGATGGGCATTCTCATTGTCAACATTGCAAGCATAGTCAATGTGCTTGCTTTGCACAGTTCTCCTCTATCTTTCGCGCAACATAACACCCTCACAAAGGTCTTCAACTCGATCCTTCTATATTCAATTAAACAATAAACAATTAATAGAATGATTTGGTAATGCAATCAATCTTAAAATAGTAAGAGCAACTCTAAAATACTTACAAATATCTTAAGCAATGTTCTTTGGGTCTTTCGATTCCATCTTCTTCTTACGAGCCGTTCTTGCATAGTCATTGGCCTAATCACGTAGAGACGAGCCCAACCCAAGTACCACGCCATGTATTTCTCAGTAGCTTCATGACCGGTGGTCACCTCGTCCAAAAGACTCACATCGATGTTACGTCCCCGTCTATTGTCCCAATGTTCTTGAGTTGGCGCTGGATCGTAAGAGACGTTAATAGTTTTTGGGAGGTGGTGCAATCATCCCGGTTCACGGTAAAGAACAGCTTCTTCATCGAAATGAGGTTCTTCTTGGACGTAACCCAATTGTCACATTACCCGATGTGGATCGTACATTGAAAATCCTTCAAACACAGGTCATCAAGGGTCCATAGTATAATGCAACAACTTCATTTCTCCTTGGGATTAAACCTTGATTTCTATCCTCCCGATACTGGATCAAATATCACCTCTTCCGCAGTCAAATTGTCGATGGCGGCTCGGAGTTTCATAAGATTTTGCGGCATTTCCTTATCCTGAGTACCCTTAAAACTGTATCTTTGAGCTCTTGGCAAATGAACCGGAACACTGTTATCCACTTTGACGTAAGAGTTGTCTTTGAACAAAGAAGGAAAGCGTTCATATATCCAAACCTATGCAAAAAGAAAAAAAAGTTTAGTAAGAACCCTTATCTTACGAGATTTGCAAATATAAATGTTTTAAACAATAAAATTACCTGGAAGAGACATGTGTTTCCGTTAACTTGCTTAGTGAGTGCCCTAGAAGATTTTGTCAACTCATTTTTCAAGAAGGCAACCACCGCAGTACCCCAAGAATACCCACGCATCTCATGTAAGGGATCCAATAGTTGCAAGTAATCGGCCTCGACTTGGTTTCGGAACTGTCGGGGGAAGATACATCCGCCTGGGTGTATAGCAAATAAGCGGCAGCGGTAGCATTGATTCGGGTGCACCATTCCTTCCCTATCAAGGATTTCCGAGTCTTCCATAGTTTGTCCCTCAACTTCTTCACATTAAACTTCTTAATTAGTCGACCATCCTTCTTGTCAAGAACATCATCCGTCCGAACCTCGACTCCAACCGAACAATTTCTTTTTTCAATTCGTAAATCTTCTCGAAAGAAATGGCATTATCGAATCCTTCGGTGATGCTTTTCCATCAACCCCGAGGCCTAGAATTTGTTGAGCATCATCGGGAGTTATCGCCATCTCACCGAATGGGAATAACAGAGTATCTGGTCTCTCCATAGAACCGCTCACGTAATGCGAGAGATGGTAACTTTATCATGATTAATATTCGAACTCTCCACCGCAGGCAACAACCAGGAGTTCCTCACAATCACTTTCACCTCCTCACATTCCAAGTCAAGATTCCAAGTATGCATCACCGAACACGAAGCTTGGCGCCTCATGAGACGAGGATGGCATGCTTGTGATCCTAAATAAAAAAAAAAAAAAAAAAAAAAAATACAAACACTTGATGCAAATTTAATTAAGATAGTTACACACTTGAATAAATAACAAAGACGGATTAAGATTACTTACGATAGTATTATGGACTCGCACATGCCCAAGAGTGTTTGTATCCAAAAAGAACAAAGACTCCACCATCTGCGGGGTCCCTTTTGGAGGCTCACCTTCTTTCAAAGTGCAACCATCAAGTGTTTGGGAGGCATGTGAGAATCGGTAGGTTTAGTGATCACCCTTCTTCGTTAGGTTGAAGTTGAAGCAGAAGCTTCGGTGGCTTGAACAATGACTAGAGTTTGTTCTCCTTCTCTATCTCCGTCTCCTTATTCTTCTTGTTCCTCTTCCTCTTCAACAATTTCATCTTCGATGATATTCTTACCTTTATCTCCATTACCATCATCATCATCACCATCATCATTACCTCCTCCGACCTCATGCATGTCTTGATCACCACCATCATCATCATCATCATCATCATTGTTACCTCCTCCAAAGAATGGGATTGGTTTCATCAACATCATCATCATCACCTCTTCTACCGGATGGAATTGATTGGTCTTCATCTGGAGTCTCGTCCGAATCATTGGGTTCGGATAGTGGTTCTAAGACCTTGGTCGTTCCCGCACAACATATACCCCCTCGATGTTTTGAAGACAAGAGTTTATCACCAACACGAGGAGGGTTTGAAGGAGGACTAAGAGTCGCTTCGAGCCGCTTTCTTCTTTGCCATTCGCAACCGAACAAGAACAATCAGGAAAAAAAACATTACAAAGCCTAAGAAAGTTAGATATATACAACATAACTTAGGCGGAACAATGGGGTAAGGTAGACCAAAAGATGAGTGCCGCTAAAAATGCCGGCATTGTATCATCAAAATAGCCTTAGGCGCATAAAAAAACAAAAAATTTTCACTATACGGTCGGCAAGGTCCATTACACATACATAATAGGGTGACAAACCACAAACTTGGTTTTATATAACTACCCTTAGGATTTAAAAGTTCTAGGCATCGGAAACATTCAAAAGAAGTAGGAAGGGTAAAAAACAAAAACTTGCCGCTTCATTAAAAGATAAAAGACGCTAGGCAATGTATACGGTTGAATAACTCTTGCCGCCCGGCTAGTAGTAGCGATTACGTAAACTATACAAACCGGCAAGTTAAGTCAACCTTATACCTTCCTGGCCAAAGCCTAACTATGAAATCCGGAAAGGTCGATAACCAAGAACCTTGCCGGCGCCTGTAACTACCAATTCACAAATTCGATTTTTCGACCTAATTTGACATGCAAACATGAAATTGAAGTACTAGAGTGAGTTTAAGTGTGCCCTTACTTTCTTAAGCGCACCATTTCACATGTTTCATGGGTTCAACTTCTTCTTCTTCAACCGTTTTTCTCTTCACTTTCTTAGCAACCAAATTTGCAATTCCAGGTTATATTCATTGGGTTTTCGATTAGTTTGTTTCATACGAGTTGCCTTCTTCCGTGGTGGATCCATTGATGAAGACTAATCGGAGTTTTCGAATCGATGATTTTAACGAATTGATCGACGAGTTTTGGTGGTGGTGGGGTGATAGAGCCGTAAGGTTGTGGAGGAGAAGAAGAAGAGAAGAAAATGAAGAAAGAAAACCGATTTTGGTAGTAATTAGAGTTATAATGAGAAAGGGTAATTTTGTAACTTTACCCATTGACCTCTCCCTTTGTCCTTAAAAAAGAGTCCCTATAAAATTAGGTATACCCCAATTAGTTTGAATATACCCCAATCAAGCCAGGTAAAAAAGGACCAAAAGATATTTTTCCCAATGTTAATCCAGAAAAGCTTAAAGATTCGTGCATCAGAGATCGAAGTCTTTAGACAACGTGGCAAGCACGTAGACATGTGCCTCTGCTCGGATAAGTGTGTGGTTTCCATCTTGGGTAAATGCTCACAGAACACTAGGAGAATAACTGATGTGGGGCCCACCCAAAAATTACCCAAAAAGACTGCTCGATTTCCCCGTTACTATTTTCTCGGTATCAACATCCAGAACATTCCCACTTTCCATAGATAGCCATAACCAGCGATATGCCCAAAGTCCGGTGATTGTCGCCGTCTCTCCGGTCAATGACCACTGTGGCAGGTTAATAAACAGACAATCGGATGTGGATGGCCTATAAGATGATAAAATATAAAATTAGAGTCATGGACAAAGAGTGTAAACAAATCTGATACGTCAGACAATCGGTTTAACAGTGAGCAAGTACACAACTACAAAAACGATGCATCACTTAGCCAACACCACACGATCATCTCAAAATCCTTTTCTAGTAGGCCTGATTTATTGCTAACTAATGAAACGTAGCCACGTAGATGATGTACAAAAGGCTGTAACAAAACAGCTTCTCACCAAACATAATCTCAAGCACAAGAGTCTTCCTTAGAAATAATCCCTACTTCAGAAGAAGATAGAAAGAAAAGAAGCAGAGTGAAGGCAGCCCATTCCTACCTCTGAACCCTGAACACCATAACTTGTTCTTGTCTGTGTCTCAGTTTCACTCTAATCTCTGTTGAATTTCTTGTATAATCATGGCTATTACAACACCATTATCACAATCAAACCTCTATTCAACCAACAATACAATCATCAAAACACCAAGAATGATTTATCAAATTCAATCCAATTCAATTTCTTTGAATTTGAGAAACCCAAGTTTCCAAAACAAGTTATGGGGGAATAGGAATTGTTTTCTTGTTCAGAGGAGAGGAGAAGGGGGTTTGAGGACATCTGTAATTACAGCAACTGCTGCTGCTGAGACACAGAAAAAGAGATATCCTGGTGAAGGGAAAGGGTTTGTAGAAGAAATGAGATTTGTAGCTATGAAATTACATACAAAAGATCAAGCTAAAGAAGGTGAGAAAGAATCTCAAGCACAGCCTCTGGGGAGATGGGAACCTTCTATTGATGGGTATATTCAATTTCTTGTTGATAGCAAGTGTGTTTATGATACTCTTGAGAGTATTGTTGATAAAGCTGCTGTTCCTTCATGTAAGTTTGTTAACCTTTTTTTTTACTGTTATCTGTTGTAAATTTGTGTTTGTTAAAATTTAGGGATTGTTTATTGTTTATAAAGGATGAGTTTTTCTATAGATTTTGCGAAGAATTATTGAGGTTCTGTGATTATAAAGCAATTCGTTTGAAATTTGATAGTTGTGATATATTGTAATTGTCATTGAATTTGGTTTTTGTGGTTATCCAAAGCAGCATGCCTCTTGTGTGACATACACTGTTTTTTTTGGTATTTGCAATTGGTTATGTAGTAGCTACTCTTGTGTACATTTAAAAATAGGCCGTATTTTGTTCACGAGCATGCTACCGTTTATTGTAGTCTTCCTTGCACCTTTAAAATATAAGACGAAATGAGCATAAAATAATGTCGGTCATGTGGAGGACTGCTAAGGTTCACTGCTCTGTTGGCTCTTTGTTTATGCCAGAATGCAAATTAGCATCAAATATTAGCATAACTCCCATAAGTTAAGGCGTTTTCTCATTGGAATTGTGCAGATTTTCCACCAAGCACAGTGTAGTCTCAAACTAGAGTGTAAGTAGTTAATGTTGAGGACCTAAAACACTCCTAAACAAGGTAATGGTGTTCACTCATGTGAGATACAGAAAGACCTATCCATTATGTGCCTAATTAACCTGAACTTTCTAGGAAACGTAATAGATTACTCGGATGTTTGTACATTTATGAGCTGTGTCAGCATGCCACATGTTTAGCTGGTCTTCTTTATGTGGTGGGGTTCGAATTCTACAATGTGCAGGATTATTTGTATATCATGTTACCATTCACATGGAGTTTTCCTTTGATTCTTCATTTTATTTTCTGCATCAGTTCTATTTGTTTCTGAATACGTAGACAGGTAGTAGCTTCTTGGAACATTCGGTGTATTGACTTATACATAGTATAAGTACATTTCTTCATCTAATTTCATCTAATTTTGCTGAACTTCATTTTGTTCAGTTATTATTCCTTAGTTATTAATGATATTGAACGACAGGGACTACTAACAATAGCTAGTCAACTTAGCCTACTTGAACCTTAATTACGAAGGAAGTTTTGTCTTCTTAAGACTTCTAGATTTTGTGCCTTTTGGATGTATTTTTTAGAACAGCTTATTTTCATGTAGTGGATAGCACATATGGTGTTTCATGAGGAAAAAAAGTTCATTCAATTGTGCAAGGACTAAAAGGCCTTTTCTAAAGATAAAATTTCCCTATAGCTTACATTGCTGTCAGAACCAGTAAAGGATACTAACAACAGTTGGGTAAAGCATTTGTAAAGTAGATACGCCACACATCTTTTTTTTTTCCAGTTGGTTTGATCACTCTTGCTCCTGCATGATGGAACTCATATGTCATAACCCTTGCTGGATTTCTTACTCTAGGAACTCATATGTCATAACTCTTGCTGGATTTCTTACTCTAATGTGGATCACTATATGCTGATGAATAAGGTAACCTATCTGTGTGCTAGATTATTTTAAGACAATTGTAGGGAGATCCCACTTTTAGAATTCTCCAGCATAGGCAATCGAAGAAATGTTTTCGAAATTTCAATGTAAGAAATTTTGGGCATATACTGAGTTGTGAAAAATAGTACCATAACCGTGCCATTAAGGTTTACTAGTAAGTAGTGGAATTGATGTAATAGTTACTGCAGAATAGGGTATTTTGAATTTCTGTGACTGTTACAGATTCACAGCAGGTTTTTGAGGTATAACTAACTACGAGTCAGAAAAAGTACAGTTTTAAAACTTTGGATGTGTAAGATTGTCTGTTCTTCGTGCGTGCTTTCAAGTCTCCTGTGAGGGCTGATATTGTGCAGACTTACAATTTGTTCCGATTTAGTTGGTTTACATGTCGATCTGATCTTGGTAATGTCTGGTTGCAGATGCTGAGTTCAGAAATACAGGATTGGAAAGGGCAGGAGCATTGGCTAAAGATTTGGAGTGGTTTAAAGAGAGAGGCCATGCTATTCCAGAACCCTCTAATTCTGGCCTATCTTATTCTCAGTACCTTGAAGACTTATCGGTGAAGGATCCTCAAGCCTTCCTCTGTCATTTCTACAATGTATACTTTGCTCACACTGCAGGGGGTCGGATGATTGGTAAAAAGGTAATTGACGTTATTTTTCAGATTGGAATCGGTAACTATGTTTCTCTCCAGAACTGCTTATTACTTGGGGGAGTCTAAATTTTAGTACATGATACGTTATTATCACAGCTTGTTTCCTTAACTATCTGAACATGTTGGAGTTAGGCTTTGCATAATTTTTGTTGCGTCTCCTTTTCAGGTGGCTGAGATGATACTGGAAAAGAAGGAGCTGGAGTTCTATAAATGGGACGGTGATCTAAAACAACTGCTGCAGAATGTGAGAGATAAACTCAACATAGTTGCTGAAGTAAGTTTCAGAATTGAGCTTTCCTGTTCTCCCATTAATCTCGTCCTGATCTGTGTGTTCGTTATTGAAAGTCTACAAGGTATTATTGATATCTTCTAAAATTCTCTGATAGTTTGATATGGTATCATTTTCTCGCAGAGCTGGTCTAGAGAAGAGAAAAATCACTGTTTGGAGGAAACAGAGAAATCATTCAAGTACTCAGGGGAGCTCCTGCGATTGATATTAACGTAAAGATATCACAAACTATATCAGTTCTGTAAATATCTTTAAAACAACTGAACCAAGTTCTGTAAAGTTGCTTGAAGCAACTTTAATCACCATTTCGTTTGCTTTTCTGTAGCCATGTTTATATTTCCTGCATAATAATCTGTTCTTGTTATTATTGAATGGATATTGGTGTAGACTTTTGAAAGAATTTCATTGCTTATTTACATCTAGATGCATTCCAAGTTCATTCCTCTTTTATCAACTTTAGTTTCCTGCACAACAAAATCAGCCATTTGACCCTTTACAAGTGAGCTGCAGAGGACACATGGAGAAGAGACACTGATACAGAAAAGTGTATTGGTGATTGTTCCAACGGCACAACACATTAGAAATACCCGGCACACATTTGAACGCTGATTTTCATAGCCAATTGAGACATGAAAGAAACAAAAACCAACCAGCGATGGATGGAGAGGCCCGAGTTCCAATTTGGTGAAAGCAAATTTTCTTTTCAATTTGTTTGGCTGATAGCCCATGTAGGACTATTAGGTGGGCTTCCAAACCATTGCTGGTTGGCGAGTTGTAATGCAATCCTAATCTCATATATTGAAGATCCTTGGAATCCCCTAATCCAATGTGGGACTATTTATTAATCTTAAGATTAGTTTGTAAAGGTCTTATGCAATAAAGGAAAAGACTTGCGAGTCGAATTCCTTTTGTTTACTAATGAACAAAGGATGAAGCACACATAAGCATTCGCTGCACTCAAGTAACTCAACGCATGATGCACAGACAAGCATAGGTGCGCGAGCTACCTGCAGCATGACTGCACATTACGGGGTATAAAGGAGGATACAGCTGATGGACCTAGCAAGAATAAACCACGTGGTCATGTTTGCTACTTGGCCTAAAGGTTTTTCTGATACGCCGCAGGATGTAGTTCATTACTGTGGTCTTAGGCTGTTTTCCACAATATTTGTAGTCTGTGATTTTTGAGTGTCCAAAGAGCGACTGCAGTGGTGCGAGTATAACCAAAAACCAAAGAGGGAAAAAAAGACCAAAATTTGGGTTTAGTCTGGTGTGTGATGCTACGTGTGGAAGACTAAATTTGGTGGAGCGTGGATTATACGTTCGCCTGGTGTGGGGCGAACACTATATCAACGCTCGACTAAAATTTGGGTTTGGTCTTTGGTCGCGGACCAAATTTAGTCTGGAAATTTGGTATAGTCTGGTATTTGATCTTTAGTCCGTCCCACTACGTCTCTATCTCTTCCCAAATTTTTGGTCTTGGTCGCCCACTGCGGTTGCTCTAACATCACAACACATCAGAAAAGCAACAACACCAATGCCAAGATACAATACCATTTGAACGCTGCTTCTTCATAACTTTCTGTTTTCAAACATATAAATGATAGAGAAATCGTGTGGGAAAATTTGGCAGATGCCTATGATTATCCGTCACTATTGAGATATGACTTTCACAGCCAACTTGAAGCTAAAAAAAATTGAGACTTCACCTTCACAACCAATTTGAAGCTCCCGAGAAGAAAAGAGAAAAACTGAAAATTCTTCCCTAAAAAAACTTATGACATAACTTACACAACCAATTTGAAGCTCCTGAGAAGAACAAAAAAAACTGAAAGTTCCTCTCTCGGTGAGTGTGGGATATTTTTGCGGCATATGGTACCTGAAAAAGAACAAGTGGAGTTGGTGGCGCATAGTTGCCACAACAAAGTCAAAAACTTGTTCAACTGGTTTGTATATAGAACTAAATACTAACCAGAAAAAAAAATTCGCGGCATTTATGCCCATACATCTTTAATTCCCAGGTCACATTCTCAAAAGAACTTTCCTTCTCCCTCAACTTAATATTCAAATTTCCCCAACGTTACGTTCAAAGTTGGACAAAGTCGTATAATTGGTTTTCTTCTGGACCAAGTCGGGAGGGTTCTTTTCAGGTTAAAAGGACTTAGGTCGTGAATGAGGTCATGATGTCGCATTCCCCATCTAATATATATTCCTCCTCATCTCAGTAGTCTTATGCCATCATCTAAAATATTTTACTATAACCCAACAACATTTAACAAAATATATAGCCGATGGTTGTTAGGTAACCAGATAAACCTCCACTTTGACCTTTTAAGACATCTTCTTAGTCTTATTTTGACCAGTCCTAGGAAACATTTTCTAATGGAGATGCAGAATAAAACCTCATTGTCTCAACAAATGTGATATCAAGTACACGTCTAAATAGATGCTTTTACAGTTTTTCTGTTACTGAATTACTTTCACTTCTAACTTATGGGGTAGGTTTCACAAATCCTACCCCAAAGTGCCAAAGACTAGATCATTGTATTCCTAATAAACTTTTCAACGAACACTTTTTTTTTTTTTTTGCTAAGGTCGCTAGCGAATCAAAAACGAAATCATCTTGCAAGCACTAAAAGCTGAATCGTTTACAACTCGAACCGATGGTAAGTGTCGTGCCATACGAAAATCATAGCACCCACCAGAAAAGCATCTCATTTGAAAGGCAGTTTTGAAAAGTTTTTTTTTGGCGGTTCAACGAGATTTTTTGCTGTATGCTTCAAGAAAAAGAATTGTTGAAAAATCATAAACAAAGTGTAACAATGCAATACCATTATTGTTTGGTTTTGGATTAGAGACGCAAAAAAGAAAGTTTGAAACTAGACGTATAAGTTTATAACAACCATAGGTTTAGTAGGTTAACAAAACACGCTATTGCGACCATATTATTGATCCAAACTCACTTTTCAATCCTTCCAGATCATTGGGAATTACTCAGGACCATTCTTAAAAGAAAAATCTCAGTTCAAATCGAAGATTCCAATCCTAAGGTTCCTAACCACGTTTGTTGTAGTGGATCATTAAACAAACATAAAACCAAAAGTTATTACTTTTCAACAACAAAGAAGAAAGAAACAGAAATCCTCGAGTCATCCCCCCACATCGCACTCTAAAGTCACCCAACCGGCTTCTAAGAAACAAATAATCTCCGGCTCTTTACTAAAAGTCAATAAGAAAGAACTCGTTCGACTTCCAATTGTATATTTAAGACGGACTTATAATCACCACCCAGAACCTCTCTGAATTCTCAATCAACTTTTCATTTCAGAAAACAGAGAAAAAAAAGAAGATAAACTCTCGATCAGAGATTATGAGAACTTGTATTCTTCTGTTTGTATTACTACTATCTCTTTCGACAAGTTCAATCACTGGTATTAGATTTCCAGACCCTGATCACGATGTATCAAACCATTTGCCGAATTTCACTTCTTATTCTTCTCCGTGGGATTACTTCAAGAACTTTACTGGGTGTCAGATGGGTGAAGAAAGAAACGGATTAGCTAAACTGAAACAGTATTTTCATCGTTTTGGTTATATTCAGGATATACCAATATCAAACTTCACTGATAATTTTGATGATTCATTTGAGAAAGCTCTCAGAACTTATCAAAAGAATTTCAATCTAAATCAAACAGGGATTCTTGATGATCAAACCTTACAGCAGATTCAACGTCCAAGGTGTGGTGTTGCTGATATAATCGACGGTGCGAGTTCAATGAATTCCGGAAAAACAACTTCTGATTCTCATCATCATGGTGATGGTTCTACTAAATTTCATTCAGTTGCTCATTACGCGTTTTTTCCTGGACAACCGAAATGGAGACCGAGGAACCGTAGACTCACTTACGGTTTTCTACCAGCAAATAACTTGCCGGATACAGTCAAGTTAGCGTTTGCAAACGCTTTCAAACGTTGGGCAGAAGTAACCCCATTAAGTTTCGTTGAAACTGAGTTTTTTTCTATGGCGGATATCAGAATAGGGTTTTTTAGTGGTGATCATGGTGATGGAGAACCGTTTGATGGGACTTTAGGCACGTTAGCTCATGCATTTTCACCACCAAATGGTAGATTCCATTTAGATGGTGCTGAAGATTGGATTGTTGATGGTGATGCGAGTACAGCAACTATAAAATCAGCTGTTGATTTAGAATCTGTTGCTGTTCATGAGATTGGTCATTTACTTGGATTAGGACATTCATCAGTTGAAGAATCAATCATGTATCCTACGATTTCATCTAGGAAGAAGAAAGTTGTTCTTCGTGATGATGATATTCAAGGGATTCAAGTGTTATATGGTGGTAATCCTAATTATAATGGAACGTCGTTAATTCCTTCTTCAACGACAACACAATCTCATCAAGAAAGGGAAGAAAGTAGTAATGGAGGAGTTCAGAATTTGAATATAAGAAGTTGTTGGTGGGCTTATTCTGTTTTTGTGGTCCTCGGTTACAGTATATTACTGATGTAAAGAACAAAAAAGAACACACAAAAATTACTTTTTTTTTTTCTTCTTCCAGATTCTATTTTTTTTTAATTTAAATATTAGGAATTTGGGTTTTTAATTTTTGTTGAACAAGAGTCATAGTGTAAATACTATTTTTATAAAATCGTAGAACTTTTTTTTATAATTATTTGGAAGCACCGAAACCTATTGTAGATGGGCAATCTTTTCTTGTTGATTTTTATTTAATCGATAAAGAATTTGTTACTGACGAATAATAAATTAAGGTCGTATTTTTATGGATATCGAGTGTGTTTATGGTACTGTTGAGGTCATTGTTGATTAAGTTGTGATTCTTTAGCTTAAATTGTTAAGTTTTGGATTATCTAGATTCTAGTATGTACTACGATTTACACACAAACCTGCCTATCTTTTAAAGATGGAGGGAGTATAACTTTGTGACCGGAGTTGTGTTTGGCAGAAAGTTTAATATTAGAGTTTGGTACCCAGCACCATAATTGATCTTTTTACCGTCTGAAAGAGTGTTAAGTAATTGAAATTACTAACTTTAACCTAACATTTGATTTATTTACTAACTATGCCCTCATCGTCTTCTCATGTGCTCTTTTCTAACGAATTACCACCACCATCATCATCAATTACCATTTACTTGTTTACAAATTTCGGTCGAATACAAATAAACAAACTTCAAAGTTCAAAATTATTCAAATTATCCTTCGAATCAATCGATTTCATATTTGAAAGAAGAAGTGAAAAACAGGAAAATAAACTTCATTATCATCTTCTTTTTCTTATGATTCTTGTTATTCCTATTTGTTTTTTCTTTTCTTTAATATTTCTCCTTTAACTACAGGATTTGGATAGCTTCATCTAATGGATCGGTTGTTTTTAATCTCTACATACTACTAGAAAATCTAAAGACATTGGTGGTTGTTGTTATTGGCTGATTAAGGGGGTTTTAGAGTTTGTGAATAATTAGGATTATTGGGTTTTTTCCGAACTTGAATTTGCACGCTAAAAGATTGCAGAGAATGGGCTATACCCATATTAATCTACTTATTTTTTCACAATTCTTTACAAAGAATTGCCTATTTGAATTTCTAGAAGAGCTATTGATAAGAGAGTTTGTTGTTTGGACCTGCTTTTTTACAGGTATAATTCATTTCTTTGAACTGAAACTACTTGTTATCATGGATTTTGATGAATTAAGATGATTTCTTTGTGGTTTTTGATTAATTTGATCATTTAGACGGTAGGTTTTGATTTGTTTCATCATTTTGGGATATGGTCATGGTTATTTTATATTAGACAGTAACTATGTTTTCACCTAGATTTATTATTGTTTTTCCTTTTGTTTATTTCCTACAAGGAATATCCTAGGTTTATCATTTTATGGTTTCTATCTAGTCCTTATCATGAGCTATAAATGCTTTGCTGTAATAACTCTGAAGAACTATCAATGCAACAAACTCTTATCTTATCTATTGCTATCTTTTGCATCATTTATATCACTGACTTAATCAAACGTCCTCTTCATTGATACTTCATTGATATATCACCACCCGTTTCAGTTCTCCTACATGATATCATAAGGAAATCATTAAAGATATTTCCTGGGACTTGTGGAGCTTTCTCAGACAACCAATCTGGTGAAACAAATATACCTGAAAACACAAATAATCCAACCTTTGATTTCAATATCTCTACTCTACCATTACAACCATCACAAACTTTGTTACTTCAAAACTTGATGACTCTAACTATCTCATCTGGAAGAATCGGATGAAATCTATTCTTATCTGTACAAATTTGTTTGGTTTCATAGATGGAAGCACACGACGTCCTTCTGCTTCTATCATGGTTGGATTTATCGAAGTTTTAAACCTTGAGTATCTCAAATGGAGCACATGGGATCGATTTGTCATGAGCTGCTTGAATGCTACTTTCACTCCTTCAATCAGTTTGTTGCAAAAAATACTATGATGAGGAACCAGTTGCACACTATTAGGAGAGGTTCTTCTTCTATGTCTGAGTATTTACTTTGTCTTAAGGAAATCACTGATCATCTGGCTGCTGATAATGAACATGTCCCTGAGTCTGATTTAGTCATGTATACTCTCAATGGTGTTGGGTGGTAGTATGACAACTTTGTTATCTCCACCAAAACAGGGATGTTCCCCTTACCTTCAATGAGCTCAGATCTAGACTCATTCATCATGAACATTGATTATATACTCAAGAAGCTGAGATCTCTAAGAGTCTGGATTCTACTATGAACTCAGCTTTCTTCACTAAGAACACTTTCCAACCATCTACATCTAAAGATACTTCTCAAAAACCTCATAAATATACCTCAATCAACATCTCTTCAGAACTCACAAATATAAAAACACTCACCCTTTCAAGATGACTGATTTTAGTAACATTCAATGCCAAATATGCAAAAAGAATGTCCACACATCCAACAAATACTTCTATCAATACACAACTTCAAAATCTAATACCAACATCAACAACAACGACAACTCACGGGATAATATGTGCCTCCAAGTTCATACTACTGTTATTTCTGAAGACCCTGCCTACCCTGCTACTACTGATTGGCTCCCTGACTCAGGAGCAACATCATATATGAAAAATGATATTTTTTATTCTTCACAACCCTACTCTATACACAGGATATGACAGAGTTTTAGTTGGCAATGGTGATCAGTTGCCTATTACAATGGTTGGCACATCTACTTTACATCCTCACACAGCCACATTTAATTTACCAAATGTTTTGTATGTACCAACTCTTTATAGAAATTTGATATCAGTTGGAAAGTTTACTAGTGAGCACTCATGCTCAATTGAATTCTTGCCCTGGGGTTCTCGCATTAATGATCTATACACGCACCATATTCTAGATGAGGGAAAAGTAGATAGAAGTTTGTACCCAATTACTACTCATGTGACATCTACTGTTCAAGAAAATGTATCAGTTCAGGATTCTTCTTCAGTTTGGCACAACAGATTGGGCCACCCGTCTCACAACATACTTCAAAAGATGTGTCACTCTTCTCACATTCATCTTACCAACAAGGATGCAGATTCATTGTTCCATTCCTGCCATCTAGGGAAGAGTAAGAGGCTACCATTTCAGCCCTCAACAAGAGTCACAACAACACCACTTGAGCCCATCCATTGTCACATTTTGGGTCCCTCTCATACACTGTCTCATCTTGGTTACAGGTACTATATACTCTTTATATTTGACTATAGCAAGTTTCATTGGATCTATCCAATGACTACCAGAGATGAGAGCACTGTCTGCTTCAAATATTTCAAGCAACTCAATGAGAATCTTCTCTCCTGCAAGATCAATACTTTTCAAACAGATTGAGCTTTAGAATTGGTTAAGGGTTCCTTGAGAAAGTTCCTAGATGACTCAGGCATTGCAGTCTGTGCTTCATGTCCTCATACACATCAGCAAAATGGAGTTGCTCAGAGAAAACACAGCCACATCACTGATTTGGGAAATACCATGGCTTTTCAAGCTTGCATTCCTAAATCCTTTTTGTATGACTACTTTTTAAGTACAACCTTTGTCATAAATAGAACTCCTTATAAGTTGCTTGCTTATAAACACCATATGAAGTTTTGTTTCATAAAGAGCCTGATTTTTCAATCCTCAAAGTCATTGGCTGCACTCTCTACCCTTTCCTAGGCCCTTATAGGAAAGACATGCTCATTCCTAAGTCCTCAAGGTGCACTTTCATTGGGTACGGTCCACTTCACAAGAGTTACAAGTGTTTTGATAACTCAACAAAGAAAACCTTTATCTCCATACATGTGATCTTTGAAGAGACTTCATTTCCTTTTTGTACTTGAATCTCTATATCAGTCCCACCAGTTGATAATACCACCACATTACCCATTTCTCTTACTCATGATCCACCACCCTCATCTGAAACTCTTGCTCATATTGATACATCTTCTGGTGACATATCTTAACCTATTAATATCATTATCACTTCACCAGATCACTCAGAAGAACCTTCATCTTCTTCACACCCACCATCTTTTCCAATTCCACCTTTTCATATTATGATTACAAGATCAAAAATGGGCATTACAAAACCTAAGCATCTCCCTGATTTTGTTACTCACTTTGTAGTAACTCATCCACTTCACTCTGCTTATGTCACTGAGCTGCAACAAATTAAGGAACCAAAATCTTTCAAGTCTTATTTTCAAAGTCCTATATAGAGACCCTCAAAGGAAAGTGAGTACAATGCACTTACGCAGAACAATACTTGGAGCTTAGTTGAATATCATACTTTTATGAATGTACTGGGATGCAAGTGGGTCTAGAAAGTGAAGCTCAAGTCTGATGGCAGTGTAGAAAGATGCTAATCAAGACTGGTGGCAAAGGGATTTCACCAAGTGGATGGACTTGACTTCAATGAGACTTTCAGTCCAGTGGTTAAAGCAAGTACTATCAGAATTCTTCTCACCATTGCTGTCTCAAATGGATGGGACATTAGACAACTTGATGTCTCCAATGATTTTATGCATGGAGATCTTACTAAAACAGTTTATATGCAACAACAACCAGGCTATGTGGATCATTCCAAGTCTAAGCATGTCTGAAAGCTCCACAAGTCCATATATGGCCTCAAACAAGCTCCCAGAGCTTGGTTTGAGAAATTCAGTGGGTTTCTCATCAATGTTTGGTTTCATCATGAGTGACTCTGATCACTCATTGTTTATCTATTTCTCAAACAGTGAAGTACTTATACTGCTTATGTATGTTGATGACATCATCCTTCTTTACTGTCAAGGTTTGTGTCCACTCTCAGCACCTCCCTTGCTATGATGAACCTAGGTGATCTACGCTACTTTCTGGGTATGGAAGTTACTAAATCTATTAGCAGCATCAACGTACTTTTAACTCGGAGAAAATACACCATTGAACTTCTGGAGAAGACAATTATGTTGGACTGCAAACCTTCACCAACTCCGGTCTCAAGTGCCTCTAGGGTTTCTATCCATACTGGTGAACTACTTCCTAACCCCTCTGAGTACATGAGCATCGTTGGATCCTTGCAGTATCTTATCTTCACATGACCAAATATTACCTTTTCTGTCAACTATGCCTCACAGTTCCTTCATGCTCCAACTTCAGAACACATTCTCTTGGTTAAAAGAATTTTGAGATACATGATATCTTCTCTCGGATCAGGTATTACCATTATCTCGGGTGATCTCACTACCATCTCTGGTTACTCTGACTCAGATTGGGTTGGATGCCCTGACTCTAGAAGATCAACATCTGGTTACTATGTATTTGTTGGGTCTACACTTGTGTCACGGAAGTCTAAGAAGCATCATACAGTCTCAAAGTCTTCCATAGAGGCTGAATGCAAAGCATTATCCTGTCTTGCATCTGAAGTTATGTGGATTGCTACATTACTTGAAGAACTTAGAGCTTCTCCAATGGAATGTATGTGAAGATAAATGTCTAAGTCCACCTAGGATAGACATTCAATTTCCTTAAAATTCTTCTCCAACCCCAACTTCTTAAATCAATGTGAAGATGACATGGCTTAACTTTTGTTAGACATTGTCAAGCTATCCTAGTAAGCTTTTGCTTAACTAAAATTAATTTCAATATATTAAATAGCCATTTTTAACTCTAATAAAATCTAAAAGTTACTAAAAATAAAATTTACATTTAATGAATAAAAAATCACAAACAACACCATTAGAGATGAATTGTCCCCCCCTAAATTTAAGGAAAAATTGGAATGAAAATGTCTTGTTTGAGTTGCCACGTAGGAAGCTCTTAACATTCAAGTCTATACTCCCAATCATCTATTTTGTGACAACTTGGGAGCTCATGCCTTGGCTTTAAATCTAGTCTCTCATACACATTCTAAGCATATCGAACTGACCTACCACTACAACAGAGATTTAGTTCAAGATGGCACAATGGATGTTGATTTTATTTGTTCTGCCCTACAATTTGTTGATGTCTTCACTAAGTGTCTTTCTCTTCTACTGCTTGCTGGACTTCGATACAAACTGATGTATTTTTGTGACTCCTCTACCTTAGTTTGAGGGGGAGTATTAAACAGTAACTATGTTTTCACCTAGGTTTATTACTGTTTTTACTTTTGTTTGTTTCCTACAAGGAATATCCTAGTGTTGATGGTGGTTTAATGTTGATGGTGGTTTTTAGCTTAGGGTTAAAATCGTAAAACCTTACATCAGATGTGACGTCACTCTGCAAGGAAACGGTGATGCGAGTACTAACCTCTCCACCGACACATTTATTGAGCCGCTCAATATACTTCTATCCATAACACACTGTAAATTCTGGCACCTCGCCAATACTAGACTCACCGAGTACTTTCTGTGCTATGTTCCCAGCCAGAACCCTTAAATCGGTATGGCATGACGGATTTATGTTCACTCGCAGCGGAGTAGCATGAACCTCCAAGTACCAAAGTTAAGGAAATTGCACGAAATACTCATACAGGAAGCACACTGCATTCTGTAGATAAAGATTTTGTGTGGCAGTATACAAAATCCAGCCAATTATTGTGATGACTCACAAAAGAACTCATAACCCGACTAGTTTGCAAAATTAGGGTTTCGCGCAGTATACTAGACCCCGTTGGTCGAAACCTTGCTTAACAAAACTAGGCAACCAAATCCCCACAAGCGCACTAAAAGTGCGCCCGCGCCCTAGCATGTCGGCCCTCTTTCCATTGACCTATCAGGTCGCTTCAAATCCGCCACCGTGCGTTGGAAGTGTGGCCACGCCCTGGCATGCTGGCCCCACTTCCCGTCGACCAATCAGGTTGCTCCAAACCTGCCACGGCCTGGAAAAAGGTCGCTATACTAAGCTAGCTTCCCAAAACACGCTAGATTCCCAAAACACGATGGCTTCCCAAAACACGCTAGCTTCCCAAAAACGCGCCAAACATGCCGCACGCATACTACATGCACTAATTAGGGTTTCAACACGCCAAACCTTAATTTGTGCAAGTTGCTACCAAATCCGTCCACGATGACAATTTTAGCTTTTGGCCACGCCGCAACTGGCATACCGCTATGCCGCGGATACTAGCATGGCACCATGCAACGGCTATGCCATTAGCATGCCGCTATGCCATGGCTGCGCCACTGGCATACCACCAGCATGTTGCCAATGCCGCTATGCAAACATGATTCGGCCATGATCAATGGCCATCTTTTCTCCTGAGATGCAAATATCAGCCGTCCAAATTCGCCACCAAACCGCAAGACTTGTGGCAACTTTTGGCCACAATGCCAAATCCCTTGGTTTGTGCCGCCAAACCCTAAATTGGCTACGATGCCAACTCTTTGGTCATCGTGCCAAAAAAGCATGCGCAAGCCATGTCAGTCACGCTACCACTCCTCTGACCACCAACGAAAGGTAGCCACGATCAACGGCAACCCTTCCTCCTGAGATGAGATCTCGGTAGGTGCAAGTTCGCCACCAAACTTGTGGCAACTTTTGGTCGCAATACCGAATTCCATGGTTTATGCCAAACCCTAATTTGGCCTCACCAAAGGCATGCGCAAGCAATGCCAACACCACGGACACACCACTTGCTACCAACGAAAGGTAGCCATAATCAACGTCCACCCTTCCTCCCGAGATGCAAAATCTCGGCCGAAGGCCGCCGTCATCGAACAGACAAGCCTCTCTATTTTAACTTGCCACACATAGCAACATGCTACACGATTTCCAATTAAAACACCGAGACATCAAAACATGTCACAAACGGGGGGATGCTCATCGGGGGTATTGGTGCAGCGGTTTACAACATGTGGCGTGAAATACGCCTTAGATTACAAGAAAGTGTCATAAAGGTGAGGCGGTTAGTAATGGAAAGAAATAAGTGGTGAAACGCATCTTCATTATGGAAACATCAATTCCAGGCATTACCCGTTACCACTTTTCTACCGCTCAACCGCTTCCACTTCTTACGAGGGCAGGGTACGTTTTATTATGACTTGTATAAATAGGTTTCACCTACTTCCACCAAAGAACAAGTTTTGGTCAGGAGAACAATACACATCCAGAAATCACCTGGTAGCTTTCCATTCAGCTTGCCAGTTCAACTTTCGGATACAAGTCACAAAACACACACACTTTCAGAATCAACTATTCTGGCCTCAACACTTTCTTCGCTTCCCTCCCTAAGACCAACTTTTGTCCTTCACTTTGTGACCGAAGCAAGCCTGGAACAGCCATTTCTTGGTTTAGGCCAGGATTGTACAGATTGATCTCTCGAATCAAAAGTACTCCCGTGCAGTACATTGTTTTGGGTTTAGATTCGTTTCTCATCCGCACTCACACGAAATTACCGAAATCAGCAGAAACGATTTTCACCCATAAACAATTTGCGACTACGGTGGGAGATTAATCTCTCGGTTGCAATATCACTTTTCAATTCCCAATTTCATTTTTCAACTCCGGTCTCAAGATGGTAGAACTCAGGTCAAGATCAGCAACAAACCCTGAGAACACTAACGCCGAAATTATTCTATTGTTAAAGTTTCTCCCAGTGGTGCTAATATGCCACCTGTCAACACCAGCAACATGGAGAATGTTCCTTCAGGTGTTACACCTCCAATCACCAGAGCCAGATCCTTTGCCGCGGAAAATGCTCCTTCAGGTGTTACACCTCCAATCACCAGAGCCAGAGGTGCTGTCGCTGCTCCCAATATTTCGTCAAGTATGACACCTCCAACCGCTACCAGAACCACAGCTACCCCGCCAGGACGAGAAGCTGGGGGAGCCATAGGGAGCCAAACTTATATTACTATTGCTGACTTGATGGAAAGAAATGAGGTTCTCTCCAGATCCCAAACGGACATGGCTTCAACCCAGAAGGAGGTACTTGTTTTTCTCAAAACGCTAACGGAGCGGCTATCACAAGAATCACGCCAGCCATAGGCAATGAGGAACGCCTCCAATACCCTTGGCGCCAGCACCTCAACAGGGCTGACCTTTGTGGACGAAGAAACTCGCCCTGGAACTCCAGCGGAGAGAAATCAACCGTCCAATTTCGTCACACGAGAAGATTTGGAACGACTTCTCCGAAACCGGGACAAAAGCGATTCCATATACGTGCATCAACATCAACCCACGTATCCTCCGGAAGTACAATGAATCCCTCTTCCAAGGGGGTACTCTTCCCCTCAATTCTCTTTGTACGATGGCACTGGTAATGCACGTGAACATGTCTCCCGATTCTTGGAGTCCCTGGGGGAACACGAATACAATCACGTTCTCCGTTTGAGGGAATTTTTGAAATCACTTTCTGGAAGCTGTTGATGGTGGATTTTCGTTCAAGGTTAAATTTGTAAAAAACCGGAAAAAATCATGCGCTGACATCTTGTAAAAGATAAAGCCATTTATAAGTGTTGGATACTCCCTCACTTAATTCACCAAGAATGGAGCATGTAGCAACAATCCCATTCTGTGAATACATGAAATTCCTCCAGGTTGGAGCATGTAGCAATAATCCCTTCCTGTGAATTTCATATCAGCCTTGTATTTCCAGTACTCATTATCAGTGTGGCATGACGATTGAGTGTTACTCTTACAGAGTAACACGAACCTCCAAGCACTATAATGAAACCATGTACGAAATACCCGTACATGGCCGACTCTCGGTGTGTTATACTAGCCCGATTGAGCCCCTCTCGGTGTGTTATACTAGCCCGATTGAGCATTGGATTGACCGTACAAAGACGGATATGATCGATCGCAGTCATCCAACTCCATAAGCATGATTGGATGACCCCGGATCAATTCCATCACCCCCAAGGGGTATGGAATACCCACGGCCGACCCCGCATAGTCGGTCATTGGCCTAGCTTGCCAAGAAACCGTTCATACCAAGCATTATGGACGGAAAACCTAAATTAGGGTTTGCGGCATATTACATGTGTTGCAAAAGTCTCAACCATCCATCTTCGCGGTATAGATGGAGGGTGTAGATGTAGACTTAAAGGGCCCGAGCATGTCAACACGATCACCGTGGGACTGCCTACACACTTGACCAATCGGTCAAGACCAACAATGTTTGGCCGTGACAAAATCGTCACCCAAACAAGAGATGGCGCACGACTTTGAAATCCAAAATTAGGGTTTCAAGCCATCACGCGCGTCCATCTTCTCCGGCACGAATGGGGGTCACAGACATTAGATTAAGCAAGGGCCGGTCATACCGGCATGACCACCGTGGGCCCATCTACCTCCTCATGTGTTCGGCCAAGGCATATCATGCCCGGTTAATCCCAAACGTGCGTCCAAACTAGCATGGCCACGCCTCCCAAACCCAACCGATCTCGACCGCTCAACTTCACCGGATGATTTGAGTGGCTTAGATCACGTTTTCATGGGATATTCAAGTATAGGCATGAACACCATCCTGCCATCTTCACGTCTAACCCATCGGCCAAGACCGAGCCAAATTAGGTCGTCTTGGAACGCAGCCGGAAAAAGCATGATGCGTGGCCTTTTGCGGCATCAATTTCCTATTGCAAAATTGATCTCAACCACTCCTCTTTGCCTAGGTCAAATTGAGTGGCCTAGATCGCACCTTCATGGGACAGTGAGACATGGACGTGTACACCGGCATGCTATCTACATGCACGCCCGGTCGGTTCTCTCCAAATCCCTTTCCATGCTCGGTTTCGACCAAGTGAAGAGTGATGCTTGCGCACCTCTTCAAAAACCCTAATATTCATTAACGGTCGCGAGATGAGTGTCTCAAAGATCATCTCATCCGTCCAACTTCACCGACTTGGTTATACAACCCCGGTCGGGAGTTATTTGGTCGGTGAGGCGTCATCACCCATCACTTTACCACACCATAATGCGTGCACTGCATAAAATACACACGATACTTCACAAGTATCGACTTTACGAATAACACAGTTATTCAATTCAAAGATTACATGCTATATTTCGTGGATCCACGATCCACACATTCCAGACATCAATCATGTCACAAACTGGGGGATACATACTTGGGGTATTGGTGCTGGCGGTTTACAGCGTGCACCGTGCAACGCGCCATCACAAGAACGTGTCAGGAAGTCATGGACGGTTAGAGATGAACAGGAGAAGTGGGCAAGACTGGTCGTGTGGCACAGACACACAACTCCACTACTCCATCACTCCACTTCCTCCACTTCCCATGAGAGACGTGAATAAGGCTCAATGACTTGTATAAATATGTTCTCCGCCCTATTTCAAAAAAACAACACAAGTCGAGACGAGACAGAAAAACCAAGTGTTAGTACAAAAACGTATTCAAACACCCAGAGCTTGCTTACATCAATCACAAGCCTGCTCACCTTTCTGTTACAAGTCATAAGCAAGCCAACACCTTCACAATCTCAACACCTTCTTCGCTTCCCTCCCTAAGATCAACCCCATCTCCTTCACTTTGTGACCGAAACAAGTCCGGAACGGCCATTTCTTGGTTTAGGCCGGACTTGCACTGCATTGATCTCTCGAATCTACAAGCACTCACCGCGCGGTGCATTTGTTTAAGGTTTGGATTCATTCCTCATCCACACCCCAAATTACCAAATTATACGGGGAATAGTTTTCACCCATAAACAATTGGCGACCATAGTGGGAGATTGATCTCTCGGTTACAAGAATCGAATTCTCAATTCTTCGGTTTTCGTCTCACGATATATCCTCACCCGGAATCCGCAGGTGGTTCAGATATCATGGGAAGCATAGCTGGAATGTTGGAGGATGTCTTGGCAAATCAAGCGGTATCACCAGAAGGCGAGCGAGACATTTCGCCTTTTGAATGATATAGCAAAGCACAACTACAAGAAGGGTCGATAGGCATCAACTCGATACAGGTGCAAGAAACGTTGAATCCTTAGTCGAGTCGCACCTTTACAAGTGGAGAAGCAAAAGAGCACGCAATCGAAAACGAATCAAGAAAGATGGACAACATGGTCAGACAGAAGAAAAGACTTGTCCAGGAGTACTACAATATACGCGGATAAAGAAAGGGAGCCTGCAGCCTATGGAGCCTGCTAGAGGATTTATATCTCAAAACTCTTCTTTGAAGCCGGAAGACTGTCCAATCCGCGTCGACTTTTCAACCGATGAAGAAATTCTTGAGGAATGAGAAATCAATCATGAAATACTGAATACATAGGATGGGAACGTTCAATCCGATCACTCGGCGGTGACATTACGACACCTTCCACATCCCTTTACCTAGGCAAGCGACATGAGATATGACGGCACTTGCAAATCTCCCAACTTCATCTCTGTTTCACATCAAAGCCACGGAGAGACATCACAATGCCCACTAACACGGGAAAAGCCGGACTCAAGGTACTTACATTTCCCCTTCCCAATGAAGAAGATTTGGAGCTACTAGAGGCGTGGGTACGAAATGGAGAGGTGGAGCTACCCCCGGTATGGTGTCCGCCTTTCTCGATCAAGAAGTAATGGACCCGAGGTCTTGTCATTTCCACCGGTTCCTCCATCACCCCACCGGTGAATGCAACGCTTTGAAGCGCATTGTTCGGGAGAAGCTTGGTCCAGAGCGATAACTACGAGAGATTGGTGCGGAGGATTTTCTTAGAAAGGCTACTCAGGTTCGATACGAGTGAGGCTTCGAAAGCAAGTAAGTTTTACTCAACAATTTTACGGGGAAAGATAGTTTAGAATTCACTTGGGGGACTTAACATCCCACACGTGGAGAAAGAGGCTCAGTGATCAAACGCCATGTTTGTATCCATTCGTACCTCCCTTTTACATAACATTTGCAATTTCATGTGCAATCATTCATGACCAAGATGCAAATTTCATTTAACATAATCCCTTTCAAAAAGGTTGTCCACAAAACTATCTCAAAATAAACCAATTCAATTACCTATTATTTCAAAACCAGAGGTCAAAGAAAATCCTCACTATCACTCAAAAAGAAAAAAGCATCTAAAAAGGCAAGTATATAACACGAATACTTCAAGGAAAGTCCTTGACAACAACTCGTCCTTACGGGCAAGAGAGACCTTCATCCTTTGAAGCACGCACTGCTTCGACTCCGGTTCCTTAGACAACTTCTCAACCTCTTCTTCTGGCGAGCAACACACGGTCGCGGAAGGGACTTCATCCTGTAATTTCGGAGCTCTGAATCTTGGAGAAACCTTTGAAGAACCAAGGGGCATTGAAACCGTCTTTGCGCAAACACGTCTCGATGGCACTTCCATTCTTCAACCATCTCCTCGTAAAACTGTTCGACCGGTCGTGACGCTCATCCCTTGGATAGAAGATAAAGCCTCTTGGACGCGGTTGACCAACGCAAGGCGACTTTTGAGTTTCGTGGTGGTAGCAATGTGACCGTGCTTCTCCCATATCGTTGTGTACAACTCTTTGAATGAACCAAGCACTTTGAATCCACCAACCAACACATGGCTGGATAAGGGATAGTAAAAGGAGGATCGAACAAAGCCCCGAGGCTGCATCACCGGTAATTCACCAACCATAGGAGCCTTGTCGGTTGCGGGAGGCCTTTCGGAAGAAGTCACCACAATAGCCATATTCTTTGGAACCTGCTCGGGACGGATTTCAAGGGGAGCCGCCTCAATCATTGCGAGACGCTACCTTTCTTATACTCCTTAGGCATCTACTTCGCTCTGGGTACTAATTTCCATCACGACCCCGTCAACAAGATCACTCAGAGAGGCGACTTGACCAGCCGAGCTTGCATCATCTCTGTCATGGTCGGAAAGAGGAGCGGTTTCTCCAGACTTCTCAGCATGAGGAGCGGTTTCTCCAGACTTCTCAGCATGAGGAGCGGTTTCTCCAGACTTCTCAGCATGAGGAGCAGTTTCTCCAGACCTCTCAGCATGAAGATCAATGTTACCAGACTCCTGAGGATCAGTTCCGCCAGACTTCTAGACATGAAGCCCAACATTACCGGACTTCTCATTCTGAATACGCGCCAGCCTTGTGAAGACATTTTCTTTCGGAATCCCCTGATTTCAAGCAAGGATCGTTTTTAGAAGAGTTTACCTTTGGAGAAATGAAGGAATCAACGGGAAGAAATTTAAATACCTGCATATTGGAGGAATTGAGGATTACCGGACCGCATGCTTGCCTCTTAGGTCTCTCTCCTACTTGGGGACTGCAACCCTCAGCTACGAGTCCGTTTTACGGGAAGTGGCTTCAAACGGAAATGCTTCGTCAAGACGTCGGAAGATGGCTCACTACGGGAATCTGTCACAACACTCTCCGAAAATTTCTGGAAAACCAACGAGTTGTCTCCTACAAAATTCCTTATACTTATCGGTTACCACATCGGGTTTCTCCCAATAGGCCAGAAGGGAAGGCTCACCCGTTCTACAAACATGCCAGCGTTAAGAATATTCGGGAGAGATTCTTTCGGAACCCTTGGTGAACGAATAAATGGGACACCCTGGTCAAATACCATTTGTCGAGAAGCCCTGTCAATATTGTACGGAGTCACAGAAAATTCTCCGTTAAATAGAGACGGGACATATCTGGAATGCGTGCTGCAGTAAATAAGTTCTCCAGTTTCATAGTTTCGACATCGGTACACAACACGGCATCGGGGACCGTCGAAGCGATAGCAAAGGTCTTTGGCTGAACAATGGAAGGGTGGACCGGCCCCCATGGACGGAAATCTCTGAGAAGACACATTTTCGAATACGTCCACAAGTTTCGCACCACCTGCGGGACGTCTTTTATTCCAACGGAGTATTCTCGAGCCACCATATAAGTTATTGAGCGAATTTCCAGAAGTATGAGCGTAACTTTTGAAGTGTTCCCATAAGAGCGCCTGAAGAAAAGCGAAGTGAATGTGCGACTCCACCTTCTTGTACCCGTTAGAAGCATGCATGTCCATTGCTAAAGCATCCAAATGAGAATACAGTGATCCAAGGAACAATGAGCCCAGAGGAAGAACTTCACCCTAAGACCTTATAGCAATCTTAACAAGGTCGCCTCTAATGGTCTTCTTTCCGAACCATCATCGAATACATCTACGGATAACCATAGAGACAGGAACGCAATCACGCCGAGCTCATTTTCCAACTCTTGATTCAGCTCGGGTGCGCAAGAGACCACTCAGACACCCACCAGTGTAAAAGCACCTCGTATCTTTTTCTCCTCCTTGTCCAGGACTATCGAATTCCGCCACTTTTCGAAGTATGGCACCATAGTTACTTTTTCCGTATCGAGAGCTCGTAAGAAAGACTTCCGACAAGAGCGGGTTCATTAATGCAGCTACACTCTCCAGAAGTAATAGTCATTTCTCCCCATCTAGATATGGTTGTATGAGTAGAAATGCGTCACCGAGAAATGAAGGTAATCAAGCCCGCCATGTCTTTCTTAATTTCAAGAGTAGCAGATGCCATGACCGCATTGAGAATTTGCGCTTCGGTCAAATTATCCTTAATGCCCTTATTACTCAACATACGTCTCATCCATCCTTCATAAGAACCCAGTGGAGTATGACAAATCTTGAAGTCAATAGGAGAAGGCGGATATTCGTTTCTCTGGAGACAAAATCTCACCACAAGTGCTGAAGAAGAAAACGGATCGGCCTCCATATTTTCTGAATCGGAAAGCAGGACTATCTTATGAGAAGGATGTCTTCTAATATTTGGAAAAGGCAAGGTGAATAACTCATCATCGATGTTCGGCATATCTTTGAAGCTGTCAACACTTCCTGACTTGGCACCAGCATTATCTCCAGAAGACATCTTAACAGGGATTCTTTTCTTCCACAATGAAATAAAAGACATGAGTTAGAACTTATATGAAAACACAGGAGAGATGTAGCCACACACGGCAAGACACAACTCACATCACACAATAGCCGGTCCAAACACCATTCAAGTCCGATACAAATTTTAGTCTGGTATTGATTTCAGTCTGGTATTGATTTCAAGTCAGGTGCAAGTTTCAGTCTGGTATTGATTTCAAGTCAGGTACAAGTTTTAGTCTGGTATTGATTTCAAGTCAGGTGCAAGTTTCAGTCTGGTATTGATTTCAAGTCAGGTGCAAGTTTCAGTCTGGTATTGATTTCAAGTCCGGTACAAGTTTCAAGTTCGGTGTAAATTTCAGTCAAGCATATGTGAGTAAGACCCACGTTCTGGTATACACGGCGGGCCCACATTCATTCATCCGCATGCATCATAACACGATTTTCTTTATTCATGGGAATCGTGTCTACGGGATTCAAG
Source organism: Papaver armeniacum (assembly GCA_023531295.1). Lineage (NCBI taxonomy): Eukaryota > Viridiplantae > Streptophyta > Magnoliopsida > Ranunculales > Papaveraceae > Papaver > Papaver armeniacum. The sequence continues at coordinate 114,566 of JAJJWW010004489.1, forward strand.
CCAAATGGTGGAAAAAGCTAAGCATATACATGTCACAAAAAATTAGAAGAATCCCAATAGAAGAAGGATTCCTCCCTTATTTGGTTTCCTCTTTTGATTCAAATACCCAAAGAAAGAAACCGGCCCAACCAGGGATTCCATACAAGCGTGACGGCGTGGGAAACTAGCGGTCGGCCAACACTCTTAGGGTAAACTCCTTTTATCTGTCTTTCTCACATATGTATGTCACCATCTCATGCCTACCACACAATAGTGTAACCATTATGTGTTAGGAAGGGGACTTAATGTTGATGGTGGATTTTCGTTCAAGGTTAAATTTGTAAAAAACCGGGAAAAAATCATGCGCCGACATCTTGTAAAAGATAAAGCCATTTATAAGTGTTGGATACTCCCTCACTTAATTCACCAAGAATGGAGCATGTAGCAACAATCCCATTCAGTGAATACATGAAATTCCTCCCGAGGTTGGAGCATGTAGCAACAATCCCTTCTGTGAATTTCATATCGGCCTTGTATTTCCGAGTACTCATTATCGGTGTGGCATGACGATTGAGTGTTACTCTTCTGAGTAACATGAACCTCAAGCACTATAATGAAACCATGTACGAAATACCCATACAGGTGACTCTCGGTGTGTTATACTAGCCCGATTGAGCCCCTCTCGGTGTTTTTTTTTTAGGTTTTTATATGGACTTCATTTCTAGAATGAAGTCTGTTTTTTTTAGGTTTTTATATGGACTTCATTTCTGGATTGAAGTCTGTTTTTTTAGGTTTTTATATGGACTTCATTTATGGAATGAAGTCTGTTTTTTAGGTTTTTATACGGACTTCATTTTACGGAATGAAGTCCGTAATTTTTAGGTTTTTATATGGACTTCATTTCTGGAATGAAGTCTGTTTTTTTAGGTTTTTATATGGACTTCATTTCTGGAATGAAGTGCTACAAGAAAATAAGTAAAAATTAACACGGAAGGGTATTTTTGTCAGTTTTAAATAATTATGGACCAAACAGTAAAGGCGTTTGACCAAAGTACCAAACAGACATGGGCCCACCTAAAAAAGGACCAAACGATATTTTGCCCATTATTAAGATCTTAGACTACCAAAAGATTAAATGGACCTCTGTAGTTGAATGTTGTAATTCGATTGAAAATTGGATTTAAATGTAAACCTCAATATTGTAAATTACTCCATCCGTCCTAAATTAAAAGTCCGCTTTGACTAAGTCAAGATATTAAGGAAATCTTGTAAATTGTCTTGAATAGCCTATTTAATGTTATATTATTACCAAAATTAAATTATTAATGTTAAAATAAGTAGAAGTTTATTAGGAATTTTATAACTATTCATAAAAAAATTTATTTAAAAAGGAATGACAATTAATACAAAGATATTGAGTAAGTTTTTTTTTCCTTATATATGGTGATATTATTAAAGATTTCGATATTAAAATTGATTTTATGATTATAAAAAACAAAGGGTATATTTGATAGTTTAAGAAGAAAATATGTCTATAAACAGAGCGGACAGATAAAAATTGACATGCCAAAGTAGAAATTAGGACAGATAAAAAAGGACAGAGGGAGTAATATTTAGCTGCACGATTTAAGTTCTTGGTTAGGACCCAATAATAACTAATAATATTGAAAGGTAGCCAGCAAATTCGATAGTCTTGCACTTTTCAATTTTATGTAATTTTTGAAATTTTCAGATCATTGGGTTGATCTAAAATGGTTAGTATTTGACCTCTTGCTTATTTAAATTTTCTGGTTGATCGTTGGATTTGGTAGTAACTCATTTTGTAATTAGTAACAATATTTCTTTAAATCCCATGTTGTTGCGGGAACTCTCTACAATTCACCCAGATGAGCATCGCGACGGGATGAGACGAAGTCACGCCACACCAAATTAAAGATTCTAAGACCAAATCAGAAATCCACACTAAATTAAAAATCTTAAACGACGGGGCGAGGCGAAGCCGAGCCATACCCAATCAAAAATGTAACACGACCGGAAAAGGCGAAGTCCCTCGACATTAAATTAAAAATGCAGACGGGGCGAGGCCAAGCCGAGCCACACCAAATCAAAACCCTAGCGACGGGCGAGGCGGCGGCCACAACCATTTGAAAATGCAACACATTTTTAAGGGTTATTTAACGTTTGGTACCCAGCAAATGTCCAACACCTAGATTTGGTACCCAATATTTGAAATATTAAGGGTTGGTACCTTGACCAAACGTTGACCGTCAATCACCATGGTTTGACCTGATTGTTTATTATTTTCTTTTAATAAATATAATTTTAATATTAAAAAAAATGAATTTCCATATTCGCCCTTCCTCACAACTGAGTCTTCTTTATCAATACATTATTTTCTTTTTACAGGAACTTTTCTTTTTACATCAGTATCAGGAACTGGTATCCGTGGAGAAACATGAAGAGATCCTTTTTGCTTATAGAAAAGAAAGTAAAAAAGAAAGTAGAGAGTAGTAGTGAGGAATCATTTGAGAAAGAGTTGGAAATATTGATTTCTGCCTAAGGTTTTTTATTTCTTGATCTTGAATTCGATTACTAACATTATTAAGTGTTTTCATTTCTTAGCTCGAATATGACTTTTAAAATTGATTTCCGAATGAGGGTTTGTATTTTCTAGATTGGGGATTTTAATTCTTCTCTTCTACATTTTTCTCCCATCTTCGTTTATGTGATTAATGTGGGTGGAATTGGTTGATCTTGTAAAGAAGAGTAGGAAAGGATGATTACTGGTTATGATAGAAGTTAAAAAAGGATAAGAGAGTAGTGATACAACCTAATCACCGAGAAATCAGTCGAGGATTAAATACCAGAAGTTGAAGCCGGAGAGATGGGCTAGGACAATAATTCATATAAGAAGGATGCCGGAGATTACAGGGAAGAATGGAAGTGAGAGTGCCATCATTCTGAGGGTGTTGAATAGATGAAACTAATGTGTCATTTGAATGAATGAGAAATGTGGGTTTTGTGCGGATTTGAATTGTAGGAATTGGAGAAGATATTTCCTTACGTACAACAAGATTACCAGGTTGTGCATATCAACTGCTCGACAGAAGTCCCCATCTTTGTGCAGCTGCGAGCCATAGCTCTTGTGTCTTGTGGGTGATTGCCAAGGATTAAGAGAGGTGTTTGCAATCTATAAGGAACTAAAGATTCGGATTGAGAAGGAATTAAGTCCGTGAAAACAGCCAAGGAATCAAGCTGCTGTCGTTGGTTTTGTTGATGGATGACGAGAGATTGGAAGTTGTTTTAGAGACTGTATCGGATTGGGAAACTTGGGAAATTATATGAGGATATTGAGAGTATTTGAGCTAGAAAAAAAAATCAGTCGGTACTGGTGACTTGTTGCCATTAATAATGGAGATGGGTAGAGATTTCTGTATTATGTTTAGTTAACGAATACTAAGAAGATTATTTGATGATTTAGGGCTTTAATAGGGATAAATTTGTAAATTTAAATAAAGTTTTCATAATAATTACTGATAATAAAATAAAAATTGGTCAATCAAAGTCATTGACAGTCAACTTGTGATCAAGGTACCAACCCTTAATATTTCAAATATTGGGTACCAAAGCTAGGTGTTGGACATTTACTGGGTACCAAGCGTTAAATAACCCCATTTTTAATGAAAATGTTAAAAACAAAAGAGATTCCCGGTACGTAGCACGGGCACAAAATCTAGTATATTATATTATAGTTTTATCGAATTTATTATTTTAAGACGAATCTAGAGTTGGAAAATTTTATTATTTTAAAAGACTATTATATTATCGTATTATTTTTTAAAAAGTTCTATTGAAATAAGAGAAAAGACCGGGTATTTCGTTAGGGAGCGCGGCTAGAGTTTCTACTATGCGCACCTTTTAACGCTACAGGTCAAAACAAGTTCTGATCGCGTCTAGAACTGCTAAGGTTCACTGCCTTTTTCCGCTCTTTGATTGTGCGGGAGTGCGTATGACCATAGCACATTAGCTCAACTCCCATAAGTCAAGGCGTTCATCTCATTGAACTTATACAGATTTTCGACCAAGCACACTGTTGTAGAGTGCACTTGCATTTGGTTCTCAACTTTGTTAGATTTCGCATTTACTTTTTGTTTGTGTTGCATATGTTATGGGCAGAGTTCGTAACTTGTAAAGTTTATTCGGACTTGTAGCTTTTCCCGGTTCATCTGAATTTATGTTTTATTATCAGTTGCACTCCACATCAAGTGTCCTAACCACGTAAAATATCATTGTTTTTTCACACATGAGCCGGTGTCGACAAGGTGTAAAAGTTTCACAAATAACGAAAGATTGTAGCACACGAAAAATTCCCTTCCCGGTGTTTTTTTTTGTTTTTCCCCCACGTTTCTTCCTCAACAAGTATTTCAAAACACTTAAAATAGTTCTGTACGTAAGACGTTACATTAAAAAAAAAAAAAAAAAAAAAAGGGCTAAGCCAAACCATCAAGAATTAGCTACGGTAAAAGATGGCGATGTCCGAGGATGATATCAAAATCTCTTGTACCTCGAAAAAGCTTGCCAAATTGCAGAATCAAAATACAATTTTGATCCTAATGATGCCGATGTAAGCATAAATAACTCGTCCAAAAAAATTCATACTCTTTTACTGTTATCTTTTCTTGTTTATGTCTTATGATTTTGCCAAATTTGTTTTTCTTTCTAGAACCTCACTAGATGGGGAGAAGTATTATTGGAGTTATCCCAATTTCAATCTGTCGACCAATCGATGGCCATGATGTTAGGTATAACTTGTATATTTTTATCCTTTTTTATGCGAATATGATGGGCAAAAACAGTCTCTAAGCATTGACTTGAGTCAAATTGATATTTTGTGATGTATGATCATGGCGATAAGTGTTTTTTAAGGTTTTTTACATTGTTTGATTGTAAAATTACAATTTCGTAGATGCTAAATCCAAACTTGAGGAAGCGTTGTTATTAAAACCGTCAAAGCACGATGCGGTGTGGTGTCTGGGAAACGTGCATATGGCGCATGGATTAATGACTCCGGACTATAATGTAGCTAGGAATTATTTTGTTAGAGCAGCTGGGTATTATCAACAAGCAGTAGATGAGGTAATGTTTGTCTTACCGGACGTTTTTGTTAGATTTGTAGGTGTTTTTAGTGTTGCTGGTGTGCTTTGAGAAAGTTATTGAGTTCTCGTATTTTATCTTGTAGGATCCAACCAATGCACAGTATGCCAAGTCTTTGGAAACAATTGATAAGGTAACGATATATTTCTTCTCCTGCTGCGCCTGTTTGTCTGCATCCTCTTACTCGTCGTCTATGTTGTAAAAGGCGCCAGAGTAAGAAGACTTTTTTTTTGCTGTTTTCAAATGTTTCCTCGGCGGGCCTAGGCGCTAGGCCTAATACAACATAGCTCATTGTTGATTTCGCTTGAGTTTTTCAGTTTAAATTGATTTATTAACCTTTTCTATTAGGCTCGGGAATTCCATATGGGGATCCATAAACGGCACGCAGCAGGAGCAGGATCTTCTGCTTCACAGGTATGATGCATGCTCTAACTTGATGTCGCAGAATTATAGATATCTCATTTCAACTACGAAGCGTTTCTTCCGGAGGTCTTAAAATCCTCAAAATATCATATGCGACCAGCCTATAATTAGATATTGATTTCGGATTCAGCATTTTAACTATACCTGTTTACCTGCTTTTAGTGCACCTGCGGGCTGCGGCACTAAACTTGACATATGCCCATGCATTCAGCTCTTACTATGATTTCTGGCCCAAAATCGCTTGTAGCTTTAATCACTTGCAATAATTCTGATTCTTCTCTTTCAGGGCACCAAGAAAGGATGGAACTTTGATCTCATATTTGATATCTTTGGATGGGTTGTTCTTGGAATTGGTATCGGTGCATGGATTGGATTTGCAAGAGCTCAGGTTCATCCATCCCCAAGTTATTGATTTGCAAGGTCAGGTTATAGGTGTTAAAAATACGAAGTTGCAGTGAGAGGGGTTATACCATGTGATAGTCACTTGGTCAAGTATTTTCAATTTTAATTTTTTATAGTAAATTATAAAACATCTTTTTTGTTCTTCACCACTTGCACAAGGTGCCAACAGCCTCATATATTCATCTTGCAGTGCTAATTTTGTTGAGCTAAAAATAAATAAGAACAATTCAATTATACAGTACAATAACTATGAGTTGAGACCCCTTTTGGCACGTCATGTTGGAAATTCGTATCCTGCGTTGCAATTTCAGCTGCACGGCATGCATCAATTAAAATTCAAAAAGGTTGCTCGATCTGCGTCTTTCTGTGCTGACCCTCGTGGTGGTAACAAGCCACTAAGTTTGGGTGCAATCAAATTCAATAAAAACAAACAAACAAAAACAGGTCAAAAATCTCTCTGCGCAAAGATCTGCATATAGACATATGCCCAGAACTTCGCCCATGCACTCATATGGAAAACTCTACAAATATTGATCATTAATGTTTGCTCTTACACCTCATAATTAAACTACGTTAAGAATTTGCAACTACAGTTGTGTGAATTCTCCTGTCAATGTCATCTCACAAATTGACAGTTATATGGAGCTTTCAGCTGGTCCGTGAGAAGTACTCCTCCGTCCCAATTAGATGGCCTACTTGTACAAGATCTTGTCTCCATCGTTAGTTGACTATTTTCACTAATCGGGGATATATCTAAAACTACCCTTTTGATTGATTATCGGTATCATAAGAAATATGTATAATTTGATATTCATGTTTATACTCGTTACGTAGGTGTTTTAAAATGATTTTCAACGGTACAAAATTTACGAAAATCTATTATATAGTTTGAGAGATAAATGATTTCTAAATTTTACAAATTATTATCCATAAGGGTATAGTTGTAAAAAATACTTAAAAACACTCATTTCATTCATTGCCTTAAGAATTGTGCAAACTTCAACTAGGTCATCTAATAGTGGGACGGAGGGAGTATATAAAAATTTAGTGGTCTCTAAGGTCGTCTTTATATTGGCATGATGTAGATCCAACTAGTTTGAATAATACATGTATACCATTGGAAAATACACTAGCATCCAAAATCTTGAAACCAACTACAATTTGCAAGAGGAAGCCAGACGCTTTGGGCCTTGGCATCACTACTTGTTGGCACACGGAATACGTTATTGGGGTCTTATCGGCTGGAACTGCTATAAAGGTCCTGAAACCCATGGAAAATTAGGGAGCTTGCCCAAAAGTGTGACTGAAAAGTGGGTTTCTTCCAAAATTATAACCAATTTGAAATTTGTTCTAAAAGTGTGACCTTGACCGGTCAACGGTCAAGTATGCCCCGGTCTTTTCTGTAAATACCAGATTTTGTCATGTCCGTACGCTTCATATGTAGACATCCGATTTTTTTATTTTTTTTTCTTTTTTATAATATTATGGTAAGTTTATTTTTGACTTGCGACCCCACCATTTTTACCGACGCCACGTGGATGTGTAGTAAGGATATGTAGACATCCATTAGCTAGGCTTAATATGATGTTTGATTTGTGTACACACCCATGTTTCTTTCTTCTACACATCGAACACTATTCATAATTAACAAAAAGATTAATCATAATAACAAAAAGATTAATCATAATTACAGAAAGATTATACGGTATTGTATAAGAATAAATGATTATACAAGAATTATACGGGATTAAAGAAGAATTATTAGGCTAATAGTGACATTAATTTAATCTGGGTTTCACTTCTATATCTTCGACTTCAGCTCTCCCACAGAACACACCACACACCTTTGCAGGACTTCAATCTTTCTTATTATTCCTCTTCCTTTTTTCCTAAAGTGAAGCTCATATATAAGTTCTGCATATCAGGTATGGGAAATACCGTTTTTCAGAAATCAAAATAATGTTTGATTTTGTAAACCCTGGAAATTTGATTTCTAATTTTTTTAGATTTTGAACTCCATGTAGATCGAAAATATGTTCTGATCGGAAATTAGGGTTCTCCATATAGATCGAAAATAAGCCATGTTAGGTTATGATATAGTTGATTGTGGTATTTTGTCGATATTGATTTTGTTTTAACAAATGATGATAATGTAAAATTGGATAAAAAATTTCATTTTGATTTCATGAAATAGGTTTCAAATAGGGGTTAATAGGAAGTTTCTTAGTGGGTTGGATACGGATTCTGATGGCAAATGCTACTGTTTGATTTTGGTAGTGTGCGCTTTTTAAGCAAAAGAGTTAGATTAATATCATTATGGATCAGCGTGTTAGCCAGTCTCCTGAAATGCCAGTCTCAGTGTGTAAGCACTATTCTGCAGTAGTGAGAAAATGAATTTGGGTTATCTTCAGTTCACAATGAAATTTTGTTCAAGTAGTTATTCAACACCCTTTTTGTTGCACCCTTTTCTGTAATTACCATTGAAGTAGTTATTGAAGCCATATCTACTTATTCAGTGGAGGCCCTTATTGGGGTACTAGACGTCTCATAATTTGGAGTGGCACATGGCAAAAAGAACAGTGCGCCAACTTGTGTTTTTAGTGCCATTAGCAAGACCAATTCATTGAATTTGCGTTCCTTCGGTGCAATTTTCACTTTTCTACTGTATATTCAGATATTGTAAGGGTTGTAATGATTTTTATATGTTTTGATTTGCGATTGTTTTTGTTTGATGCGATATGAAAGTCCATGTGCACTACAATGGATATTGGGTACGGAGAAGAGGTAACGATGCATATACTAGGGGTTCATTTACAATATACGGTTTTCCAGGAAATGTTTACTCCGAGAGGATATAAAGAAGCAAGTAGCGGGTCTACTTGGTTTTGAGCTTGAGGACACGATTTTGAAGTCTATGGTCAGTGGTTCCGGTTATAGGGTGTAGACAACGGATATTGATTCTGGACAAGAAACCTTGAACTCTTATGTGGAGGAAGCACCAGGAGTTCCATCTTTTTTCGTAATAGCATCTCGGAAAGAGACATCTCGGCAAGTAATAGTAGATTGTACTCCCACAACTCCCTTTACCAGTAATGTTACTCAAGTGTGTTCAGCTGGGAATACACCTTCAACTAGGAATACCATTTCAACCCCATTAGCTCCTACCCGGTAGAGTGAATTTCTCCAGTAAATGATAACTCCAAAGATTGTGCGGCGGGGCACCGCCCAAGTAATCCGGGGCGGTGGTAATAATTTTATCCGCTTCTCCCTCTAATTGTTATCTTGTTATCATTTCCAAATCTCGTATTTCCGACTGTGGATCTTCTTTGTATTTTCCTTGTAAAGAACACTCGTAACTTTGTTATGTTGCTTACGTAATCGGTAATAGCTAGCAATCTGTGTATATATTTTTACACACGACACTAAAATAGGTCATGCCAAAGATGTATTCCTACATTATCTAGTCTCACTAATTTCTACTGTGTTTATCTATTTCAGGGACTGAATATGTTTCCAAAACTAGGAGAAGCCTTGAATCAACTTGGGACACACCATTTGCCATCGAGTTACCCCTTTACATGATGCTCCGTCTAATCCAAAACATGTGCGGAGTTATCCACCTCCGAAACCTACGAAATTGCGGTGGTATGAGTTGTGTGAGAATCAAAGATTCAAAACCAAGGATCAGTTGGCCAGGCTGTTGGGTTGGTCCAAATACTAGACTTTTTTGAGGTAGAGGTTTCGGTGAGTAGGCTACATTCTATGCGCTTCGTATGTAAGGATCCCACTAGCGGTGCGGGTGGGGGTGTGTGGGCAAGAAAGCTGCCAGCCCTTACCACAGTGGGTAATCACTAAAGTCGCGAGCTCCACACACTTGTTGTAGAGAGGACAACTTGGACCCCGCACTCTGGGGAAAAAAGCAAAGGCTCGTGCAATGGCCAAACTCTTCAGGAAGGAATTTGCCAGGTGTGACTGTGTGTATACACCCAAACAACTGATGCAAGACATGTGGAGAGATCATGGTATCACCATACAGGAAGGCATACTCTAGTTATAAGAGGGTAAATGAAGCGGTTAGGGGTTCTCCCGACGATTCATACCAATACTTGGTGGGTTCTGACCACATGCAAGAACTACACAACAAAGGCACAAAAACGGCGATTCATACCAATGCGAGATGATCAATTTATGTATTATTTTTTTTTGTTGGGTGCATGTCTACATGGATTCAAAACTTGGTGTAGACCCGCATTTTTGTGGATGGTACGCATCTCTCTGGGGACGGCTATGGAACTCTACTTTCGGCAGTTGCGTTTGACGCTAATAATCAAATGTTCCCTATTGCGTTTGCCATTGTTGATTCTGAGAATAAGGAATCCTGTGAATGGTTCATGCAAAAGTTATTCGATGCGCTTGGTAAAGACTTTTCATCAAGAGAGGATCTAGTCGTGTGTTCAGACAGATCGCAAAGCATCGAACACGGGGTTTCAACAGTGTTTACCAAGGCATCTCATGTTTACTACGCCTACCATCTTAAAGGTATTTAGCAACAACACTTTACGGTCGAGTTACATTTGTTAGAAACTCATCTCCCTTAACCCTTGAGCTTATATTTAGCTTTATGTAGCACTAACCTTTGGCTAGTCTCAAGAGCATATTACATTGAGGGCATATTCAATACTTGGTTGATTGATTGTCATTTTCTCACAATGCAGAGAATATCAGAACGAAGCATCACAATGCCGCATTTGCTACGGCGTTTATGAAAGCTGCGCTAGCATACACTGTTGATGATTACCGGAAGGCTATGGAAGAAGTCAAAAAATATCCGAAGGTTTTAGCCTTTGTACGTGATGTTTCAGAAAGGCATTGGGCTAGGATTATTGCAAAACAGACCGTTATCTTTTCATGACAACAAACCTCTGTGAGAGTTGGAATGCCCTGCTTTTGAATGCTAGAAAGCTACCAATCACCCATTTGGTCGATTGAATACGGTCACAAATCATGTTGTGGTTCTTACGAACGTAGAGACCTAGCTAAGCAAGATAGGATGCTTTGAGTGACTTTGCTAAAAAAACAATTAGAGATTGGTGGGATTTGGCGTATTCCTTTAATGTCATGAAAATATGTGATGGTGAATTCCAAGTAGGTGAGGCAGTTAATAATGATCAGCATTATGTGAATCTGGAGCAGAAGTCTTGCACTTGCAAGGTCTTTAACTTCGAGCATTTGCCATGTCCACACGTCATTGCAGTAGTTATCACCACGAAGATTAACGTTATTCCGCTGTGTGGAGATTACTATTCAAGATTCAGATGGAGATCAATGTATGCTCCTGTGATAAACCCAGTACTGAGTCAAGAACGCTGGGTTGTGCCAGAAAATGGGCTCATAGTGTTGCCTCCATACCGAGCAGCTCCAGAAAAGGGTCGTCGAAAAAGGAAGCGATATGTCTCTGTTGGTGAAAAAGCAGGCAAAGGTCGGAAAAAAAGGCCCTTGAGAATCGCCATGAGCCAGTGTCATTATGTTAAAACTTGTCTGAATTGTGAAACCAGTAGCTTTCCAAGCAGTACTTTTCATTCGTCGTATGTTTTGTTTTAACTATGTTTTAAAATTCAGTATCGTGGACAATTTTCTTTGATGAACCTAAACCCCAATCCTTTCAATTGCCTTGTAAGTTAAGTTTTTTGGATCTCTCCAAAAGTAAATTATGGACTCCTAGCAGAATCAATATTTTTTATTTTGGATTTGGACCAATATGATTGAGTCTGTCTCTTAATGGCTGATTTTTCAAACTTATATGTGCTTACAAAAACTCTATAAAAAGAGGTTGGTTATCTAGAGTTTCTAATCCAACGGCTGATGCGAACCACCAACGAACGGCTGAGGATGACCCTATTTTCTTCTTGTGTAAAAGCTTTGTGTCCAAGCCTTAATTCACCCCCATATGCCTGTGCAGGTTATTTGGGAATATACACAACGCTTTTGCACAACACCAATATTGTTCAATTTGACTTGTGCTTGGACTGTGTCAATTTGACTTTATCTCGTCGAGGTAAGGTACAAATGGAGGGAGAAAAAGAAAGGTATAAAGAATGAATTTGTCTTCTACACGTCTGCTCTAACTTTATTACAGTTTCACAACTACTTCTCTAAGAAAAAAAATTCAAAAACCAAATTCATTCTCTCCGGCTTTTGTAAATCTTTTTCGTTGTCATCTTCTTTGCCGTCATTTTCTTATCGTCAATTGATAATCAACAATTTGAGAGAGTAAACAGTAAATCAGATTTTTTAAATGGGAAAAAAACCTGGACAAAAAATTCGAAAGAAATTGAACGCTATTCAGATGCAAATCTAGTGTGCAGTCCACATTAAATTTATGTTACTGTTTGTAATTTGATTGAGTATATTTGATAGTTTAGATTGATTTTGATTTGAATTTTTTTTTTTTTTTTTGATAAAAGGAAATTCATTAAAACTAAGCAGAAAGAGATACATTGTTCATATTACAGACATTTTTATGGAAATCCAACTTTAACTTACTGTTCCAACTCCTAAAATCTATATCCTTATAGGAAGATCTATTTAACTTCTTAGTTATTTTATCCGCTATAAAGTTACAAACCCTTCTAACATAAAAGAAAGAATAAGAGGCAAAAAAGTTGCTAATCTCCGGCGCTTTGTCTATGAAGACTTTACACCTCCAACTTGCAGCAAAATTTCTTCTTCTCATACCATTGGTAACATTGAGATTGTCATTAAGAAAGATGATATCATTCATTCCTGAGTTTCTAGCCCACCTAGTGGCTTCTCGGCAAGCTCTTGCCTCTGCCGTCGTCAGAGTTTGAGCATCTTCCAGTTCCGCCTGCAAAATCACAAATAGAACCAAATTTGTCAAATAACACCAGAGCAAAAGCAAAGTTCTTAGATTGACTATTAGCATCACTAAAATTAGAAATGAAGTCCCACTGCTTAGTTCTTAAGTTCTTATCTAATGCACCATAAACAAAAGAAATATTAAAGCTCATATTATCCTTTAAAACATGAAAATTGAAAACATTATCTTTAAAAGAAATGAGGCTAGCGGAAACTCCATGAGCCCAAGCAATAGCAAAACCACCTGATCTACCTATAGAAGGGATGATAAACCAATCTTTCATTTTCAATTTTGCCATGCACTTTTCAACCAATTGCATCTTAACTTTAGTCTCAGATAAGAATATCATATCAGGATTATGGGTTTTATTTAAGTGGTTTAAATGATCTTGTTTCAACTCAGACCTAATACCCTGGAGGTTCCATGATAAAACTTTAAAGTCAAACCCATAAGCTTTATCATCCATTACCATATATAAGAATAGTAATTTATTATACCAAGGAAATAAATTATTCATGACATTTTTAAGGAACAAGAACAGATAAAAAAGCGCACAAACAAAAAGATTGTTGTGTAAAATTTATTTTGCTCCTATTTCTATGAATTTTAATGAGAATATTGTAAAAACAAATTATAAAAACATGCATGCAAGAAGTTTTAAAGTAGAATTTAAAGTTTAGATCAAGATTATCGATTGAATCAATTGCATATAATTTATAAACATACTCAAACTCTGTAAATTCAAAGGTAAACTCTTTAAATCATACACATGCACTCTCGGACCTTTAGGATACCAGGATGTCATTCCCATATTTCAAATCATCCATAGCCATATTTATAGTATGTAATTTTTGAGAACAATCTAAAAAACTAATGCAAACTTTACTTTGTAAATCAGGATAAAAAAGATAGTCAAATAACTTAGCATTAGCAAAAGTATTAGAGGTAGATGCTTTGAGAGTAAAGTGACTAAAGAATACCTCAAATATTGCATTGTTATCTACCAGGGCAGCATTTCCAGAGCAGTCACCAGCATTGGCCATCTCCATTGGAATCACCTCACCATATTTTTCCGCTTCTTCCTCAGTTATATTCCAGCAAAGTGCATTCTCAGCTTCATCAGTAATTATCACAGCCTTTTCTTTAGTAACCCCAGCTTTTCCAACTCCTCCAATTATGTTCTTTTTATTTATCAAGACCCAAGCATTTTCAATCTTTGGTTCTGAGTAGTGGTCAATGAGTCGAAACCAGTTTTCCTGCCTTCTCTTATGGAAACACTCTTTTGGTTTAGAACCACTACTTTCAGACACAGGGGATTTACCTTTGTCAACAATTATGATTCCTCTCATTTCATCTTTTAAGCCTTCTTCTATGTTGATCTTTGCTTTTTCCTCCAAAGCATCATCTTTATTTCTGATCGATAGAAGCCCCTTCCTATCTTTTACATTCTTTCTTCCATCTCCTATAATACCAACTCCTGGCATCTCCATATTGTTGAAGCTAGAAACACTGTCATCAGTTGATCTTCTCCTCTTAATGCCTCTTCTTTGCTGGTCTTCCATATCAATTCCACTGTCATATATTCTGATCCCAGCAGCTTCAATGGTTACATCCTCCACCTCTGCACTTTTTTGAGCATACTCATTACTTATTTCTTCCTCCTCATTATAGACATACACTTTGGGGCAGTTCTTATTATAAATACTTCTCCTAGCATTGCATTTCTCCAATGAATGAGAGGCATCAACATGCCAACATCTAAAACATGTTTGATGTGGAACTTCCATGAAGAAAATTTTCACCTTAACAGTTTCTCTGTCATTTGGATCAATAATGATGACTTTCACTTCATGCACCAGAGACATTCCAAATGAAATATCAGCTACAACATGAGCTTGGTATTCTCCCCTATCATTCAGTGGACCAATCAGATTAAGGACTTTACCAATCTTGTTTGCTACTTGTTTTGCCACATATTGTTTCTCCACCAAATCTCCCATCAGTATGAAGTTAACCCAGTAGTCTTGAGCAGAAAAATCCACATTCTCCACTTTAGTTTCATTGTTCCACATTCTCATTGTCAGAAGAAAACCCTGAGCTCTGTTTGGGATAGAGTAGATTGCAGCTGACAAAATCTGCTGACATTAGAAAATCGATGATGAACACCCTTGGGTCTCTCTTGTCTTCTTCACTATTAATCTTCCGAGTTGCCTTCCAAGACAAATTCAATGCATGAACTAGTTCCCTGTGTTAAGCCCTCTAGGATTTTCGCCTTTCTTTATTTTTTTTGAAAAGCTTCACAATAACACTAGGAAATTTCTGTTCTCAATATCCGTGACATTTCTAAGAAATTCAATATTTTCTTAATGATTTTGTGATATTCTGAGTTTCATCCTCTAAAATACTAGTAAGATGAAAAATATAGTTCCTAGATGGAACATCAGACATTTTAACAAATCTCAAATGATATGAAAGTTTCTGAGTATTATTAAGAAGATATGGAAAGTAGTTTTTGTACTAGGTTCTATAATCCTTTTCTGAAAGATTTCTTCTGATTTGTTTTGTGTGAGCACCAAGTAAGTTACTAATGTATATATAGGCAAGTTTAGAATTAGTATATGACACTTGTAAGTGTTTACAAGTAGGTGGCCTAAGAATGTAATGATTATAGGAGCAGATTTTCTGCTTGCATGTAATCTTAGAACAGTAGTAAGCTTTGTACAGATGTGCCACTTGTAATGGAAATCTCTGTCTTCCTAATTCAAGCAAGTTGTTAATGAATATATAGGCAGTCTTAAAGTGGGTAAATGACACTTGTAATTTTCTACAATGAGGTGATTGAGGAGTGAAGCGACTGTAGGGATAGATTTTCTGATTGCATGTAATATTAAAGGGAACATTGAAGTCTGCATAATATTGCCACTTGTAATGAAATTCTCTGTATTTCAGAATCTTGAGGACAAAGTTTTGTTTGATGATTTTTAGGAGAAACATTTCTTCTTAAGGGAATTGACACTTGTAATAAGATAACGTTATAAACAATGTTTTGATTTATATATTCACTGGCGGGAACTATATTGTTGATGCTAGCATTTTTCATTGATGAGTTTATCAAGTAATCATATTCTCTGACGGCGGAACGTATTCTTTGATGCTAGAGTTTTTCATTGATGAGTTTATCAAATAATCTATATGACTGAAAATAATGATAACTTCAATTAACAAATATTTTGAAGATGTCATATTGGGATTGTCCTTACTCAAGACGGAAAAAACTTTTCTTGCACCCAAAGTGAATACTATTTGTTGATCAGAGTGATTTTCGAAACACTGTAGCGAATCGCTCCTTCTTTGAACGGAGGTATTGCCCGGAGATGGCCTCAACTGAGCATCATCTCCAAAAATGCTTCCCCTGTAGGTACAAAAAATCAAACAAATGATTGTACATAGTTTATAGATATTATAATTATTCATAATACGAAATCGATTGAAAATTAGGTTGAATAAATAATAGGAAATCAATTGAAAAATTAGGTTGAAGAAAAACAGTTTAGAAAAGGAAAATAGAGCAAATTAAACAGATTCAAAGACTACTAAAAGATGAAACAGACGAATAAATAAGAAAAAATGAAAAAGAAGACCAATTGCTTTTGAAAACAGATTGAAACTACCTAAACATGGAAATAAAAGTCGAAGGAACCCTAGAAAAACGATTCAGGGTGAATAGGAAAGAGAAATTTAACCAATTTTAACAATAAAATAAAAGGAAATCAATCTAGAATCTAAAGAATAGAAGAAGGGTAAACTAGAGGAAGATTAGAGAAAATTTCAGAGAAAAATTGGAAGAAAAAAACGATGAAAATCAATGGAGATTCGAAACTGGGTTCACTCAGTGCTATCGCCGATCCTCAGAGCCCCCCCAACCTTGTAAATGCTCGGTACCAATTTCTTTGCCTCATCGATTTTGATTTGAAATGGAGATGGGGAAAGTATTTCCTCTCCATCTCTTTGATTTCAATAACATAAAGTTCTTACATTCTCTCTCTATTCTTGGTCAATATATGACCCAAGGAAAGAGATACATGTGGACCTTCTTTGTCCATTCATTTCTTACACTAAAACAGATGCAATCATAAATGCATGATAGATATGTCTTGTACACAAGACTTGTTCATAAGACTCAAGTAACTTTGAATTCTAAGATGCATGTTAAGTAAAGCTTGTACTAAACACTTGTGCATAAGAACATTACATTAACTTTTAACAGTTACAATTAATAGTGAAGTCATGTTCAAAAGCAAAACCGAAATCCACCACCAGTTACCGTTTTCTAGCCCATGTAGGTATGTGGTTAACCTGCTTCTCTTTCAGTGTACTCTGAGATCCATCTTCCTGGATTTTCTCATTGGATTTATAAACAAATTTTATCACATTAGTTTCGCATTCTTTATTTTCTTCTCCATGAGTTAATGCATCTTCTTTGGATGGGAAATCGGGATGGTCTTGTACATCCATTACCATCTTACTTCCAATATTTGCAGCCTCCTCGAAGTCATATTCAAAAACAGAAACATTGCCAACTTTTTTTGGTATTAAACCACCACCAGTTTCTTTTTCAGATTCATCATTCTCTTGTTTTTTCTCTTCTTCTTCTTTCTTCTCTTCTTCTTTCTCCTTTATATCAGTTTTTGCAAAGACCACTTTGTTCTCCTCTCGTGAAGATCGGGTTGTTCTTTAAATACTGAACTAGCAGCAACTTCTTTCTGCTTATCAGTACTTCCTAGTTTGCTTTTCTTGTCAAAAATTGCTTCCAATATTAGTACGGACTTATTACACAAGACATTTCATTTCATTTTGTGAAACGGCCCATGAATCAGAAAGACATTTCATTTCTCTATGTTTAAGTTGAACTTTTGTTACGTATGTTAAAGTTCAACTAAATCAGTGTTTGGTTAATCGGTTTATATATTAATGCTTGGATTGCAAATGCAGGAAATTGAATAGGTCGGTGTTTGCTCTATCAAGCAAACATGTATCGGGATCTTTCGACAGGGGTGCTCTATTTGGATACAGGACAACTAGGTATAATATTGATAAACTTCCTGCTCCTCTGAGTGTTGATAAGAATTATGCTTTCCCATCTATCTTTGAACCTGACATATTTTTTACTTGCATCAGCCGTGATGATGATGACGCAACTGTTTTCTATCACTGGGATAACCCTGTATACCCACTTTTTCGTCATAATATGATAGGCTATATTTCACTTGTATACTTGGTAGGTTTCCTGTTTCTTGCAATTGTATTATTACCCGGCTTATACTTGCTGCATCGTGCCCGTCTTTGCTAACCCGCAGTATACATGTTCGTTTGCTTATAAGATGGCGGAGTAAATGGTTGCAGTTCAAGATGAATGAACTTGTCAGACCTCGGCCGTCTTCGTCATTGAAGACATCATTGTAAATGGTTATTCTGTTTTGTTTAATAAATTTGTTGGATATTGGTAACATCATGCTGCAAGCCTGAAAGTTGTTGTATTGTGCTTGGCCAAATCTGCATCATGACTGTCTTTGCTTACCCGCAGTATACATGTTTGCTTTCTTATAAGATGGCGGAGTAAATGGTTGCAGTTCAAGCTGAATGGAGGCTGTGGTACATGATCATGTACATTGGTGACTTCAAGGCAAAGACGTCCGAGGTCCAGTTTTTTATAAGAAACTTGTCAGACCTCGGCCGTCTTCGTCTTTAAAGACATCAGTGTAATTGGTTATTCTGTTTTGTTTAATAAATTTGCTGGATATTGGTAACATCATGCTGCAAGCCTGAAAGTTGATGTATTGTGCTTGGACAAATCTGTATCATGCCTATCTTTGCTTTCCAACAGTTTACATGTATGTTTGCTTATAAGATGGCGGAGGCTGTGGTACATGATCATGTACAATGGGATAGAGGGATAATTATGTACTTTATTGCTTGATTAATATATTACTTTTTGCATCAAAAAAAAAATGTTAACGATTGCCCTTTAGAGAAGTAGAAGGCATTTTGTAAGTTCATAAAAAAATCCCCTTTCGTTTGCAACAAGTCTTTGTTACTCTTTTGGTAGATAAGTGAAGTTCAAGACAGTTCAGATGTGGATTCTATGAACAAAATACTCTTGGAATGCAATATACAGACACTACAGATGTAGATTCTGTAAATTTCTATGAATCAATAGTCCCTTTTTTTTTAACTTTTTTTTTTTTGGATGAATGAATCTCATAATTCCTTGACCCATCCACAACTACCGTGAATTGTTTGCAGATGCAACAAACTCAGGTAAAGCCAAGCCAATGGTTTGCGGACTCCCCACAAAATTTCTTATTACCAAGGCCTGTGGTAACATGAACCACCTGTTGCATAGAAGAGGAATGGCCATTATTATTTTTTGATCGAAGTAATTGAAAAAGTTAAATTAACCGGTCAAACCGAGCTGACTGGTCAAGAATCGTACTGTTGGTTTTGGTAGTAGACCAGATGTAAGAACGTGTAATAAGTAGTTGAGGATGAGCGGTCGACAAATGTGTGACATTAAATGTGGCGGGTGGGTAGATCTGGTTTGGATGTCTAGATATGAAGCAATTACTACACTCATTTTATTTTAGCTTCACTCATCTTATCTCACTGTATTGAACTCAGACAAGAGTATAGAGAGAGATTAGAGATTTTCAGTCCATTATTGCAGATCTATAGAGGGTTTAGTTGATTACATCAAATGACGAAGAGGAAAGCGAAGAACGGTAAGTGCATTGAGAGAATTTTGAACTTTTATACTACTGCTAGCTACTAAGTTGTTGAGTATGAATGCTTTAATTTCGGAGTTGTACAAATATTGGATTTACTAGATTGAGTTAACGTGTTGGGTTTAAGGTGGTATGCTCTGATTATTGCATTGATTTTTATCGGTTAGTAGTTAGTGTTGATGGCAAGAAGAATATTCAGATCTAGATGATACTAGTAGTATTTATTATTTTGATTTTTTGGAATGATGATCCCATGATTAAATGATTGAAGATGTGTTTTCTTTTTGTTGGATCCCATGATTCAGTGTGATGTGTGTAAATACCAGCACCAATTTTTTTTTATTTTTTTTTCAACCCAAAGAAAACAAAAAATGAATTATGTTTGTCAAGTGGTATGTTGGATGATGTAAAAGTGGGGCCCGTTTTAATTTAATTATCAAAACACTGGCGAGTTCATTGTAGCAAACCACCTTAAACCCAACATCTGGTTGTTCATGTTGTCGTCAGTGTTATGTGTTTAAAAAACTAAAATCAATAAAAGGTGAATTTTTGACTTTACTCAGTAAGTTGTCTTTTAGAAATACGAAATGGAGGACCACTTTAATCCATCGATATTCCTGTACCACAAGGGGGGTGTTGAACTTTTTTATTGTACTTAGATTTACTCTTTTTTTTCTCAGGAAAGTAGTTATTTGTTTTGTTTTGCATCTTCCAACAACTGCTTTTATTTTGGTCCTTTGGTCCCCAACATCTTGGACCAGAATCAAAGATTCTCATGCCCCAATTCTCAACAACTGGATGTGGTGTGCCCCTTTAATCTTTTTCCTTTTCTTTGCAGCGCCAAAACCGAGCCTGATGTTGACAACGTTCCCCTTTCGAAATTGGTGAAGAGGGCCAAAGGGAAGGAAAAGGAGAAGCCCACAAGAAGAATTGACGAGGAGCACTGTGATACCGATGACAATATTCAGAGTGGTTATTCTAGTATGGAATTTGATTGGTCTTTTAGGGATCCTAGTGATAATGAAACCGATAGGGTAAAAATGAAAAAAATCGACATTGGGGAAGAAATGTTGAGGGAAATATTTACGGGATACATAACAAGTGGGATAAGGTGTAAGACCAAAAGCATTAGGAAAAAAATCTTGAGCGGTATAAAGTTAAAATCTCTACAAACAAAAGCACGCAAAGCACTCCATGACCGCCTTTACGGACGTATGGATCCTATATAAACGACTTCGAGGGTAACTCTAAAGCCTTGTGTGTTAAGTTTTTCTACTTGGTAATGTGTATGTTGTTGATATGATTCCTTTTTTCAATTGTTTGAACTCGGTTTAGTACACGAGATGTGACTACAGATTGTTGAAACGAACCACGGAAGCATTGCTAGTTGGACCATCCACCCGAGAGACTAAAGAGTTTGAAGGCTTATGTATTGCGTATAGGGCATCCATTGAAGGGTTTAATGATGGATGCAGACCAATTATAGCATTAGCCCGGTCCCCCGCTAAACAAGTATGTATGGTGGAACAGTTTTGTCTGCTACCTCTGTGGATGGTAACAATGGCATGTATCTTATTGCCATTTACATCTGCGGGGAGGGAAGAATGAAAGAATGGGACAAATTTCTCGTCTATCATCGCTCCGATCCTGAAGAACACCAAAAGGGAAATTACATTTTTTTCACGACTTCTCAAATGGTGAGACAATGGAATCTCATATCTATCAGTTATGTATATGTTTTTGATGCGGCTAATGTGCTCGAATGTTGTCCTTACAGGCATCGATATTGTTGTTGACCAGAACTTCCAGGATGTTAAACATTTTTATAGACTATGTGCTCGTAAGTTTTATCGGGATATCCGTATTGGGTTTGTTGAACCCAGAATCTCGAGAAAAAAAGCATTAGATGCAGCAAAGTCTTACAACCTTGTTGACCACCAAAGGAATCTAGTAAAATTGTGAGCTTCAAAGGCGTTGGGTTGAAGTGTGTGTGCAATCAAGTTGTGCTAGGCACTCGTATGACCCTTCGCACGTTGTCCGCAAATGGTAAACATCTTGACAAGGCGTTTGATCCGTGGATAATCGAGCTCAAGTGTTTGCCCATATGCCGTTCGTAATGGGTTTTAAAGCTAAGCTTATTCAGCTGTTTTTGACAAGGCAAAGGAATGGAAGACTGTGGAAGGATGGACGTATCGTTCCGAGAGCAAGTGCAAAATTAGGGCATCAAATCCTTCGTAAAGACTTGTATTATGCATCATTACGTCCAATTTGGCGACGCAGCCACCACAACACTTTGGTGACGAATATATGCAACAGGCCAAGTAGGAATGTTAATTTGTTACAGAAAAAGTGTGAATGCGGCAAATGGCAGATATCAGGTGTACCTTGTGTGCATGTTGTGGCAGTTATTGCTCAACATGATCAACATAGACCACCACTCTATGAAAAGTAAGTCATCATTCATGTGCATTTTGTATTATATGTACTAACACTGTTCTCATGGGTTCTCAGATATGTTCACGAGTATTTCACTGTCGGGATGTACATGGTATCGTATGCTGGCATTATTTACCAATCGCCCGGCATTACCGAATCGCTGCAGGTACCCGGTATCAACCCACCACCATTAAAGATGATTAGGCGGCTTTCCTAGGACAAAGGCCTCACCGATAAGGAAAAAGTTGAAAATGAGGCGACCCAATGCAGAGAACCACTCGTCAATCTTAGGGTATTTATTTTGGGTATCTTGAGGCCACACTGTTAAACATTTTATTTTGGGTATTTATTTTTTGATTTGGTGATTCTATAAAAAAAAAAACAATTATTGGATGATCTCGTTTTCACCAACATTGGTGCTTAGTGTTATGTAAAATTGAACAAGCTTAATTATGAAGTCGTGTATTTCATTTACAACTTGAACAGTATTATCATTGTTCCATTTCATAGTAGTACTGATCATTAGCTTTATAATACACTTCACCATCCAAAACAATACAAACAATTAGAACCAATGAAAGTGACTTGTAAAATGCCCAATAAGTTATTGGCCATACTGCCCAACCGACCCGCCTACCCCAAGCTATACTATAACAAACAACTATTTATGATCCACATGAATAGTATCCGTATGAAATATTGATGTAGATAATATCTGCAGAAGATAATTTTGTTGGTAATTTGATTGAATATATTTGATTGTTTGGGTTGATTTTTGTTAGAAATGGAGATGGGGAAAGTATTTCCTCTCTATAATAATCAACTATAAAGTCAAGTTGGTTGGGAACATATGCAGAAAATATACTTTAATAATCAACATGTTGAGCATAAAATTCAAGATATGTTCATTAAGATTTACTTCAAAGCTTAAACAGGCATACTGCCTGATACATCACATGAAGAATTTGATGACTCTTTACAATTCAAAAAGAATACTATAGAAGCAAGCCCAAGAACAAGGAAACCAAACAAGCCCAATAGAAAAAAATAATAGAGCTTGCCTAATAACTTGTACATGAGAATTGAGAAGATAATAACTGGATGAGAAACCTTGATTTGTCGTTTAATTGGTAGCCTCTTTCACTTTCTTCACCAATCTCATAATATTTAGCTACAAAAAATGCCACATACTTTGAACGAGAAGAGAACCACTCGTCATGAAGAGCTATTGAGGAAGTTTTAATCTCCGCACATTCCACATTATAACACAGAACCACAGTTTTCACAGTAATGTCTTTGTATTTTCAAAGTAGGTGTGGTTGATTTAAGAAAACAATCACCACAAGCGAGCCCACAGTCGTATTCATTGCCGTAATATTATTTACACATCCAAAATACCAATGACCTGCATCCACCCGTGTTCAGGTCAAAGATGCCTATACAAATAGATAAACATGTTACTTCAGCAGAAGAACTCTTTCCTGTGGAACTGCACAGCCATCTCCCGACGATATTGGAGAATTTTTTTATCATCCATCATTTTATAATCAGTGCCCCTGATTAGATGCTCGATGATCTTCAAGGAATAAACCCCGCATGAGTGTCTGTTGTATGCATAAATGGAGACAGATTGCATCAGAAACGTAAATGATTATATATTTTTCTTGCATCATAACACGATTTTCATCAAACGATTAATACAGTGATGATTCACCATATACCAACAATCTAAAGAGTTGAGGATCAACCCAAACATAGATAACATGAGAGGGTAAGGAAGACCTGTGGATATAACCGAGATACCCCAAACCTAGATTCATGAGATACACTTTTTGAGCACATAATCTACCAGTTTCAGGGATGCATCATGCACAAGGTCTAAGAGGACTTGGGAGGCACACAGTTCTAGTCCTAGATTAGGTATTCTCAGAAAAGTTTGTTTTACAGACACAGTATCATGAAGATATCGAGAGAATCACTGTGGAACAGTTCTCAGGTAGGCCAAAATGTTATACTAACCAAGCAAGCTTTAGTGCATAATTCTGGGAAGAAGGATTTAATTAAATGGATATATAGATTATGAACAGCAAGCAGACTTTTCATGCATAAAAACACAATGTCCTGCAGAGATTGATGGGTTGTGATAACGATTTCAGCAAGCAATGATTTTACTCAACTACCACAATGACACAGACTAAAATACCAGATGTTGCAGGGTTTATAAAGCTATGTGAAGTACTGGTTCAGCAAGCATTCATTGCAATTAATCAAGGCAGAGCATCAATCAACCAGTTTTGGCTATCAGACAACTAATCAATGTGTAACTCAGGGAAATAGGTAATTATACTCAAGTAATTGTGCATTAATTGCACTGGTAAAGATTAGTTACCTATCGGGTTGTTGAGGGCAATCTTCTACGAACTCGACTCTCCAAGACCCGTCGTACCAGTTATTCTCCAAATAGTCCGTTATCTTCCTGATTTCTACATGGACCCCATCATTACCAACATTCTGTTTCGGTCTAATGGAATCATAAATAAGAATTATCTGCTCCCCTATGTCGATACTTATAGCGACCCAATGTTGTTTGTCGACAAGATGCACCACACCATATACCATAGAGACGGTTTCCAAAGTCTTAGCCCGCCTTTCGGCCTAATCCCATTCATATATTCTGCCACCTCCTTTGTCCTGTTCTTTCCCCCCTTTATAAGAGGCTAAGGAAAAAAATCGATGGTTAGTTACCAGTTACAACAATGGTTTACCATAAAAATTACAAATAATCTACAACCCGAGATGTGTTCTTTTGTCACATAACATACTTCAAAGTAACTGTCAATTGTTGTCCAATTGCCATCTACGCCCAGGGTTGACTCGCGCATGAGGCGCAGCATGACGTTGATATGCTGCATGACAATCCAAAACACATAAGTTTAACCATCTCACAATACTTAAAACGAGAGATTAAAACTCTTATATTAATGTTGAAGTTTAATGCAAATTAACTTACATACGTCCCTAGAGGCTCCCTAGCCCTTAGTAATTTCTTAAAATCCGCACAACCTAATAAGGATCCGTTTGCACCGTCATCCCTATACCAAACAATAACAACACGATAGTCTAGAGTTACTTTCTAAATAAACAAGGACACCCAATAATATAAAAGATAAGGATATAACATGGACACTCACCCTTGGTCTATAAAATTATTCACACCGACAATTTCATCCGGCGCTACCCTCAAGCGATCAGATTGGAAGTTTTTGAAATAATTTACCAGATCATTACCTTTCTTCGCACCTCTCCTACGGAGACCTTGAACATCGGTTGCACCATTTTTTGAAGTGCTACACCCATTTTCCAAATTCACGGAAGCCTTTCTCTTACCATTCTCCGCATCAACGTCATCCCTTCTCAAATCTACTATACTCCGAACCTTCCTTGGATTTGACTGTCAAGCAAACAACATCGTCAGCGGTAATATCAAATCTCTTCTTCAGTATCCTAACAGCAGGGATTTTAGGATTAGTCTCTCCGCAAGTAGTAAATGGTGACTTCACCAGGGGCCCTAGCATCCTTTTTCTCACAACTTTAGGAATTTTCTCATTGTCCCGATGTGGACTATTTTTCTTGCTCTTGATTTCGTTAAACACATCGGCCTACATATACAGAGGGCCGGAGACATTGAAATGGAATTTTAATTAGAGACAAACAGGTTGTAGAAAAATACACCAGGATTAACAAGCCATACCATACTCCCATACCCAAATGACTAGAGGATTATATTTGCCCCACAAAAAGGATGCAAGAAATACTTACCAGTGAAACCTCCGGGCTATCTCGTGCTTATTATTTTCGCCTACTGTTTCCAACTACAGATTCTACACCGCATTAGCTTCAAAAAAATTAGCTAGTGATTCACCACCAAAATCATCAAGAACATTTTCATCATTATCTTGCTCAGGGAATCGACTACAATAGTCCTCAAAAGTCTCATAATGTTCATCTTCTGTGTTACGGGGATTTGCCTCCAATTCCTGTGCAGGACCCTGTTAACGTGAAGTTTGGAAATGGTTTTTAAACAGTTAGATCTATGCGGGTTCGTCAATTTTCATAACAAATTAACATGATTTCTGAAATCAAATCAAATCCACCCACATTAGGTCTCCTCGACAGGAGCAATTTCTCTTGAATTTTGAGCATCGCCATCATTTTCGCCATCATCTCAGTTTGCTGAATTTCCCAAATTTCTCTCTCTTCATTTTGACGCTTTAAGTCATCCACCATATCACGTAATTGAGCTACTACAGGATCCTCAGCATGTCCTCCTTTTTCCTCGCTCTTCGCCTCCAAATCTTCCACAACAACCTCATCTTCAGTCTGCCATTGCTTTCTTAACTTAATTTCGGTCTCGAGATCCTCCAGTTGTTGATAATCGAGGGGTCCCTTGGCTACCCCAAGAATTACCAACGATTCCGGATCATTGTGATACTGCATCATTGATTCACTCACGTCCGAACGAATCACCGAACAACATAGCTGACGATGCTTAACATTTTCCGTGCACAACACGTCTAGAATATGAGGGCGCCACCCTTTAATACTAATCTCTTTTCCCATATCACCAAGCACACCGGGAACATCATAAGGAACCAAACCTAAAATACAAACAAAAACTATTAGAACCACAATCAGAAGTTAATGGATATGCAAAAAACATAGAGCCTAAACATATGAATTTTTGAAACAGAAATCAATTTATATTACCACCAACACTCGTGTCATTCCTTTTGGCTTGATAGAAGATTTAAATGCATTTTCACGTTTTTGTATAGTGGCCTCGTACACCCTTTCGGCCCATGGGTACTTGTTGAACTCTGAAAGGTTGTCCACCAAGTCCCAAAGATCTTCTTCTATCCCATGGATGTCTTGGTGCCCCTACAAGAACATGTGTACCACATAGACTAATACCACCTTCACCCTATCATTACCTTCCCACTGAACCGTTTCACTCCCTTCACATATCCTGCGACGACGCAACATTTTATCCGATACGTTTCTAATGGCATTACTGGTTTCTCCGACAACCTCTGCCCGGTCCTTGGAGATTGTATTGCAAAAAATAAAGTCATACAAGTGCCCTCCGGTGATTCTGTTATCAGCTGAAAAATACTTATGCTTTAGCCTTGACATCTTCGGTGGAGAGTCAAAATCGGAATGTCCATCCCTCAAATCCCGGAATCTAAGTCCGGATATCAGAGAAAATTCCGCTTTTCCAAAGCACAAGTTTGTATCCTTAACTCTAAAAAGGATCTCATCATTCAAATATTCTCCAGGTTCGACTTTGATTTGACGACTCATCAGAAAACAAAATATGGCTTTAGACCAACTTTGATCTCGTGGAATGTACATTAAGTGCCCTATTGCAGTTGTCTTGAACAGGGCCATCTCTTCTTCAGAGAACACACTCCACAAGTCTGATAGTGAACCTAAGCTGGAGTATGTGCTTGTGTTGCTGGTTCGTCCCCGGTACTTTTAAGGGTACACAAAACAACTGTGAAACACAATACAAAATTGAAAGAAACGTTGTACAAGTTACTAATAATTATTAGATAAGTTCTCAAAACTGCAATAAAATTGCCTTGTTAGTATGTCATATATACCTGTCCTCTGCAGGACCTGCAGATTTCGACTCAAAATATATAGGTCTTCCTTCGAGGTCCATACATTTATCATTCTTACTCAGATTCCCATCATCGCGCCCCTTCTTGGGCAGTCTACCAGAACCCATTGACTGTACCTACAAATTTTGGATTAGTTACTAACTTACGAATGCTTACTTACAGAGGATTAGCTACGGTTGGGTTTCTTTCACATATGAGGATAGTTGGAAAGACCTTGTTACTTAGAAGACATTAGATGTCCATATTTAAGCATCAGTAAATATCATCTCAAGCCTCTAGAACTAGTAGTTCTTCCTAGTTTAGGCTCTTGATGACTTAGAAGACATTTAATCTTGTAGGTATCTATATCAC
The DNA here is from genome assembly GCA_023531295.1 of Papaver armeniacum. Lineage (NCBI taxonomy): Eukaryota > Viridiplantae > Streptophyta > Magnoliopsida > Ranunculales > Papaveraceae > Papaver > Papaver armeniacum. The sequence continues at coordinate 142,654 of JAJJWW010004489.1, forward strand.
CATGAAGTCAGCTGTTTAGACTCAATTTTAAACAAAACCAAGGGCGGAACTACATGATGACTAGGGATAGCTTAAGCCAGCCCTAGCAAGCCAAAAATCCATTTATTTTATAGCCTATTTTGAGTTGGATAATATTATGTGTGTCAATTTTATACTTAAGCCAACCCAAAATTGGATTAAGCCATCTCCATACCCAATGTCCAGTTCCGCCGCTGAACAAAAGCCATCAAATTAATTGATAAAAAAGCTTCAATTTCAGTGTATATCCATCTGTAAGTTCCTTCTCCACCAGACTGACATGAAAAATATAAACCCTTTTCGTCCATTAAAACCGAAAACTAACAGAAAACATAAACCCCAAATTGTATGTTTCATGTCAGTAAACTCAAACATGACATTAAACAAAACTCAAACTGAAATCATGTCATAAAAGAGAAATAAAACACATACCTAAGCTTTTAGACATTATGATTCAACTAAAAAAACACGTATAATTGCAAAATCTAGATTGATTTGTCTATTTAGTAATTTGACTAGAGATAAATGACAAACAAGGAACCAGCTTAGAGTTTATACCTTTCAATCAAATCTTCAAGTATCTTCAAGTATTTGCACCGATTCTTCTCCTGCGATCATCATCAAAGCTAAGATTAGAATTTAAATTTCTAAGGTTTAAAATTTCTAGGGTTTAAAATTCAATTCTGAGAACAGACTAAAAGGACGGTTTTGATACCTTCGATTAGATATCTTTGAGAGTTCTCCTGAGTTAAGTAGATTGAAGAGATTGAGAAGGGAGTTTCAAAATTTCTGAGTTTTGAAATTTTCTCTGAAGATTTTCGTTGGCCAGAGTTCTTGAGAGGAGAGTGAACCTTCTCCTGGAAGTATCGAAATAGTGTGGAGTACTAATCCGTATATGGGTGTGTATTGGGTGCGTATTGAATTAGTGGAGTCCTAATCAGTATATTGGGGTGTACCGAATTAGTGGAAATATACGGACTAGTATTTATCTTAATCCCCGGCCATATGTGGACATCAAGGGTCAAAGGGTATCTTATTCATTAGTTAAAGTCAGTCACACTTTTGGAAGATATTGGGAATCAGTCACACTTTTGGAAGAAATGCACATTTCAGTCACACTTTTGTGTATTTCCTCCGGAAAATTATCGAAAGGAGGCTCATGTTTGAAACGGAGAAGATAATTGGCAAAGGGAGTAGGTTTGTTTCCGTGGAGACACTATTCACGCGTCCCATGCTAAGCACGAGTATGACGCTAAACAAATAAGTGCAATACCACCCTGGCAGCGTAGATTTGGAACAAAATATGATTGTGGCACGTTGTAGTTATGCTGGAATGAATATTCTATGTTCCCTCTGGACCCTGTAAGCAATTAGATCCTACTGTACAATCCACGAGCTGCATACTTTACTTTGAATGTTCTAGAGTACACGGAAATATTTTACATGTTTAATATATAAAATTTATATATATGAAGCTTCCTACGGAGACTTCAAGTATATATATAGAGATCGATCTTTGTTAAGGAGATAATTAAGCAAAAATTTCCATTCTTTCTTTTCCTTCATTTTCTTCACAAGTCTCCATTAATATTAAGCATCTCTCTCTGTAGGATTTAAGTGAATAACTATGTCCTGGTATAGAGATCCTGAGTTGTTTATAGTTTATTCATGTGAGAGGTTTCATATGGTGAGGATCAAAAGAGCATTTGGCAGTCCATTAAAGTATGGAGATTTCATCGCCCAGGGACATTTAAGTGTCTCCAATCATCTATGTTTGGGTAACAACACAGAAAGCGATTTTGAGGATTTCTTATCTTACTTATCTGAATGTTCACAGTTCAAGTATATAAACTGTCAAGGTATGGTTGTGAGCTATCCACTCGGCAGTAATTTATTCGGACCTTTTACGTGGTCAAGGGAGGTGCGTACCTCGCCCTACTACAATTTACCTGGCATCATTGTTCCTCCTGAACCAGTATTGGAGGGGAAAGAAGAAATTTTTATGAAAACAATTTCAGTTTAAAAGAAAGCAATAGCATATGTCGAAAAATAGATGTGTGCAATTATCTGTTTTAGTTAGTTAATTGTTGGTATAAGTTTCCATTAGTGTAAGAATCTTTTATGTTGCGCAACTGTAATAGATCTTCGAGTCTGTTATTACTCTACTAGTTGTTTGTTATCTCATTCCTATATGAATAGCTAAATGTTATTGTTTGTGTAATAATTTTCCTGGCATTTTTAGGGGCGACCCCAAACGAATTAGGGGCGACACTAAAAGACAAAAAAGATCACCCAAACGTAAATCTAAGTTACCCCTTATCTTCGATTTTTCGAAATGGCCAATATGCCCTTATATAATCGGGAGCAAACACCATAATCGGTAGGTAAACATACAATCGGTAGGTTAAATTGAAACTATACCTACCGATTATTGTGTAGATACTTCGGCTAATAATCCCTTTTATAATCGGTAGCATATCCAACTTGTAAGACTACCGATTATTAGGAGCCCCAAAATGAGTTCTAAAATCCTTCACGTAATGAATTTTGAAATCTACCATAATCGGTAGAGTATATAATTATATAACCCACCGATTATAACGAGCCCCAGATCCAACCTTTGCCAAATTCCATAGGTTTTGAGTGTACACAGCCAGGCATAACCACTTGGTTCGTGTTTTGGATGCAGCGTTAATCGGGAGTTAAATATATTACCAAACCATCCGATTATGGGTTGCCCCAAAATGAGTTTTTTCTAAAATCCTTCATTAAGGGAATTTGAAATATACCATAATCGGTAGCGTTAACAACTTAACAACCTACCGATTATAAGGAGCCCTAGATCGAACCCTTGCCAAATTCCATAGGTTTTGAGTGTACAGAGCCAGGCATAACCATGTGGTTCGTGATTTGGATGTAGCCATAATCGGACGTCAAATTGGTTCCAAAACTTACCGATTATAGGTTGCTCCAAAATGAGTTTTTTCTAAAATCCTTCATGTGATGAATTTTGAAATCTACCATAATCGGTAGTCTATACAACTTAACAACCTACCGATTGTAAGGAGCCCCAAATCGAACCCTTGCCAAATTTCATAGGTTTTGAGTGTACAGAGCCAGGCATAACCATGTGGTTCGTGATTTGGATGTAGCCATAATCGTAAGCCAAATAGGTTACACAACCTACCGATTATACAGTTGCCCCAAATTTAGTTTTTTCTAAAATCCTTCATGTGATGAATTTTGAAATCTACCATAATCGGTAGTCTATCCAACTTACCAACCTACCGATTGTAAGGAGCCCCAGATCGAACACCAATTGTATAATCGGTAGTCAAATGAAGTATTTTCACTTCCGATTATACAGTTGCCCCAAATTTTGTTTTTGCAAAAAAATTCAATTTTTTCGAATTTGAGAACTATATTAATCGGTAGTTAATAAGACTTCCGATTATACAGTTGCCCCAAATTTTTTTTTTGCAGAATTGTCATTTTTTTCGAATTTTGGAACTAGAATAATCGGTAGTTAATATGACTTCCGATTATAAAGTTGCCCCAAAATTCTTCCTTGACGAAATCACCAATTTTGAGAATTTAGGAGGTACTATAATCGGTAGTCTCGTGAGGTTGTTTTTCCTACCGATTATTATAGAAGCAAGATACGCATTTGGCACAAAATAGATTTAATCGGTAGTATAATATCGTTACTAAGCTTCCGATTGCTTTATAATAATCGGGCACAAAATAGCTTCCGATTATGTAAGGGCATTAACGTATTCTCCGCGTTTTTGGTCATCCCTTAACGGTGTATATGGGTTGGGAATAAAAAAAGTCGCCCCTAATTCGTTTGGGGTCGCCCCTAAAAATACCAGGATAATTTTTGCAGCTATATAAATGATATTTTTATGATATCACGAGTTTGTTTCTATTAAGCAATTTCCTTTAGTTTGTTCGTATAAAACTTTTATCCAATATGTTCACAATCTTGGTCAGGTTTCCGTCGAATTTCTTCACCCGCAAGTTGGTTCTTAGTTATAACATTCTTGATTAGAGTTGTAAAGTATTCATTTCTAATTTTGTGTGAATTTGTGCGCCCCAGAAAATTGGGTTGCACTGGCCTCTTTTTCATTGGTCATTTATTAAATTAGTGTTTAATTATTTTTTTATACAGTTAAGTAATAATTAAAATTTTATTAAATTGGTCATTTATATAGAGTATATTTTAAATTTACACATGCATTGGAGACATGAAAAATAATGGCAACTCTGTGATTTTAGGAGGCTGATAAGAAAAATAGTCAAATAAAATGACCAATAAGAGAGCTGAGAATGTAGACCCATGTTTTTTAGGTGTACAAATTTGTATTATCTCCGCTTTCATTACACAATCACTCCATTTTTATATTCAACGACATAAGTCGCTTTCTCTATGTAACTAAATTAACCTATTCTTCTTCTTTTTTTCGATTCAGAAATTATGAACCCAAATTACATCAAGTTTGAATGTTTAGATAGGTTTAAAATGGGTTTTATGACTTGATTCTTTATGTTTCTCTTCAAACAGATATGTTTGGTTTTACTTGGTCTAAAGACATGTGGAATCATCTCGAAATCAAATTTCATGGAAGAATCATTCTCCGCAGAGTGGTGTTAAATAAGCGATTACAAATGTTAAATGAAAACACTATGTCTATTATTAAGTCCACGACTTAATCGCCTAGCTAAATGTCCTTGGTGTAAAATTTGACCAGTTCATCATTAATATGGCTCAAAATAGGGATGTTGCATTTTATTTTTCTTATTTGTAAATGACTTTTGAATCATGAGCAATGGATAGTTAGTAGACAAGAACATCCTTTTAGTTCTCTCGTATCTTGCTAATGTTATTGCTTATTTTACATAGAAGACTAACACTAAGTCAAATCAATCCTTGCATGGCTCACTTTGATTTCCGCGGATCTAAAGTTTATCCATGAAAGATCTCTCTTCACATTGCTAGAGATTCATGTCATCAATCATATTTTGATCCTCGGATGCTAGTATGTGGCATGTGTTTGTTGTGTGTCCATGATATTGATCTTTGAGCGCAACACTTATTTTTATTTTATTTCCATTCGTATCTTCGGCAACGGTCTTGGTTTTGGGAGTGAATCATTGATCTTCTTATATATATTAAGGATGAAAAGCTTTATTTATTCTTTTATATGTGTTTTCCTAGAATCATCGGCATCCATGTTCTAATTCCTTGAACCATCATAATTTATCTTTCTAAAATCATTTTTCAGATGTTGTATAGATTTTGTGGGGCCTCATCATGTAGCCTTTTGTTGTTTGTGACAACTTTTGTTTCTCCGCTCTTGCATATCTATCATGTTTTTTATATCACTCTTTCTCGGTTTTCGAATGATTGCACGATAAAGAAATTTCATATCAAGAATTCGTTATAAGGTACAACATTTTTGCATGCTTGATTATGAGGCTATAACCGAATGTACCAACTTTGATCTCTTGAAATAAGATTTGCGTAAAGCCATGAGTTACTCATTCGTTTCACTTTTTTAGACAAACAAATGGCTACTGCCTTTTCTTATTCCAAGAATGATTTTGTATTGCTCGAAAAATCATAACAAAATTTGGTTCCAACTGCGAAAACCAGTTAAAGATTTATTGTTCAGTGTCTCTAGAAAGTTCTTATAGGAAAGCATATCTTTACGCCCAATAAAATCATCGAAACTTGAAGTAGGTGCACTTGTTTCAAATGATTACCGCGCTTCTCGTTTAAAAGTTCCTTAAATTGATATTGCAAGAAATTTGATAGTAGGCGAAGTGTAACACCTTTTATTTTTGCATATGGCACATACTTTCGAATACGCCATTGAAAGTGATAAGGCATCATTCCGATCTAGTATTGCTTATTATGGGGCGCCATTGATCACAATGATGCATCATCTCAGACTTATGATGTATACTTTGTATAAGTGATGCATCTTGTCGCTAATTCACAATTTGACTATGATGTGTACCTGGGATGCGTTATTGGTCACATTGATGTATTATCTCAAACTAGTGTTGCATACATAATTAAAGTGTTGTATCTGGACCTCTACATTGCTTGGTACCAGATATATCATCATGGTAATGCATCATTATTCTTTGTTGTGTACTCGAGGATGAATCATTCGGATTTTGTGATGCTTAATTGGTCACATGTTTCATTTGAAGAAGGTGTCCACTGTGGGTATCAAACTCCTCATGGATTTCTATATGTAGAAATGTGAATAAGACTTGTATAAATAAGTGGTGTCTGGAAAAAAAAATGCATTATGGACAAAATGCAATATTTTTTCTATGAATCTTACTCGAAAAAGCATCATAATGCGAATACATCATTGTGTTGAGTTTCTTTCCTGAAGAAGCATTATGATGCATTATGATGCAAATGCATCATGATGCTACATCGCGTGCTCGAGGATGCAAAACTATGAACTTTCAAAGTGTGGTATGTTTATTTCTTCGATTTATAACTTTTTATCTAGTGCGAGCTTAGGTCGCTTATTTTTATATCCATATCCTGCAACTACTCTCGTAAGTTAATAGTTATAGTTGTTACCAGACGTCATCGACATGCTCAATATGCAAGGCTAAAGGAAGGTCATTAGAAGATTATTAGAGAGAGATTTTTGTACAGTTGTTTGGTGTCCATGCCGACTTGCCTTGGATGTTGTCATGTGATTTTTTTTTATAAGGCTCCTTTTCTCCCCTTAGATATTGCCACCAAAATATATCGAGTAAAAACGTCAGCACACCTCGAGATTGGTGTATGTCTAATCTAAAATACATGTATATGTTGTCCTTGAGGTGGTTTACAACCTTCTGTTTCCTGTAATGCTCCTGACTCCATTCAACTATGAAAAATAAAAGTTGGGTTGCATGGGATAAATTTTAAAAGCTAAGGTTGATGAACAAGGAATTTCGTGCAAATGGATTTGGAGATATGGTAAGAAAGAAAGCTATCTAGAGATCAGTTGTGCAATAGAAATTTGGAGGTATTGAAAATGTTTTTTATCCTAATTCCTCTAAGATTCCTGTAGGCAATAGTTTATGGGCAGTAATCTTAAAAAGTTATGACTTTGTGATGCAGAATACAACTATATATATGCAAACTACAAAAGTGGTGATATCTAGATGTATGTTTTGGAATGATCATTGGGTCAATGAGCAACAATTTTGTGATACTTTCCCTTCTATATATAAGCTCTCCAGGAATAAAGAAGCTATTATTAAAGATATGATTTCCTTTTCAAACAGAGTTTCAACTTTAAAGATATCCGAAGAACAATGAAGTGAATGAGGTAGCACTGCTATTATCAATAATACAAGAACCTTCTTATCTTTCGAATGCTAACGATTATAGAATTTGAGTTTCGAATTCGTGCTCAGTTATTATATGTTATTCTCAATCAGAAGACGATGAACTTTTGGTTTTTCACAGAGCTAACAAGCTCCATGTAGTGAGATCTTTCGCTCAAAATGAATTAGTTTGATCAAATTAGGTACTACTATGGGTAGTGGAGACGTGCACTTTCACCCAACTTCTGCACACTGATTATGAAATGACGAGGGTACCAAGTACACCACAATCTTCTCTATATCAACCTATAAGTCTGATACCTTGCGTGATCTAGTTAATATAGACATGAACTGTCAAGAAGATAGCAATCACAAGGAATACACTTGGTATATAGTATAAGTTTGAAACCGAACCTTAAACTATATATAGGGATCAACCCAAGTGTTTAAGATTAACTTACAAGTGCAATCACTTTAATTATAATTTAAACAAATTATAATGCGCAAAGTAAAGTAAAAGCATACAATAAGATTTTGTTAACGAGGAAACCGCAAATGCAGAAAAACCCCACGACCTAGTCCAGTTTTGAATACTCTCATAATTAAGCCGATATACAAAGACTACTACCAACTTCGTATAGTAGAGACCAAGTAAATTACCCCTAGTTACCTAGTTTCCTCGGTATCCCTGCACCTACAACCAATCTGGCCAACGCACGTGAATCTTAAGATAGAGTACACTATCTTAAGTTGCTTCAGTCTATCTGAAGACTTTAAGCACTCAACCCTTTAGATCGTCTTCCAAACAGTAAATGATTAATCTGTTTGGTAACCATTCTTCTTATCTTAAGAAGTTAACCAAAGATATTATAGTTGATCTTGACAAAGGATTTTCAGTTTAAAATCAATCAAACTCCTTTGTTGGGTTAGATCTTCCAAGATCTGGATTAACAAGTTAACCAGATCAAGTCAAACAGAAAAACCAGATTCTGATATTGAAGAGTACCACCAAATGATAGCTTGTCGATCTAAATACGACTATTCAATCAATTTCCTATCAAATATAAACGAGATCTAGTCGGATCCCAGTCGATCCAGTTTGTGCATGAAGAAAATCACAAAGATAAGAAACCAATAAGAAAATCTTCTTGTCTTCAAATCTTCAATAGTCTTTTATACCTGCACAATAACAAACTTGATTCCAACTTATGATTGATCATGCATAGAACGGAGTTTGTTAACAATGCATGATCACAAGTCAACGTCAGATCTAAAATCAGATCTGAACTACCGTTAATCTCTTGATCTAGTTTGAGTGACCTTATATCATAAGAAAAAGGCTCTCAAGGATAATCAAACTAGGTGCAATCAAGAGTTATCAGCATTAGTCAATAAAATAAATAATTGAAAACTAAAATAACAATGCAAATGATAGTTTCCCCTAACGGTATTAGTAGACGCTTCTTGATCCCAAAGAAGTCTTTAAACTAGCGGACATAAGAGATTTCACCTAATTAGGTTACTTTCCTCTCCAAGATAGTACTTTCCTCTCCAAGATAGTATTACAAGTAATACTATTAGTCGACTACAACAGTGAATACGAAACGAAGTACCCGCCTCAGGATGAGTTTCTAAAAAGAACAAACTTCATTATTTATAAACCAAGGCAGTTTGGATACTAAGGAATTTCCATAACCGATATTCTCAAGATATGCAATAAAGCACATAAATTCAGTTTTGTATGATTCCTACCAATATCCAATTGTATAATCGAAATCCCTCTTGGAAAACTTAATATTAGATAACACTTAACTAATATATCTTTCTAGAGATATGTTTTGTTTGTTTGTAAAATAAAAACATATGCATTTGAAACTTCAAAATGTCTTCAAACATTTTGGTTTGGGATCTCACCTTGAGTATCAAGGAATATCTTTGAACAATAAAATATAAGATTTGTGCTCATGTTCAAATTACTCATTATGTAGATATATTAAACTTTCCTATTTTGCAAACCCAATTTCCATATCACACGAACCCTAAAGCATATGTGACTAAAGAAATCGATTTTTCCTATTGGGACCGTTCTACCTTGATTCCCAACATAGGTTAGGATCGATTCTACCTTGACTCCTAATATAGGTAGGGATCCGTTGTAACTTGACTCCCAACATAAGTTAGGATCGGTTCTACTTTGATTTCCTGTATAGGTTAGGATCGGTCCAACCTTAGATCTTCAATGAAAACCGGACCTTCAATCCTATTGCTTTCTTTCAACTACGAAACAAGTTCGTAAGTCTACTTCCTTAAACTCATGTAATTAAACATAGTTTTTCTAAGCATGAAATCGAACATATGTTCACTACACAATCTAGTAACGAGTTACAAAATTTATGTTGATGTCGTAGTTACGGAGTTCAAAAGATTAGCATTATACTTTGTAATATAATATATCAATATAAAGCATTCACAACTATTGATATATTCTTCCTTGACACTTTGATCATAATAAGATGATCAAGTCTCTAATATTATAGTTTCATGTATATAACTTTGCATGTTATGTTTTCAATCAGAAACGACTTGAAAGCTTAAGATATAGAAACGGAAACAAATCAAGTCATGTATTACTAACCTCAAGTGGAAGGATGATGTGTTCGTTGATATTGATACGTCTTTGGATTCTTCAGGTCTTCAAAGTAATAGTTGTATGTCTCAACATTTTTAGTCTTCATAGTCTAACCTAACAAAAACTTTAATAATCTAATCAAGCGACTTATAAGTTTTAATACTAAAATATGTGACAACCAACCTTGACATATATACCAACGGTTGGTGGGTTCAACCGAGCAGAGCTCTAACACATTATATTGAAAGAGTGTCCGACAGTCGAGAGAGGTTGATCTTCAGCCTCTTTAGGGGGATTTTGAGTGGCTGAACATGTGCCTTCCAAGCTTTTGAGCGGGTCCCACAATAATTTTATTATTAAAAAAACACTTGGAAAGCACATGATTAGCCGCTTGTAGAGAAGAGGCACATGATCAGCCGCTTGGAGAGATTTTTTCTCTCAAAGCGTCTAAAAATCAGCCTCTTACTCTCCACTAGTTGCTCCCCACAGCCAGATAACCCCTCTTTCACCAAGTCTCTCATTGGATTTGGTAGTGAATGAGTATTTTCAACACACTCATCCCATATCCCTTGCTCTTACAAGGTGTTATGGAATCCCCCAATTTTCCCCATAAGGTATTATTTCTGATTTGGGTATTAATCTATAATCCAACTCTAACTTTGGATAAACTAAAGAATTCTATTGTAAAAAAAAAAAAACAGTGGAATCTAGTGCTCATATTTTTGTTCATTGAAAGGTAGTTCAGACTTTTTAGAAATTTTTTAAACTGTTATGGTATGCAGATGGTTTTCCCCAACTTTGTCAAAGGTTTCATATGAGAATGGAGAAGAAGAAACACGACAACTAAAAAATGACAACTTTGACATAATTCCTTTTGCAGTATGGTTGATCATTTGATCATAAAGAAACAGATGAAATTTCATCAGTAAATATGTAGAACCACAAAGAGATTAGAGGATGACGTTATATGTTTTTTTTTCAATTGGTTTGTTTGTTATAAAACTTACTATGTTCTCTACCATAGTTATCATACAAATTGCGAGTCGACTAGCATGAGGCGTGTCAAGATCTTATAAATCGATTCAACTTGTAAGAATGAATCCTATATTCCAAAAATCATAAAGAATGATATTCGATCAGTTCAGTTCACCTTCATTTCTCTTTTAATTGGGAAAAATCGAAGCACATGAGGATTCGAACTCCTCACATCTATTTCATATTCATATAGCTGATCTCGAACCACTATGCCATGGTATTTTGTTTTTTTTATTAATAATGAACTTATTATCTAGTTATACATATCTTATCACTTGGAACTAGACTCTTATCTTCCCTCTTCTCTGGTGCTTTAAAAGCGGGATTCTTTCTCACATTTCAGTTATGAATCGCACAAGTCAATCAAGGGTAACAAAACCTATAAAAAGACCTAAGAAAAAATGGTATCTTGTGCCTTTGAAAAGAAGCATAGTTTGAGGTCTCTACAGTGGAGATAGGAAACTATAGTATTTAACTGCTTTTTCACTAACAAATACGCCTTGGGTCCTAGCAGGGGACTTTATTAGGTTTTAGATTTAAAAGAGAGGGGCTTTTGATGTGACAATAAGTATAACATACTTTTTCATATTTTATTGAATCCGATACTCTGGTTGATCCTCAGTTGCAAGGAGCGTTGTCCACATAGACAAACTTCCCGACACCTCCAATAATGAGTAGCTAGAATTAACAGAATCCTTGTTTCACATGAATTGGATTGATTTTTATCCAATTGAAGATTTAATATATAGGCAGAGAAAAGAAACTCGAAATAGCTGGGAGCTTTGTTGGTGAAAGGAGATTTGAGGATCAAAAGAGCGTTAAGTTTACAGTCCCTTTCTCTCTTGTCGACTACTTAAAGTACCAAAATTTCTATCAAAGTTAGGTTCATTTCTTTGTCAACATAGGATGAAATATAAACTTAAGAATGAAGAGTCTACACCTCTTCTCTCTACCAGGAAGGGGTTAATATGATCTTATAATAAGGATGTATAGCTAAGGCATAAAGAGAACCAAAGGAAGTAACAAGGAGGACATCAACTCCATCCTCTATACCATGTCTGTAGCTTCTTATCTAGGTTGGATCATATGAATCAAGTGGTCATCCAAGGCTAAGCTTATGGGTTCGTCTCCATTCTTCTTATTTTCATTACCGTTATGTTACTAAAATTCGGTACTCCGCTTCTCTAAAAAAGATAGAGAGCCCTAACTCTTTCCCCCACTTGGACTTTGGATCTTATCACCCCAAGTCTGTATGTACAAACGACCTGGGCCCGTATTCAGAGTTCTCCTTTCTACTTCATTTAGTTTTTAGTCTCCTTAATTGCATGATGTTCTCCTAAAGTATGAAAGGCTAGAGGACTTTGGACCATCCATTCCGGTGTGGTTGAATTCTCTTTAACATCCCAATTTAGTTCACTTGGAGAAGATTTTCTTTCTTCTATAAGATGATACCTCAGAATACTTTTTAAATCTAATGCCTTCGTGCCCAGAGATACGAAAATTGGGCCTCAGTCCATTTTCCCTTAATCAAAAATTGTGAAAAAAATGCCTTTTTCCTTTGGGTGCCAAGATATAACTTATTTGGATTTAGTTGCGGGAAATCAGTTGGCTTTATTAGATTTCATTGCATATTACATTATTATTTTTATGTGTACATTTGTATTTCTAGTTTCTAAGGTAAATTACAATGAATCTACGATTTAGTTTCAATATACGATTCGATTCTTAAAAAATAAAAACGAGTCATGTCGTGGTTCACGTTTTCACAACCTTGTTTTCTACGCTTTCCATTGATTTAGATATCAAGAATTGGCATGCAGGCATCAAGTAAATTCTAGTTTCGGCTAGTTGATCAGTTGCATCTTTCGTTAGTGCATTCACTACTTTTGAATTTCACTTTTTTGTGAATAAACTTTGCCATTTTTAGGTCAAAACAAAAATATCCCAAGAGACGATCCGATATGGTTTGGACGGTAGTTCTGGTATCGGGATGGCTGCAACTTAAACTCAAGATTGCTAATAGGGGTACCTAATTGCCTGGGGGTGTACCAATATGCATATAGGACAAAATTCATTTTAGTAAGGGATTGGTACCCCAAGCAATTTGGTACCCCTATTAGCAGCCTTGCTTAAACTGGGCTAGGCATTTTTCCTGTGTAAATTAGCTAGCTACATTAAGACATGGCATTCAAAGCTTGAAGCCAAGTCCCAGAGAAAGCTCTTGCAAAAATTTCACAATATCTCTCAAGGTGAGTTCAGAAAGATTCCGCAGCATATGCTACAAGAAAAATAACACGTGGAGTTGATAGCGCCACAAGCCCACAGTTACCCCTACAAAGTGAAAAACTAGTTCAGCTTCAGCTAGTTGTTTTTTCATTTTATAAAGTACCAATAATCAAAAACAGGATAAAATTTTCCTAAAACACACAAAAATGGTCAACGCCAAAGCAATCTCACTTCTCTGTTTCGCTGCATTCTTCGTCTCCATTCATCAATGTCAAGCAGTAGAAGAACACATAATCTTGAGTTCTTCAAAGCCTCAAGAATATGGATCATTCAAGATCGAAGAAGCAGCTAATTATGCTTGTTCATACACTGTAGCAATAAAAACTAGTTGCTCTTCAACTAGAATTACTCGTGATCAGATCAGTCTTTCATTTAGTGATGCCCATGGCAACCAGGTAAACTCATCAAAATCTGTTCTTTTTGATTTGTAATCAACAAATTTCAATAACTGGGTCTGTTTTGATTTTGATTGTATTTTTGTTGGATGATGATTGATTTTAGGTGTATGCACCAAGACTAGATGATCCAAAATCAAGGACATTTGAGAGATGTTCAACTGATACATTCCACTTATCTGGACCATGTACAGATAGAATCTGTCAGTTGTATCTATACAGGGCAGGATCTGATGGTTGGAAACCGGAGAATGTGAAGATTTATGCTCCTAATTCAAGGATTTCTACATTTAACTTCAATGTTTTTGTTCCTTATGGAGTTTGGTATGGATTTAATTACTGCAATCGATATGAAATATGATTCTTCCATAATCATCTCTGCTATGTAATGTGTGTTGTATAAGAGAGTGAATACAGAATACTACTATTTGATTAGAAATTTCCACTTTGCTGGAGAAATTGTATTCTGGATTTTAAGGTTTGTTGAAGAATAGAAAGTCTTGTGTTGTTTTGATTCTAAAGCTTTTCCATGAAATCCCCGCAAGTTTTATGGCTCCAAAGTTAGCTCCTGGGTTGCAAACCATTACATGAACAACCTCACTAGAACATGACGGCTCGGGTCTGACTCAAAATCTGAATGAAACTTGATGAGATCAATGCACTGATCATACATAATAATCAGAATTCTAGCTTGCACAAGTTTAACAAAAGGAATTTTATTAAGTAAACTCAGCTGAATAGTACAATAAATTGAAGACTCTTAAATTGGCTTGGGAAAAATCCTAACTTGCGCGTCGAAGTAGACCCTTCTGAAGCTAATTCGCGACACTTGGAGAATGATTATACCGGAACGCTAAACCTGAACCTTGCAACTTCTCTTCCATGAGACAATCAAGTCGTTTAATCATCTCGGGTGTCAAGTAATTCTTCCAATCATCATTCTCACCTTTCCTGAAGAAGATTTTGTTTTCGATATGATTTTTCCAAGATCCGGTCTTATTCATTTCCAAACTCGTCATTGTTTCAAAACTACATAATCTCGATATATCTTCAATGACTCCTTGTCTCTCTTCTTCTACTGTGAAACCGCAACCCATGAACTCTGCAAGTCTCTTCAAATGAGTTTTTGGTTCTTTCTTCAAATCTTCATACTTCATGAACAACACTTTATGAGGCTTCTCTAAGCTCTCTTTCCAGTACCCAAGCACATGATCCCAAAACGGTCCGAATATTGAGATCCCATCGCAGAACAACTCAAATGCTTCTTCAAGTGACAATGGCGGAAGATTATCAATGCTTGGTGGTAATGCTGCTCTCCGTTTGTTCACAAACTGCCATGCAGAGATTAAGTTGTCTCGTGGGTTTCTGCACATATATACAGTCTTGGAGTTTGTGTTAGTCTTAATTGATTCTGGCAAAGAAGGGTAAGGGACATGGGTGCCTATAAGTCTACATGCAGAATCATGCATAGTGGCATCACCATCGGCCGGAGTTGGACGCCAGTCAAGAAAGGAACTAGATCATGAGGTGAAACGGTAAGCACTGGATGATGATGATAATTGTTTGAACCGGGAGAACAAGGGTAACGGAAACGGTTGACGATGGTGAATGAAAGTGCTTTCAACCAAAGGGTGCCTGATTTGGGCAGTGTGGAAATAACTACATCAGTATCTGAAGCTTTGAAGTTCTGTTGCGCATTCTTTACGTCTTCAATTGCTTTAGCAAAGCTCCAGAAACCTTGATATTGATACATAACATCACTTCCTAAACTAGGACGTCCACTACCCTTGGGAAAATCAAGAGTAATTGCACCGTCGTGGTTACTGCTGTTAGTATCTCTGTTTGTTTCAGAAGTAGCCATGGATATAAATGTATAACGAGAGCTTTATGTTCTGTTGAGCTAGAAATTTTTTTCTTTTCCCAATTGAGATGAAGCATATATGCAATATGCGTTAATTATCAAGAATACAAACGTGACATCTCTCACTTGCATTATTAACAGATGAGATGAGTGTCAGGGGTTTTTTGGTTCATTTCCCACCAAATTATTGCGGATCCGACCGTTACACAATCACAACCACAAGTGTGCTATTATTAACAGATGAGTGTTGGTGGATGGGACATGACTCACATGCTTGTAGTAGTGATCAGTGATGTGATTACTGGTGGGGGACTGTCCAAAAGATTTTAGGGGCTGTCCATTTCAGATACTGCGGCAACTGGTAAAATGTCTTGGTCGCAATTGGTTAGGCATGGAGCTAAGACAAATGACTTGATCAGTTAACATGAAACCCTTGCAAAGCTCCATTTCAATGGTAAAGATAAACTGGGAGTAGAAAATGAAGAAATTCCAACAGCATTTGCGCTTTTGTTTTTGACAGTGTTGAATATGATAAAATCGGCAACACGAAAGAAGTATGCGCAACCCAACATCTTACTGCTTATCTGTTATCAAATCCTAATTATAACCTAGTCCCTTGCAAGTTTAACCCATTGTGTCATGCATGACTGAATTTGTTATTGCACAAACGTGCAGGTAACTCTTACATGAACAACCAACCTGTTATTGAAACCTAAATATAAGTGTTTATTGGTAATACCTATCAATATATATCGTCTGGGTTCTCTGCCATTCTTGCATATCCTTTCTAAGAAGTACCTGCAAGTTTATTGGTAAACCATAACATGTCAATAATTGCAGAATCTCCGAAGTACCTGCAAGTTTTTTTCGGATGGAGTGGTAAAACGATTTGCACCCCCAATTGTTGATGCTTCATCAGAGCTAACCTATGGGTTTAGATCAAAAGATGTCATTATAGATCAGTCAAAGCCGATTTCAGGGAGGATTTTCCTTCCAGACACCAAAGATTCTACTGCGCAACTTCCAGTATTGGTTTATTTCCATGGAGGTGGGTTCTGTATTGGTTCAACAACTTGGTGTGGTTATCACCATTTCTTAGGTGATTTATCAGTTGAATGCAGGTGTATTGTTCTTTCAGTCGATTACCGTCTTGCACCAGAGAATAAACTGCCAATAGCTTATGAAGATTGCTTTGCTTCACTTAAATGGCTTAGCATGAAATCTGATTCTGATCCATGGCTGGAGAGCGCAGATCTTTCTCGAGTTTTTCTCTCGGGAGACAGTGCAGGAGGTAATATAACTCACCATGTAGGCGTACGAGCATTACAAGATAATGAATGTTGTGTGAAGATCTTGGGATTGTTACCTATTCACCCGTACTTCGGGAGCCAGAAGAGAACAGAGAAAGAGATGGCTGAGGGTGAGGGTGAGGGTGAGGGTGCAGAAGAAGAAGTTAAGTCGAACGACATGTTCTGGCGACTGAGCTTGCCAGAAGGATCAAATCGTGATCATTATGCGTGTAACTTTGAGAATCTAGAGCTGTCAGAAGCTGAATGGAGCAAGTTTCCCAGAGTAGTAGTTTATGTGGCTGGTCTGGATTTTTTGAAAGAGAGAGGGGTTATGTATGCAAACTATCTGAAGAATAAAGGTGTGAAGGTAGAGCTGATTGAAGCTGAAAATGAGAAACATGTGTATCACGTGTTTCTTCCAGAAGCCGAGTCGACTCGTTTGCTCCAACGTCAGATGAGTGCTTTCATGAATCAGCCATAAGCATAGGTTTTTCATGGTAGTGTACCTCACTGCATCTCCATGTCTTCTTTAATCAGTGTCTATTTCTATATCTAGTTCATTTTTTTATGTCTCTATGCCAAGGTGATTCCTGCATATGCTACTTACGAGTGTTTTTAACTGAGGTAAATGATTGATGCTCATGCTGTGGGGTGTATTGCAATATAAACTATGGAAAAATCAATAATCTTAACAACGTTAAAGTATCAGAAGTTCCAGATAAATCGATTACATAACCTATTTCAGACCTTACACTAAGCCTTTTTCCGAGCCTGCAACTCATTCTTCAGACTCAATCCATATTACTGCTTCTATTCGTCAAAGGTGCTCATGAAACCACCTGTAAATCCAGCTCCATTGCAGTCCCCACATAGCATCTCCCTTTTGCCTCTGCCAACAAATAAGTTTGCACACACCAACTATAAGTTAGCTCCTTTACGAACACTAACAGCACAAATTCTCCCAGAACTGGTACAAAAGTTATAAAACAGTGGTAATCCACAGATTATTCTCGTAAAAGTAAATGAGCATACCTGCAAAGCCAACATAAACTACCAGCTTTGAACCGTCCGCCAAAATGGTCGACAGAGTTCACCCCATTACCTTCGCACTGCGAGCAAGCCACGGCACCTGGCAATTAGAGAGAAATGGGGTTACAGCAATTACCACTGCTGAATAAGCAATAACATCCAGCTCCAACGGAAACTCCCAATCATTCCATCTCCAAAAATCACAATAAGCGCATGCATTGTAATTAGCACTTTAAACTGACTCTCCATCAAGGACTCGAGCTTTAAGCACATTTTCGACACGTAAACTTACCCAAACCCTCTTAGTCTAAATCTAATCCCAGTAACACAGAAGTGGAACAAGCAACGCCGATATTGAGCATCAAATTTTGTTGGAGTTCCTAACTTCTCACCCAGCCATAAGATATTCAAGCTCCTTTACTACTACTACCCTACCCGAAATCATATCTAAGTGAATACTTCTGAAGTATAAAATGTAAAACTCCTGGTAACTATCATGAGTTCCAAAGTGACAGATTACAGCTAAAACACTAACACCAGATTCAATTGGCAATTCTCACTTACCATTTCCCTCACAATTTTTACAAACTATGCTTGATACTTTCATGGCTGGAGGACTTGGATTAGCATCAGCCTTAGCATCGGCCTGCAAATTTCACGGCAAAAAAATTATAAATCCCCGAAAAATTGGTCAGAGTTTTGGTAAGCTGAGGATACATAAGCACATGTTCGCACCAAAATTCAGTGAGCAAAAACAGATAGAGACATAAACCCTAACCTTAACGACAATTAAGTGAGGTTTAGCTGTCTGAGAGCTCCTGAATATGTCACTGTTTACCCGAATCACCTTAGGAGCATTTGGGTTATTGATTAAGAACCCTAAAATTCATAATTCAAATCAAACAATCACCATTAAATTTTCAAGAAAACAAAGTAAAAATTAGATTTATTATTTATTTTTTTGAAATTCAAGGAAAATTAGAAACAAAGTGAGCTGTATACCTGGTTTGTTTTGAGCTTTGATGGCATTTACTGGTGAGAAACAAAGGGTATTCGCCATTTTTCAAAATTGATTAGAAATTTGAGCTTCTGAAAATGGTTAGAAGTGAGTAAATGCAAAAACAGAGTCAGTCTATCACTCTGTTTAGTGGTGGGAAGAAGAAAGAACCAAACAGATAAGGGAATCTCCGAACATTCAGACAAATTTAACCACTTATTTACCGTAACAACCCTTATCTTCTCGAATCAAACAAGGGTATTATAGTAAAAGACCATCACTAGTCATGTCCTAGAAGGAACCTCGACTGAGCCACACAAAAATTTGTAAGAAAAAAATGGCGACAAGCTTCTTATCAGCTTCTCATCTTCTCCTATCTCCAAGTAAGCATTTTTTTACACTATACTGAAAATGGGGTTTTTGATACTTAAAAAAGGATGATAATTGTTGTTTTTGATTAGATGGGGAAGCAAGAAAATGTAGATTTATGGATACTACTCGGAGTTTGTTCTTGAGTAACAAAAATGGGGTTATTTCCAAATCTCATGGCAGATTTGTTGTCAAATCAATGGTTAGTAGGACTTCAAACTCTCAATTTCCGCACATACATTATCTTCATTTTCTAGTCCTTGGTGCAATTAGTATAAGTATCTTCACTTTTTTTTGCCAGTTTGGAATGGGAAGAAAAAAGGCTACTGTTGTGAAAAGAGAAACTGTGATTCCCGGCCCAGATTACCGATTACCAGTTGGGTTTCTTGGTGAGTATCGTATTAATCTTTACTCGCAATGCAATATGTCATACTTGATGCCCTTTCTATTCATTGTTGCCTAGATGTTGGAATTTGGCCTTGAATTTGTTGGTAATAAGCTTAGTTGTTCTGCAACAGTTAGTTGTTTTGATGAAATTCGGTTAGAGCAACATAATATCGTTCCCGTTGTAAACAGGCTTAGCAGGTGGATTAGCATATACTGATAATCTATTTGGGGCTGTACCGGTTGGTCTCATTGGATTGTTGTTGCTAGTCCAGGTAATTTGCATTTGTGTCTGCTTATTTCTGTTCTATGATTAATGAAAATGATTTGGTAAAATAAATCTGAAGGTAGAGAACTACAAAAAGCAACCAAGCTATAGAAAGATGCCTACACTACAACGCAGACATATACATTGCTTGCGAAGAGCAATAACTAATCAGGACATAGTCCAACCCCATTTGTGTATGTGGTAAGAGTCACCAACTTCCCACTTTGGTTATTAATAGGGTCAGGAACCATCTCTTAACAAAAATCAGGGGTTATGGGGGACTGGCAAATGGGAGTCCATGTTGCATATGTTGTTACTTGTTAGTATCATTTATGAATAAAAACCCGAGTGTTTCTGAGGCTCTAGCCATATCAAATTGGTATATACTGAACATGCTTATTTGCATGTAAGCTTTGTGGTGAAATTTCATTCTTGCTGCTTAACAAGAAAAAATGACATATATATGTACTACTTAAATTATTACCTGTTTTTTCAATACCTTTGCTTAACTTCCTAATCAGCTTATCCATTTTTTTTCCAGTCAACTCGGGTGAAATTTGTATTCGATGACGAAGCATTGGTTTGTTCTCTTGCATCCCCAAAATAGTGTTAATTTCTTTTTCGTATTTTGAAAAGAAATTAAACATGGATAGTGCATTCAACTAGGTTAGAAGCATTCGACAGTAGTTCAATTGGTTTGAGACTTAAATGCATTTAGACTCCACATTGTAAGCTTTTAGCAAAAATAAAAGATTGCTTCCTCCACATATCCTTGCTTGTGAAACATATTCATAATTTTAGGATTCTAGTGTAATGTATGCGAGTTTGTTGATGATTTAGGAGGTGAAAATAGGAGAGCAACTTGAGGAATCAGGTGAAAACGCCTTCGTTGGTGGCAAAAACCGTTGGAAGTAAGTATGCTCTCATTTAATCAAGGTACAAAGAAGCACGACTCCAAGGTTATATTTTTTTCGTCATTTCATTGTATTGCAGATACTCATCATTTATTAATTGGGAGTTGTGGTGGCCAAACTTTCCCATCTTGGTGTACTTCAAGGAGACGCAGACAAAGCCTGAAGGACAAATTCATTTCTTTCCTGTGATTTTCGTAAGCAATTTAGTAGTTTAATGGAAATTGCACAAGCCTCATATTTCTTTTTGTTTACAATTGCAATATTTATATACTGGTCACTTGAGCACAAGTTTATGAATCTTTTTCTATACAAGTTAGCTAGCGTTGTAATTTCACTCTCTTGGGAACACATACAGAATGGGAAACAACTTTACGATGTTATGGTGGAAAGAGCTGGTCCTTCGAAGACAAGTGGACCCAAGTAATCGTAAAAGAGTTTTTATTTCCAACTAATTGTAACAACAACAGCAGCAACAATTGTGATAGTGTCATAACCAGCACTAAAGGGATGGTAAGGTATGGATTTGAGCAGTTCAATGTATTCAAGTATAAAGGCATACAAAAACCAACTATATGGTTTCGGTGCAATCTGGCGACATTATCATAGTTTTCTATTGTATACATTTGTAAGGTTACGGTTGCATACACACTACGATCGTCGTTCTGAAAGTTGTAAAAGAAGTACTGAAAATATGAACAATGTGCTTAAATTTCTTTTTCTTTTGTTTTGTTTGACACTGACTGCGATATAAACTTTGCTTTTCAGAGTTCATTTATTCATAAATTTTATTTTAGGTTTTTTAAGATTTGTTGCATACATAATAATTGAAAAAGCGGGGATCTAACAACCACACCCAATATTTCGCTTAGCAATCTGTATGGACTAACTCCAATATACTTTCAAGAGAATCAACTAGACAGTCAGACTCAATCTTAAGAAAAGTATATCAAAGAGTTATATCTCAATCTCTTAATTAAATCCGCAATCAAATAAATAATAATTTGCGAGCCCGATTGAATATAAGAGAAATAAACTTGAACGGTACCAAAGACCAATGTTCAGGGATCAATCAATTTCAATCAACAACCAAAGGTTGGATTTACCAATTATATAACAAAATCAAAATATAATGCGGAAAAGAAATAACACAGACACCATAAGTTTTGTTAAGGGAAAATTGAGAATATGTCCCGTTTTCACTAATTCATTTGGGGATTTATCCCATAACTGAAAAAATTAAGATATCTATCCCAGAGAGAGAAAAAACTGTTAAATTATTAACAGCCCACATGTGTGGGATTAACATGCACCAATTTGACATTTTTACCCTTCAAAATTACATTTTTGCCCTTCTGCGCCTAGAGGAGTTTAGGATTCGACAGCACGCGCTTTTGGCATGTCAGGATCGTTCCAATCCTTTTGGCTCGTGCGTACATGATATTGATCAGTATTGACCAAACTCCGTGTAGAGTTTTGACAAATTTCTTGTGTGCTGATTTTTTGGAGGTGGCAACGAATGAACGAAACCTTTTATATGCACAGCCACATTAAACAAGACTGCTAATGGGGGTGCCAGGATTAGTGGGGGTGTACCAAAATTATAATAAGACAAAACAGTTTTTATATAGGACAAAATAATTTTTGCCTTGGATTGGTACACCCCACCAATCCTGGCACCCCCATTAGCAATCTTGACATTAAATGGCCCACTGTGAAATGGCGAACATCACTGAACATTTGGAACCTGGGAATGGAAGGAAAAACGGGCCTCATTTATAAGTCTAACGAAGGCCTAACTTTGTTAGGTGTACGAAATTACCCATCACCCTATCAAGGCAGAGCAGAAAATACAACAACCTAGCAAAAAAAAAAAACAGAAAATACAGCAATAAAAACAAGAACCATTTTTTAGGGACCAGCCTTTTTTGGGGGGGCCATTCTTTTATTTTGGGTAAGATATTAGAAGTAAATCTAGGTCACCCCTTATCTAGATATTTATTATAATACCTAAATTACCCTCTGATTATTTTTGGGTAATGATTAGTTAGTGTGATTAGTGAAATGATTTTGAATAAAGATTTGAGATTAAAAAATCAGATTTTTAAAAAAGAAGTAGAATTATTGAGAGAGAGTACAGTTAGAGAAGATGAAGAAGAAAAACATGGAAAATAAAATTTTTTTTGAGTTCACTGAATCGTCTTCTCCTTCCTCTCCTAGAGTATATGTCAATCTTCACAATGATCCGGATATGAATTATTTCTTAGACGGTGAATGTATTCTTCCCCAAAGCCAATCTCAAGATGAAAACGATGGATTTTACCAACCACAACCGGAGGAAGACTATTTGGGTACCCAGGTATGCTCTAAACTTAGATAATGTTGGTTGAATTGGTCCAAATTTTCAAAAAAATGTGAATTTGTTAAGTAGATTTGGGCTTGTTCGGTTACCTTGTGTGAAGAACATGTAACCGAACTCATCTGAAAGTGTAGTTCGGTTACTTTTTCTAAACACGCAGGTTACCGAACTCTCCAATAATGGAGGTTTTTTGAAGTTCGGTTAACGGACATGTTACCGAACTTTGTAAATAGGATTACAGTGTTATGTTCGGTTTGGACGGAATGTAACCCAACTTTAGGGTCTATAAGTTCGGTTAGTTCGCAACCAATAGCTAACCGAACTTACGTAAAATAAGATTTCACATTAGTGTATAAAGTTCGGTTGGTTCGCAAACTTCATACCAACCAACTATCTAACCGAACTTATGTACAATAAAATTTGACTTAGTATACGTAAAGTTCGGTTAGTTGTCAACTTGCTTTACAAACCGAACGCTGAGTTCGGTTATCCCGATAAAATTATCATGTAACTGAACTCCACATGTATGCAATTAGCCAAGGTTGTAATATGGGTAGAGTTCGGTTACTAGATAGATTTCAAAAAAATTGCGAACCAACCGAACAGAGTTGGAAAAGTTCGGTTAATTGATAACTCAACATAGTGGGCAAAATAGCACAGTTCGGTTACATTGGATTTTTTTTTTTTTTTTTTTTGTAATATGGGTAGAGTTCGGTTACTTGACAGTTTCAAATTTTTTTGCGAACCAACCGAAGAGAGTTGTAAAAGTTCGGTTAAATGAAAACTCAACATAGTGGGAAAAATAGCACAGTTCGGTTACATTGGAATTTTTTTTTTTTGTAATATGGGTAGAGTTCGGTTACAAAATAGTTTTCAAAGTTTGTGCGAACAAACCGAACTCGCAGTTCGGTAACCTAATTTTAAATCCTATGGAACCGAACTGTTCTTCGTGTTCTTCCTTTCAGGAAGTTCGGTTAAGAAACTAGGGTTTTTGTGAAACGCCGTTCTAACCGAACATGGAACTGTAACTTCCATATGGACCATATTTTGATGATTTCTATTCAATTAAACGAATCAAAATCAAATTAAAAGTATGGGTTTGTTGGAAAATACCTGCGAATCGGTTCCATAGCAGAATCAGGCTTCTTACTGCGTCTATTATACTGGATTATGGCTTCACTTGGTTGTTCCACTTATTTATGAATATCAAAATCACTTGGCTGATTTGCCAGATGTCCTAATGGGGGACCTGTTCCTAGGAGTCGGTTGGTTTTCTTTCGACGAACCATTCTTATACTCGATTGATTAATCGACGATGAAAATTTTATGAAGAGAAGAAGAGGAGAACTGATTTTTTTTGTGCGGCTAGGTTTAGATTCTTTTGTTTTTATTTTAGATTAAGTTAGGGTTAATTTTAATTAGGGTAAGGACCAAATTAGTAATCTCATGATTTTAGCACATCCCTTAACATTGTATGGTAGGTGGCCTAATAAGACCATGGTCCCCCAAAAAAACCATGGTCCCTAAAAAACGGTTCAAAAACAATTTGAGAACTGAAGTTAAAACTCAACTGTGGAAAAATTATGATGGTTTGGCAACAAAATAAGAAGATCATGAATGTCAGACCCACAAAACAATTCAGGGTAAAACAAAAGTTCATTAATACAACTGCGATTTCTCATCAAACGGATGATGTATAAAACATAAGTTCATTTCGCTCAAACGGACGATAGGTTTGTCAAGGCACCGTCCAATAGGGTCTCTATAATGCGTCAACCAACATGTAATGTGATGTTGCACTCTGTAGCACCCTCGGACTATTTATTAGTACATTACATCATCACCAAAATCTGTATTCTTGAGCACTTTTCCTTGACCAAATATGACACGGAATGCTCCATTCCTTATTTCCACTATTTTTGTTTATCTATTTGAAACCATCATAAAGAAGAAGAAAAATTAAAGGAAAAATAAAAATAGTGCAAAATGGAAAACTAAAACACCGCGGTGTGGCGTGCTTCAAAGGTTGATGTCAGTGGAAAGTAATAACCCGTTTGGCTCCTCCCACTGTTGGTGTACGTTACATTTACAACTAACGGCAAATAATTTCCTGTCAGAGAAACTAGAAATTGCTGCTGTCAATATGCATTTCTTTCTGCGACACCCAAGTACAGTATTAATGTAAACCATTCAAGCATATGCCAGTGTAAATGCAAATGCTCATCAAGAATCACAACTAGAAGATAAATGATCCTAAGACACAACCCCAACATAAGTTACCGCGTCATTTTATACAGAAACTGAGAAGGGGGTTGTAACTACTGGAAATCCAGTAGTACACCCAAAAGGAAAGTAACCAAGACCTAAGACATGTTAAATAGTATAAACTAGAAAATCTTTATTGATGAACCAACCAAAGAAACAAAATACAAGTTCTCGAATACAAGGAAACCCTAATTTCACTCTCTAAGTTTAGCTCTCCCCTCTCTCCAAAATCCCCCACCCCCCACCCCCACTGTCCCTTGTCCAAGGACCTCTATTTATAGGCCAATCAACCCTAATGGTGTACAGCTCATTTTACTTCGCTGCGTTCTCGCGGAGATGCTTTATACTTCGTCCAAACCATTTTCCATAAAGTTTTTCCCTTTCTTTCGCTACCTTCACATGGGCTTGTCGGACACCTGTCTCTTTTCTTGCTCCATAATTTATTTACTTCGCGGCTTGTCTTCTCAGCCAAGTAATCTTACTTCGCCGTTTACGACTTCGTCCTTGATATCTTGTTGGATACTCCAATTTGGTCTTTCGTATCTTAGATTCTTCGTTCGAGCTTCCTTGTTTCCGTACACATCCTCTTTGTACTTCGCAAGATTGATTGGTGACGAGGTAATTCTGACATTCGAATTGACAGGTCCCTGAGTGGGATCTTTAAGTGAGATTTTCTAGCCCTATTTCTTCCATTTATATCTGACACGTGGCGAGCTTATTTCGTGTACCTACATTTTGCCTTTTCTTATTCTATTCGAGCCATACGAGAATGGAATAAGAACCGCTTCAGATTCCCTGGATGCCACGTTCTCCACTTTCCTGCCTCCACGTGACCACGTTCTCTAGGTAACCGTTTATTGCCGGTTAGCATACCTCGAACGTGCCGTCAACCCACTGAGCCAGTCATCTTCTCTGTGCTATTTATATCCAACTTGACTTGGGTTTGGGGTTTCTTTTCCTCTTCTTCCTTACTTTGCTCTGTGTTTATCTGGTTTCGGCTCTTTCTTCTGCCATTGTTGCCTTCCTGCTCTACCCTCTACTCTTCTTTCGTTATCATGACTCCCAAGAAGGTTTCCACAACTACCTCACTCAAATCCCTTGAGGAATTCCAAGAAGATTTTCAAAAGATGGGTTTAACCCTAACTCCTGCTGTTGATTCTTCTGTGATTCCACCTGTTATTGCTACTCATGACATGGAACTGAACTACAGGTGGATTCAGTCGGATACTTGGACGGACGACAAGATTATCGTCATTGTTGGTCAGCTGAGGGTTGGATTATCTTTCCCACTTTACGATTCTTCTAACCCCATCTTTCTCGAGATTCTGGGAAAACTGCAGTGCGGGGTTTTTCAACTTTTTGGTAACGCAATCCGCATCTCCAACGTGTTTAGGATTCACTCAGGTAATGGTACTTCGCAAGTTCCATCAGCAGCCGAAGAATTCGATTCTCGCAACTTCAACGTGGATTCTTTCGTGGCCAACTATTCGGCTAAATTCACGAGCGTGAAGGAGCATCAGGAGTGGGGTATTGAGCTTATTCGTAATGTCACCTCGGCGCCAACTAAAGCTCTCATGTTATATGTGGATTCCCAACTTCGCCTCTCCCGTGATGATGATTGGGCGATGTTCCCTTTGGTGTTAGGTGGCCCTTTTGTTTGGGGTTTTGAAAAAAAGGGGGTTCCTCGCCACGGCCCCCTTCCTAAACATTGCTACCTTGCTGGTTGTGATCCTTGGAGGCTTCGGTGGTCTGTGCCAGCCGAGGTATGGCTTCCTTCTTTAAGATTTACCTTGCTTTGGGGTTCGATTAGTTCTCATGTTCCCCTTTTCTTTCAGCTCGTGATGCCCGCAACTAGCATTCTCAAAACGTGTAAGGAAAGAACTGTTACTACTAAGTCTCCACATCCCAATCAGGTATTCACTTCGCCTATTTTCCTCCTTTTGTGATAACCTTAAATTCTAACCTTTTACTCCTCGTAGGATAACACTCTACTCGTTAAGCAGCCCACTTCTGGGTCAACAAAGGGGCGAAAAAGGCGTGATCACCCTGCTCCACCTCCTCCTTCTTCTCAGGTTTCTTTACTTCGCCATAATTATCATTTCGCGCATTTCAACCTTTTAGCCACCTTTCACGCTGAACTTGTTATTTCGCAGACTGGTACCCCTTCTTCTGGCGAACACAAAAGGAAAAGAAAGGTTTTGGATCTAGTTACTTTGACCGCAGTTCTGAAATCTGCCATACTTACAAGTCTCTCTACTCCTCCCAAGCTTCAACCTTCTCAGTCTCGCACAACCACTTCTCCCAAAGTAGTTGATCCTCCTGTTCATCCCAAGGTTGAGCGTCCCAAGAGAGTCACAGAGGATCCATCTACCGGCGAGAAGAAGAAGCAGGTGGCTCCGTCGGTGCTGTTTAACCCTCTCTATGATCCGAACATGAAGTTTCTCCAAGAGGTCTACGACAAAGCTCGCGAGGACCCATCCATGAGGTCTCGTGCCTTAGAATCTTTGGTGACTTTTAGTGCTGATGACTTCCTCTCTCAAGAATCATCTGTGCTGCTAAATGCCTCCATGAACTTGTCTCTCCAACAACATTCAGCTTTGATGAACCAGGTGAGCCTTTTATGCTCTTTCCGTTATGCCTTCTCCCTGTCCCCAGATTTATTTCCTGAGTTTCGATTCTCCAATTCACAGGAGGTCAACCGTCACATGGCCAGCCTCGTGGAAATTAGACTTGTTCGTGAGAAAGCAAAGAAGGACGAGGCTCAGATCAAAGTTTTGACGAAGGAGCTTCAAGAGGAAAAGGAGCATTCCAGCAAGCAGAGTCAGAAGATAGAGAAGCTTCTGAGTAAGTTCCCTCCCCTCGCAGATTCGTTCTTTGCCTTTGCTTTTACTTCTGTTATTTTCTTATTTCGTATTTCTTCAAGCTCAATGCATGCAACGTCAAATGAATGCCTCCTAATAATCCGTCTCGCTAGAAGCTATTCATGCTGGGAATCTGAACCTCGTGTCCCAGAATGATTGCTATGTGTCTGAGAACCATATTTTGAATGAGAAGGTCGAGACCCTTTTTTAGCAAGTGGACCGCCTGTCTACCGATTGTTCTCGTAACGAGAAAATGAATTATCATATTCACGACGAGAATGAGCGCCTTAAGCTAGAACTTCAACGGGTCAGCAGTTCTCTCACTACCTCGAGGAACCTTCATTCCTCGTCATTAGCTACCTATAGGAGACTGGAAGAGGATAATGAGCGCGTGATTAGCAGTAAAAATAAGGTTGTGGTTGATCTTCGCAAATCTCGCAATAAAGTAGTTGGTCTAAACGAAGAGATTGACTGTCTGAAGAATAAAGTGGAACTCCTTCAAGCTCAACTAGATAACTTATCTCGCCCGAAGTCTGTCAAATCTTCATCTCAATCCAAGTCCGCAGATCCTCACAAAAACAAGGGTGCTCTTGTCCCTAAATATTACAAAGATACTTCGAAGTCCGGTCATGGTAAAGGTTGGGACAATGCATATCACGAGTTATGTGTCCAACTCCAAGAGTCTAATCTAACAATCTCCAGGCTGGATCATTCGTATACCGATATCCAAGAAACCTTGAATACCACTATCTTGCATATGGAAGGTAGTTTTAGGTGCAGTGCAAAATACTATTGATTATGTCAAACTTCTAGTTTCAGATGAAGTTTTGTTTTTTGTTTTTGCAGAATCCGAAGAGCGCCATAAGAGTCAAGTCCTTCGCCTTTCCCATGAAAGGGATGAGTCTTGCACAGAGGTTTCTCGCCTCCAAAATGAGTTCAGTGATTTGAACGCTGATATGGATAAGATGATTGAAACTTCTGCGAAGGTAGCGAAGTTATCTCGCAAGAACACTCAGAACTATCTGGTCACTCTTTTCGGCAACTTCTGCGACGAGCGTGGCCTTCCTCATCCTACTTTTCCTCTTGAGGTGTTCTCCGATTACGAGCAACCAAAGGATGATAGGATCATCTCGGGTGAAGAAGAGAGGCTCGTTGAAGATGGCGAGGAGCAGAAGATCGATGTGGCGAAGGTCGAGGAGGAAGAGTCCAAGGGTACCTCTAGAGCGCTAGTACTGAGGTGTCTTTGGTTTTGGTGGAGCGGGTGATGAAATCCCGAGACATCGATTCTTGTGCGCCCCTCTTGAGAATGATTTTAGCTTTCTTTTTAGTTTTATGCTTAACTATTTCGGAAACAATTTATCTTTCTGGGCGCTCCCAAGATTGGGGGGCAAAACATCTTAACTTCTTTGGGTAGCACTTAGATTGAATTTTATGTCAATATTATGATTTTCTATTTCATCAAGTATATACTTACCGAGGGAATACTCAAAAGAATAATGAAATTTAAAGTATATACTTGCCTCTTATTCTTTTGTGTATTTCCGAGGTAGGGCGTAAAATTACCCGATACCTCCCCAGCTGTGTCTCTATAAGCTTTGAACCTTGCTAGATCCTTCCCTTCCCTTGGGGTTCACGAAGCATCTCGCCGCGTCTTATTTTGGATTTCGTCTACGCTTCTCATGTTGTCTCCATCTTCGACTTTCTTATTTCGCTTGTTTTTACCTTTGTCTCTTGTCTTCGCCTTCGCCTTTCTCGACGGGGTGTCTTACTTTGGTGAAGTGCCTAATCTTGCGAGGATAATACTAAAGAAGAACATAAAATGTAAAAGTAATATACTTGCCTCTTATTCTTGTTGAGCATTAGCTGATCAAGACGAGGCCGTACAAGTCAAACTATCATTTTCCCTTGGTAACTTTGCCTTTATTATTTTATTGCGGCTTTACGAGCTTTGAATTTCGCTAGATCTTTCATTTACCTTCTTTTCTTTTGGGATCCATGAAGCATCTCGCCATATTTAGTTCTTATTCACTTTCTGATTGTTATGCGTTACTTTATACAAAGTCTTAGTGCGCCTCCTAATTAAGGTCTTATTGTGCCTCATCCTCTTTGAAGGATTTTGATTCGACGAAGTCTCGGGCGCTTATTACTCTTTCAAATAATAATCCATCAACCTCGTCTTAACATTTGTTTTGACACCATCTCGCGACAATGCGACAGGTCTAGCCATTCCCATGAATGCTAGTCCCATGACATTGTCGTCTTTTTTGGTCACACAACTCCCTAATCTGGAGGGTGCCATCCCTTTATATTCCCCCTAATTGCCCCTTCAAGGAGGTTAACCCTAACATGCATGTTAGTCTCCTCCCATCCAGTTATTACGACATTCAGTTGTTTTCGTGACTTCTTATCACCTTCGCCGATATGGCTTGGGGTTACGAAGTCACACCCTAAGTGAGGTTTCTTTGGGATCGAGTGCATTGTAGCCAAGACTTGCCATACGGACATGGCCGGTAACGCTCCAGTTGTCACAGGCACCCGCAGCTCAACCGAATACGTCGGCGCCTTGGTCATATTTTTGCACCCCTTACTGAAGGCCATCATAAAAGGGAACCTCGGCGGATAGGTCTTATCATTGCCCCTAGATTTCTTTCTGAGAGTTGTTCACGACATGCGTTAGGTCTTGCCTCTTGAACTTTCATGCGAACTAGGGTGCATGTCGTGGATTCTCAGCCTTCGTAGGCGAAGGTTTTAAGTTTCCCTAGAAACTGCTTATTTCGTGAATCTTATTTTCCTCCTAATGCGAGGTCTTATCCTTCTTTGGTTATCTTGTAAGTTTGAAAATTCATATTCATGATACGATTCATCAAAATTCATCAAAACTTCATTGTTATCCTTTTGAAAATTTAATACATTATCAATCGATAGATTAAAATAAGTACATTCATCTTGTTTCTACGACCCTTCCTCGATTATCAGTGTTCTTCTTCCATGCGAATGTGCTCAGATTGGTATCTTTTCGATTCCCTCATCTTTACTTCGTTCCTGATCTTGAACAGCGTCGCGAATAATGGTTGCCTAGTTGATAGCGCATAGATGAACGAGCGCACTAAATCTTCCTCCGAAATCCTTCCTTTTAGTTCTTTACAAATCGCATCCCATCTCGCTACTAGACTTCGCAAACTTTCATTTTCCCTTTGCTTTAACGAGCATAGTGTCGTTATTTCTGGCTTGCATGGTTCGTTTTTTGCCGTTATCTTTGGATGCAATCCGGTTGCCTTTTATATCATTGGTATATTGTTACTTTTCCCACCGTCCATCATCGATTGCTGCATTAGATACTCTCTTTCTCTGAATTCCCTCCTGCTATTCTCTATGGCTATCTTTAGGTCTTCTCGTTTATTTTGTTCCCCTCGCCCCTTGATTTCTCGCCGGTTTTCGCGATGTCCTTCATCTACTAATGCCCTTTCTGGAGCATATTTCCTCTTTGTGCATTGCTCTCCGCTTGTTTTCTTTTAAAATGATTGTTCTTAATTACAAGCTTCTCGTTTTTCCTTTCCAACCTTATGCGCTCCCTCACCAAGTCTTCCTTCTTTCGTCTTTCTTGATAGAGTTCCTTCTTCAACCGTTCCATCTCTTCCTCTTCGCAAGCCTTTTTTCCCTTATCTAGAAATCATGCAATTCAACGCTTCCCTCAGCCTCTTGTATCAATACTTTTTTGCGCTTAGTGGTGTTTGTCTTTGCTCCTCCTCGTGGGGTCCATTTTTCCTTGACAGAAGGGGTTTCTTTCTCACTTCTCGCTACCTCGCTTCCTTCAGCCGTTTTTCCCTTCTTCGCCTTTCCGCTTTGCTTTATTTCGGCTTGGCCTTCCTTTTTTGGAGTTATCTCGCGTTCCTTCTCACCATCAATCATCGTTTTTTCCGCCTCTTCTATGTCTTTTTGTGTTGCAACCGGCTCTTCGCTTGTCCCAATTGTGAATACCATCAGCTGCTCTGCTCTTCTTTCTTCGCACGCCTTCTTTTTCTGTTCTATTTTCTTTCTTAGTTTCTCCGCATAGTTATGGACATCCTTTTTAATACAATCTTGCGCGTCCTTGAGATCTCCCTTATCTCGCCAATTGCACTTGGCATAGGAAACCGTATGGCCTAATGATATTTAGATGCAATCCCTTTTATCCCGTGTATCCATGGTCTTCCTATGAGAGCATTGTAAGGTGAGTCTATGTCTATCACGCAGACTGTGACTTTCGTTTCCATCTCGCCAGCGAAAATTTGTACAACTAGCTCTCCCTTTGGCTTAGAGGCAACCCCGTCAAACCCATATATGTTATACGTCGATGACACGAGATCCGAGTCCTTGTATCCCATGGTTTTAAATGTGTGATAAAAGATTATGTCGACCGAGCTCCCCATATCTACCAAGATCCTGCCAATTGCCCAGATTTTCTTTTTTTCGGCTTGATCTTCTTCCCACTTTGAGTATTTCCCAAAATTTAGGGTTACAACCAAAGGGTTTGTATGCGAATTTTCTCCTTCGGGTGCATCCTTCGCTGAGAACGTTATT
This sequence comes from Papaver armeniacum, assembly GCA_023531295.1. Classification (NCBI taxonomy): domain Eukaryota; kingdom Viridiplantae; phylum Streptophyta; class Magnoliopsida; order Ranunculales; family Papaveraceae; genus Papaver; species Papaver armeniacum. Next base: position 175,520 of record JAJJWW010004489.1, read on the forward strand.
TCTCTTTTCTACCATTCCTCTAATGGTTCCTTCGTTGTGACGTTAAATATTTTGTTTCCTTCGAAGTCCCTCTTATGTACTCTCTTGAGTATGTTGTCATGGAAATTTTGGATGCTCTTAGATGCATGTATTATCGTATTGCAACTCGGCCTTTGTGCTCCCCGATCTATTTCAATTCGGTATATCTGCTGATTGTCACGAGGTGGTGGTGGTGGCACATAATTTTCTAGGAAATGTGCTAGTTTTCCCTGCTCTCTCAAACGAAGTATAATTCATCGAATGTTCCTACAGTCATTTGTGTGATTCCCATGAAAGTGATGATATCTGCAGAACTCGTGACTCCTAGTCCCCGTAGGTGGCTCTCTTCCCAAATTGGGTGGTGGTGGGATCTCCCCTGTTAAGACTATTGCCTCCCATACCTTTTCCACAGTTGTGTTAAGTCTAGGGAGCTTTACGTCTTCAAAATCTGGTGTGTTTGGTCTCCGCGCTCCAAATTCGGGCCCTTGATTATTCCTTTGTTGATATCCCGTGTTTTGTAACTTCGTGGCTCATAATTCTTTCGTCTGGACTCTTCATATCTTTGTTGATCGATCCATTCTTGATCTCCACTTGATACAGCTACAAGCTTCAATGGGACTGGACTTGACGGCTCTTCTTTTTCATATTTCGGATCATTCTCCACGACATGCACTTCCCTTGGTAATAACTTTGAATTCCCTTCCTTCGCTGGAATCGGTGCTACTTCGCTGAGTTGCCTCTGCTTTTCTTCCAACGCTATGTACTCCTCTTGGTACTCTCTTAATTCATTCATCGTTAAAGAGTTTCGGATGATAAATATTTGAGTGTACAGCAGGTCGGTCGGGATCAACGCGTTTACGAAAGCTAGGATGAAATTTTTCTCGTCAACTCTCCTTGCAAGCTCGCTACATACCGTTCTCCACCTCGTTACCAATCCTCGCAGGCTTTCCGTAGGCCTCCTTCTTAAGTTGAATAGAGTCTTGATCCCGGCCTTAGCATGTTGTTAGTTATATAAGTGGTCAGGAATATTCTCTGTAAGTCTTTGAACGACGAAATCGATCTTTTTGGTAGCCCGTCAAACCAAGCCAATGCTTCCTCATCCAAGCTCGCGGGGAAGTATCGACAAAGTACCGCATCATTTCGTCCCCATTGCATCAATGAAAGAGTGTATTGCTTCAAGTGCTGCACAGCACTTTCGGATCCGCTGAATATGATCGGGAGCGTCGGCAACACACATTTCTATGGAATGTCCACGTACATTATCTCATAGGAAAATGGAGATCTATCGTCCTCTTCTATTGCCTCCGCTTAGTTGCACTCTGCCGCCTCTTCGCGAATTGTTTATCAGCATCCTCATATCTCGCAGCTCATCCAAGACTTCCTGGTTCAGGTTCCCTCCATTTCCTTCCCGACGGCCACCTCTCATCACGATGAGCCTCCCTTCACCATGTCTCCTATCTTCCTCATTCATCCGGTTGAATTCGCGTTGTCTTTCCTCTTCTTTCCTCCTCTCATTTTCCTCGTATCTCCGCTCTTCTTCATACCTTCGCCTTTGATCTTCCCAACTTTATATTTCCAATGCCATTATCAGTTCTCTTTCTTCACTGCTTTCTCTTCGTCGCCTCCTTCTTCGCTCACCTCCGTCGTCCTCGCGGGTGTATCTCATTTGTCGTAACTCTTCTTCTCCTGATGACATCGTGTTCACCTCTGAATCCGTTGCGTCAGCTGCCGCTTCCTCGTTTAGTTGGCGATTCTGCAACATCAAACTGGCGTTTTGCCTCGTCAATCGGGTATGCTGCTCCACTAGATCCCTGTCTCGTTCTCTTTCAAGGCGGAGCGTCTCCCTTAGCTAGTCCAACGTCATGTCTTCTTCACCGATATTCTCCTCCATTTCCTCACGAGTCATCTCTTCTCCCGCGATGGTGTCCGTATCGGAAGTGTGTACATAACCCTCTTTGAAGTTATCTTCGTTGGCCTCCTCAGTCCGTCGATGGTTCACGCCTTGTCTTTCTCCTGCAGCCGATGTTCCTCCCCTTTCCATTCTTCCTCCTCTTTTGTCCTCCAATCGCTTGCTTCTCCTCGTCGCTAGTATGTGTGCCGCTCGATCTGGTGTTCTAGTCATCAGCTTATCCTAGTTTCAATATCGATTATCCTTTAAACCCTAATCTTAATAGGGATGTCTCGCTAAGATCTCTCACTCCTACAACTTTAGCTTCTCTCCACTCCTTAAATGAGGATGAATCCCCAATCTAAGTTCCCTGTTTCTGGACGCCAAAATGTAACTACTGGAAATCCAGTAGTACACCCAAAAGGAAAGTAACCAAGACCTAAGACATGTTAAATAGTATAAACTAGAAAATATTTATTGATGAACCAACCAAAGAAACAAAATACAAGTTCTCGAATACAAGGAAACCCTAATTTCACTCTCTAAGTTTAGCTCTCCCCTCTCTCCAAAATCCCCCCCTTTATCCCTTGTCCAAGGACCTCTATTTATAGGCCAATCAACCCTAATGGTGTACAGCTCATTTACTTCGCTGCGTTCTCACGGAGATGCTTTATACTTCGCCCATACCATTTTCCATAAAGTTTTTCCCTTTCTTTCGCTACCTTCACATGGGCTTGTCGAGATACCTGTCTCTTTTCTTTCTCCATAATTTATTTACTTTGCGGCTTGTCTTCTCAGCCAAGTAATCTTACTTCGCCCTTTACGACTTCGTCCTTGATATCTTGTTGGATACTCCAATTCGGTCTTTCGTATCTTAGATTCTTCGTTCGAGCCTCCTCGTTTCTGTACGCATCCTCTTTGTACTTCGCAAGATTGATTGGTGACGAGGTAATTCTGACATTCGAATTGACAAGTCCCTGACTGGGATCTTTAAGTGAGATTTTCTAGCCCTATTTCTTCCCTTTATGTCTGACACGTGGCGAGCCTATTTCGTGTACCTACAGGGGTGAAGTTGGTTATATGCAATCCGGAAAACGCAAAACAAATTATTGTACAAGCTCATATGAAGTAAATTACACCACTAGGTTATGGCAGTTAGAAATTTGCAAGCCTTCCAATTCAGCAAGCCTTGACACGAGACAAGTTTCCATCCTTGTATTTCTGGGAATCCCTTGAAAATTATCATAATTTCTTATTTACTTGCAGCCTTATAATGGATCCAACAAGTTCAATATTATTAAAAATGAATAGAATTTAATTGAGTCGTATAGAGAGAGCATGAATTGGAAAATAATCATACGGGAAGCTTTTTATGATGATACCCAAGGCTATTATTTATCATCTCATCTATGTCTATACAACCTAATTATAGGTAACAATTAGTCAAAGATAAAGTAATGTTATTAACCTATAAAATTTATGCTTGAAACAAAATCCTCAATCTCAAAACCCCAAAATCAATTTTATATAAACCCTATACTGAAAGTTATCATTAAACAGAAGTTAACCAAATTAGATGTGATACACAGCGAAAATTGGAATTGGGTTAGAAGTGTGTTGGGATACCAACACCGATTAGGAATATTAGTTATTTTAGGAATGAGTTTGCGTTTCCTTATTTATTATTTGCTTAGGATTGAAGCTAGAATTCTCTATGTAAATTCATAGTTTGTTTTAGGGTTTATTTTATCACAAGAAATATAATCAGTTTTAAGTTTGTTATCACGGTGGTTAATCCCCAATCAAAGGATTTCTATCACTTTTTTATCTTTTTGGTCTAGGTTGCTAACATCTGGCATATAGAGTCGGTTCTTTCTTTCACATCTCCGATGCAATACCATTATCACTGTGTCGCTTCGTTATCAATCGAATAAGCGTCGCAGTAAAAAAAAATGTGATTGTCGTTTCGTTATCAATCGAAAAACGTCATTCAATCTTTTTTCTTAAAAAAAAAAAAAAAATTATCTATCCGAGTTTGCTGCCGCGGAGAGTTCACAGCAAGAGGACGACGACACAAAAGGCATTATCGGTTTTGTCTGATTCGGGTGAGTATTTTCTAGTGTTTAAGATTCTACGTATACTGTGATCTTTTGGTTCATTAATTAATTATATCAAGTCACTTACAAGCATCATAAGATATACGTCAGTATATTAGATTTTGTTTTCGACAACGACTGTGTGTTGCTTCTGTTACCATCAACCATATTGATTCGTGAAGATGACTGGTATAACTAATACTCAATTAGCTGAGCGAATCGAAACTGTCAACACATTTTTGACGACGCTGATTTAATGAGATGCGTGCAGATCGTACCGATGCCAACACAAGATTTGAAACCTTTCAGGAAACTCGAGAGAACCTCCTCACGGAACTGCAAACTACTAATCAAAACATTGAAACTCTTATACTTCGTTTGCAACTTGCTGGTGGTGCTAATCAAGGTAACAATGGGGATAATGGTGGTGCTATCATTCTTGGTACTAATCAAGGTAACAATGGGGCTAATGGTGGTGCTATCATTCGTGGAGGTACTATCAATCTGAAATTCCCTATTTTCAGTGGAGATGATCCGGAAGGATGGATTTTTAAAGTTGAACAATATTTTTCTCTTCATGCCGTAGCTGACGCTCAAAAGGTACAAATAGCTGCAGCACATCTTGATGATGATGCTAATGCATGGTATCGATGGATCAAAGACTCTTTAGGAGAATTAATATGGGAACAGTTCTCGTGTGCACTTCGTTCTCGTTTCGGTAATCGACAACATATTTATGCATGTATTACTTTATCTAAGTTGTCACAAAAAGATACTATTCGCAACCTTATTACTGAGTTTGAAAAATTATTGAATTTTGTTCATGGGATGGCCGAAGAGCATTAAATTAGTATTTTTCTTTCTGCTCTACGTGAAGATATAAGAGCATGTGTTCGAATGCGTCGACCTAGAAGCTTATCAGAAGCTTTTGAATTGGCACTTCTTCAAGAGGATGCTATCAATGCAACATCAAGTTAAAAAGCTGCAGAGTCTCCAAAAAATGCATCAACACCCGTTGTGGCAACTACGTCTACCACAACTCCTTTTTGTCGAATTTCTAGGTTCGAGCAAGAAGAAAAGCGCAAGCAAGGTTTATGTTTTGGTTGTGACCAAGTTTATAGGCCAGGTCATCGGTGCCGAGGAACAGGAGAAGGTCAATTACTATTTTTTGAAGGAGCCGACACTGATGATGTTATTGTAATGAATTATTCAACCAATCCAACTTGAGGACAAGTTGCATTTCAAGAGGCTAGGGATGTTGGGCTACCAACACCGATTATGAATATTATTTATTTTAGGAATGAGTTTGTGTTTCCTTATTTATTATTTGCTTAGGATTCAAGCTAGGATTCTCTATATAAATTCATAGTTTGTTTTAGGGTTTATTTTATCACAAGAAATATAATCAGTTTTAAGTTTATTATCACGGTGGTTAATCCCCAATCAAAGGATTTCTATCACTTTTCTATCTTTTTGGTATAGGTTGCTAACAAAGTGCTTACCAGTTTTGAATCACTACGATCTTTATTTGAGTAGCTTTCGCAACTTCGATGATGAAAAAACCCCAACGTCTCTAAGATTCAAGTTCTTTTTCCTTTAATCATACATAGTCGTCCCCAAAAACACATAAACGAACTCGATCTTCACTATTTCACTCGGTCTATCTCTTTCTTTCTCTTGGTCTCTCGATTTCTCACTGTCAATCCTTTGAGTTCCTATCGATTTCTTTCTCTACTAAGAAGATGCAAAAACTATTCTCGTATAATCATATGGATGAAGATGTAAATTTGATACAAGTATAACACCACACATGTGGTATATTAACCATCTAATGTATTTTTTTCTCTCACTGTAATAGATATCTTAATTTGCTCCGTCATGGGATAGATCCCCAAACGAATTAGTGAAAATGGGACATATTCCCAATTTTCCTTTTTGTTAATGAGGAAACCGCAAATGCAGAAAAACCCCGGGACCTAGTCCAGATTGAACACCACCCCGGGACCCCGCAAATGCAGACACTATCCTACTACAAACTAACTTCGGTCTGGACTGTAGTTGAACCCCAATCAATCTCACACTGATTCAAGGTACAGTTGCGCTCCTTACGTCTCTGATCCCAGCAGGATACTACGCACTTCATTCCCTTAGCTGATCTCACCCACAACTAAGAGTTGCTACAACCCAAAGTCGAATATTCTAATAAACAAATTTGTCTCACACAGAAAAGTCTATAGGAATAGATAAATCTGTCTCCCACAAAAATACCTACGAGTTTTTTTCCGTCTTTTGATAAATCAAGGTGAACAGGAACCAATTGGTATACTGGACTTATATTCCCAAAGAACAGCCTAGAAATATCAATCACCTCACAATAATCTTAATCAACTAGCGAAACAAGATATTGTGGAATCACAAGCGATGAGACGAAGTGTTTGTGACTACTTTTCTATCTTGCCTATCGAAGAAATTAATTTCGAGCCAATTTTACAATTGTACTCAACACGATAGAAATAGCAAGATCATATCACGCAACTACAGAGAAAATAGTTGGGTCTGGCTTCACAATCCCAATGAAGTCTTCAAGTCGTTAACCTACAGGGTCTCAGTAGAAACCTAAGGTTAAAGGAGAATCGACTCTAGCTTATACAACTAGTATCACACAGGAGGTGTGGGGATTAGGTTTCCCAGTTTCTAGAGTTCTCCTTTATATAGTCTCCAAATCAGGGTTTGCAATCTAAGTTACCGTGGTAACAAAGCATTCAATATTCACCGTTAGATGAAAACCTGATTAGATTCAAGCTAATATCTTTCAACCGTTAGATCGAACTTAGCTTGTTATACACACATGAAATGTAACTTCATTTAGGTTTGAGTAACCGTACCTAAACGTGTACGCTTAGTTGGTTCAACAGTAGTTAACCAATGGTTAGCCATATGAGCACTTTCATATCAAACTTATTCATCTTCACCATAACTAGTTCAAATGACTCGAATGAACTAGTTAGAGAGTTGTTCAATTGCTTAGATCTCATAGAAGAATACAAGACACAATCGATGGAAAAACAGTTTTGATTCACTCGAATCGATTCATGAACATTATAGCAACGGTTTTATAAATGTCTTAGTTCACGAATAAACTGTTTTTAGAAAATAACCCACTTAAGTACGCATACTTAAGTTCCCGGACTGAGCTTGTTTTCAGTTCACAAACTCCGGCAGAAATTCACGGGATGTGATCTTCCGACAAAGACGCGGACTTAGCTCCGGTCATCCTAAACCAGTAAAGTACGCATACTTTGGTTCAAGGGTTCTGGACTTACACAAGTATGAATTCACATACAATGTTTATATCCAAACACGTTTATATATTCTAAACTCTCATTTCAATCATTGAAACTTTCTTAGAGGACGTTATATAGTTGTTATTCACAAACTATTTTTCGTCAAAGCGATTTTCAAGTTATTGAAATAATCAACATGACTTTCGTCACTAGTAAAGATGAACTTGGCCAAAGTGAAAGCTTACCAACACATATTTCGAGAAATAGATAAGCGAGATAAACTCGGCTCGAAATAGAAAATGTGTATAATCGAAGTCTATATAGCAATACGACTTTTATCTCAAGATAGGAGATAGAGTAGATAGACTTTTGAGTGATAGATAAGTTCAAGTCTCCACATAACTTTTTGTCGATGAAGTTCCACCAGTTCCTTGAGTAGTTCTTTGTCTTTGCATGATGAACGCCGTGGAGTCCAGAGCTCAACTACACTTACTATCCTAGTCCGAGACTTAGCTATAAGTATACTAGAAATCAAGACTTATAGTTTTGGAAACTAAACTTGACAAACAAGCTTGAGATAGCAACGCTTGCGAGTTCGACCGAGCAGTGCTTTAACAATCTCCCCCTTTGTCAATTTTAGTGATAAAACTATCAATACATATGGAATATAAAATAAATAAACTTTGCAGCTTCTCATCCACATGCTTGATCTCCTTGGTTCTTCAACATTACTCGAAATCTTCGTCACTTCCAAGTACTCCAATGATTCCAAAGATATTCAATTCAGCATCATCGTTGTTGAAGATCCGTAGCCATAACAATGAGAAAACAATAGCTCTGAATCGGTGTCATAGTATTATTACACAACATCAAAGTTCAATTGTATCACAACTTTGACAACAATACTATGGTGATATGTATCACTCCCCCTTATTCAATACTTCATCTCACATGAAAACCACCCCCCCTTACATAATGATCCGAAAACCATATGTATTTGTAGTGTGAACTACACATTAATTCTCCCCCTTTTTGTCAATAAAATTGGCAAAGGTACGAAAACTAGTGGGATCCTAATGAAATTTCCATAGAGACACTTCATGACCAAAACAAAGCACATATCAACTTTTTTAGATGCAACCATATAGCCGAAACTATATGCATTCATCAAGGAGTTTATAAAGATACAAGATAACCCCTATAATATTCCACAGCCGCACTCCCCACAAAGATTTGGCAATTAAGCACAAGTTCAATTTAGAACTCTCCCCCATAAAATGTCATTCCCGAAAGAACAACAAGAGCGACCTTACTTCCACAAGAAAAGAAGGATTTATTTGGACATTTAAATCACATAAGAGTATGAATTTGTATCCACAAAACTCAATTAAATTAACCACAAGAGAAACCATGATTAATTTAATCGGTAATGCTCACATAAGAGAACTTACTTGAGCAAAGACAAAGTGTTTACATAAAGATATGGATCAGGGAAGATCAATACTGCGGAATATACAAAGACTCATTCTATTTCTCATCACTATTTGCACAATGACATATAATATACTTTAATCTTTGTAAACAAAAGTTCATCCTTTCTTTCATCAATATTTGCATAATGACATAATAGGCTTTACTTTTGTTTGTCAAAAGTTCATTCTATCTTTTATCAATACTTTCATACAGACATATAATAGTAATAACTTTTGAACAAGTATGGGACAGTCAAGGTTCACGGAAGTAAACAACATATCCCATAACAATTTGCAATATATAAAACCATAAAGATTAATACTGCAAAAATCATCTTCCAAATCAACTTTAGAATTTAAATAAATAAATCTAAAAACATTGCAAGATGAAAACGTTGGAAATAGCTGTGTACTCACAATAATGGTTATTCCAAACTCTAGTAATGCTTCTCCAAAACAAGAATAAATTCTCATAAGAAGTTTCCTAGGCATCAAGACAAACTCGTAATATACATATAAGATGATTTGTCCTTAGAGGGTCAAATCAATCTTTTTCGCCCGGATTTACACTAAGAATAGCTACCAGAGGCGTATAACAAGATTTTTTTAACAAAGAAGAACATACAAAGTCATTAACGACCATGCACCATAGTTCACATAAAATGATTGTGAACATTCAAGAATCCCATAATAATGCGTACTACTGCCCATTCTTGAACTTCCTTATTTGTGATTCACCAACAACATTCTTGTAAAATCTACAAATGAGCTTAGAAGAGTAGCACTCCAAGAATCCAAGTGCCCAAGTCCAAGAGAAGTGGAACAAGTGCGATGAAACGGAGCAAAACACTCAAAAACAAGAGACGGGAAAAATACCAATTTTAACTCATCCAAATTCAAGAATTCTCATATCCATTCTGAAGAGAATTCAAATAGGAAGAGAATGAAAAAAGAATTAGGTCATTCCGAGTTCGGACGAAGAAGTTATGGCCAAAACAAGTTTACCGAATATCGACGTCTACAGTCCGGTATGCATACGGGTTTGCAAACGAATTTTCGTGACCTGGAGCAATGTAAACGGGTATGCGTACTAAAACCCCTGTATTTTGGTTTTAAATGATGGTATGCATACTTGGTAATTGTACCATGAAGTCAAAACATCCCGAACTACTATTTTCAAACCTAAACATTTAAGAACCTTAAACACAGATCAAGTTAGGTAAAAATGAACGATGAGCAAGGTACATGGATCATTATAAGTACTCTAAGCAAATAAAAACACAATTATTGCTCAAGTTTATAGACATACCTTTGTAGAAGAATCCAATGGAATTCTACAGCCATACCGAACATAATCTGTGTGCCCCAATTCTCGTGCTTCCCTCACTATATACATAGCAGGGCATTCCTTGATGAGGATGTACTTACAACACACTCAAGTTGTGTTGAGGTAAAAAATGTCTTGCTCACCATAAGTGACTTTTAGATTATCATGAAAGAGATCGCTTTGAGAGCCTTTCACATCCAAATCCATCTCTCCAAAGAACCTTTAAGTTCCAACATCATGGATACTGCTTTCTCTATAGTCATGGAATTTTCTGGGAGATCATTCCTTTTCACACTCAAAACATCATTGACTTTCTTTGTATCCACTTCTGAGTGCATTTAGGAACAACCGGAACCTTCTTCCCATTACTCTCTTCTAGAATTCTTGGAAGAGAATTGGATTGACTATTCTTTTGCAAGTTAGTCTTTCTCCAATTGGGAGCATCGGATCTTGTCTTCGTCTTTACGAAGTTATCCTTTTTATAACCATTACGCTTGTGAAAAGGTTTCGTATGACGTTTATAGGCAAATCTAGGTTTATCACAGCACTGATTCCTTTGCCTAAGGGTTGGACAGTTACAACCTGTAACGTTAAGGGGATTAGTCTTAACATAAGATCTTGGTTTCACAACTTCTTGTGATGCCCAAACAAGAACATCATGAAGTTTCTCATTCCTTATACGGAAACGACATCTCCTTTCCAGGTGACCTTTATTTCCGCAATAGTGACAAACATAAGGAATGTTCTTACCTCGATCTGTGTGTGCTGACTTTAGAGGTTGATATACTTTGCTCTTTTGAACCTTAACTGCAGGTGAAGGTATTTCACTTTTGCCATCAATGGAAACCTTTTGTTGATAAGAATCACTAGCCTTGACAAATTTTACCTCTTTGCTAATACTTGGTGTAGGATCAGAATATCGCGACATCAATACCTCGCGAGATCAATAAACGACAGCATTGCGAAGGTATCGCAGATGAGTAATATAATGACGCAATGAATGACGACAGCCAAAACACGAGAAAGATGTGAAGACCTAGCGAGATCTAGGAATGTTAATGGTGGAAGGACAACTCAAATATTTTGAAAACCCGCATCTTTTAATATTTTGAAAAACCATTTTTCTAACGATCTCAAGAAAGAAATCAGCCCATTTATTATTGAGGAGATTATACCTCACCTTCATCCGATCGCCAATTGATAACACCACTCTCGGCATAAAGCTCCTCGTTTTGATCTCCTTCGTCTCGGTTTCTATTCATGATAAAACCCTTGATTTGTAACTCTTTAAAAACTTTGGAAAACTTTCTTATAAATTTTCCCTTCCTCTGCAAAATTTCTCTTTTTTTTTTTTTTTTTTTTTTCAATTTAGGAGAGTATTTTACCACTTGATTCTTCACAATTAACGTCTTTGAAATCATAAACTTTTCAAAAAATTATCACCTTTTAATTTTTCTTCGCTTCATGAATAAGTCTCCATCTTGGATATAAAATTACCTCATTGTATTGATTTCCGCTCATTTACTTATGTTGAAATCGTTTTGTAAACTAAACTTTCCTAACTTCCCTTGTAGATTTTGATGAGTTTAACGGTGTTTCAATCGAGAGACAAAAAAATTACAAGAAGGAAATCCATGGTTCATGATTCCTTTGCCAAGAGAAAAATGATTTGAGGTTTGCTACTATTCTACTCCTAATTTACTTACGGTACACTCAAAAGAAGCTCTTTAGTGTATGGAAGAATTCTGGTCGGTGCCTCTCATGATATGAATAGGTAGTCCTCACTAATGATTGAGTAGCATGATTAAATCCATTATTTAACACTTAACAAACAAGTCGAAACTAACATATTGTCAAAATCTCTATGTAAACATACCTAGAAGTATGCTACTGTAAATTTTTTAATTTTTTGTAATTTTGTTTTAAAACATGCTTATTCACTCCCCAAGATAATTGAATCCTCCTAGAGTCAAGGTGGGAAATTTTATGATAAGAAACAAGAAAAAGAAATAATAAAAGCAAAAGGTACATCGCAGACATTATAGCAGCATCTCAAATGAGAGTGGCTTCAATCTATGGCCGTTGACTTTGAAACCGGGAATTGTCTCATTGAGAAAAACAAGTAACAACATATGGTCCAATTCAACGGACCTTAACTTTCAAATAGTTTAAAGCGAGAATGATATAAAAGGATGAAGCTTTTGTGAAAAAATCAACGTATCAGCCTTATGTTCAAGTATTGTAAACCAACTTTAATAAATTTCAAAGGAGAGATGGATTGAAAAATGCATTATTTCATGCCATATTTCCATAAGTTGTATTGTTTAGACCTTCTTAAGTGAAATTAATGATGTAATGGAAGTTCCTCTTGAGACCACTAAGATTTATCCAATTTCCATTCACCCCTCTTATACAGAACTAGAATAATAGGGATCACGGATTAATCTTGGCTTAGCTTCTTTCTTCTTTAGAAATTGTCAGCATGGAATGATTGAGCATCATTAAGGGTCCTAGAGATAACATGGGACAACTTGGTCACTCTTTGACCCAAAACGGCTCCAACCGCATAATCACTAGTCACATTGATTTGATAATTACTTTCAACATTTCCTTTAATTTTCAAAGCAAACCTCCTTTTATGCATACTAAGACGGAGATTTTGGAGAAATTATTCCATGACAAGAAACAGAATCTGTTTCCCCAGAATCTGGGGGGATGTTGTAAGTTCTTTATTAAATCTATCTTGACTTGTCCACTCGAGCCTCGAGAGGACACAATGTGACCAAGTACTATGCCATGGTTTTACCATAAAGTGACATTTCTCCCAATTAGGTTTGTGTCTATGCATCGTTTTAAGAACTAGTTATTGTTTAATCTTTGTGGGCGGGCGCATTGCAAAGGGATCTTTTCCAAACGGACAAGTGAAATAACCATCATTAAGCTCCAACATTTTGATCAATGAAAGGTTGATCCTTTAGGGTTGACTAAGCTTCTATAGTCAATCCATCCGGTTTGAACTCTTAGAGACAAAGTTATCGTCTTGATTTCCAATTTAAATGACTAACCCACTAGGTGGGTAGATTTTAATTTGAGTATCTCTTTTTCACAGCCTTTGGGAATCAGCATAACGTTTTCTTCCATTAATTATGCACATGGATGGACTAATGCCCTTGATATCCTAATTGTCCAAAAACTGAGATCTGACGGGAAGCTCATCTATCTCCTAAGAAAGTACATTTCAAATGGCTTCACAAGATGGTACAAGTATTTCATCATTGAAGAAATATATGAAACATTACTTCCTTTAGCTTCTCGTGATGAATGACGTCCAGTTCAATACTTTTGTGAAACACATCACTTGGTGCGCATGGCTTCAAATAGTGTATTATCTCTCTTGTCGAATAAAGATTACCTCTTTATATCTTGTAGATGCTCGGGTTCTCATTATTGTCCATATCCACCACAAAGAAATCGGAAAATAAGTTATTCTTACAAGCCCTTTGGATATATGTTAAAGGATAATAACAAATCTTTCTTTCAAAGGTCCAAGATTCAAGGAGTCATATATCGCCTAAACATCACACTATTAAGTAGAGCATGTTTATAACTTTGGAGCTTCAATAGAGCAAGCCTCGCCTAACTTTAGTAATTCATTATCAAGCAACCTATCCTCTTGGAATTCTTCATGAACTCGTGATACCGTGGCATTTCTTGATAGCCTATGTTGGAAAATATCCAAATGGATGCTTAAAGTAAAATAAAGGTTGTAAATCGAGCGAATCGGTCTTTGTTGATTGAAACAATCATCTTGACATTAAACTTATCATCAATTAACGTTCCTTGAGTTTAATTTGAGAACCACCTTGTTGAGGTTGGAAAATGAAAAATTACAATTGTTCAGAGCCGCTTGTTTATTTTCCAACCGGATTAAATTGGATTTGACCTTGCTTTGATTTGGATATAAAGCATCCACTTGTTCGGTCTCACCATCCTAATAATTAGGGTGATCAAGATGACAAGAATCACTAATCATGTCAGGTAATTCAAGAAGAGCAAAAAAGAGCATATAAGTGGAGCATCTACAATGATAAAAAAATTCGAAGGAGAGAGAAAGTTTAGAGTGATTGTGTAATTCCTTAACTGATTTCCATTTCATCTTGTAAACATTTTAAGATTTTAATCAATAAAAATTACAATTGTTCATTCCAAAAATGATTTGATTGTATAGATTCTTGTGAGGGGTGTAGTGTAGGATTTCCGTGAAGAAAAAAATAAGAGAAAGCAACTACATATTGGGTTTATACATCCTTTAGAAATTTCTCCGGATAAAGGGGAGCACCTGAAGATTAGAGATTGGATATTGTCATTAAAATTGTTCAAATCGGGAGTATAATGGATAAATTGGAGAAAGCCAGAATCAAGGAGAGTAATGGAGAATTGGAATGTAGTATGATTACAAAGACGATGGTTAATAAATTTCATGAAAATATCAGAGGGAGAATACACAAACGAGATTTTGAAGGAAAGAAAATTATAACAACAGAGAAGGTGTCACCCTTGAAAGAATGGGAAAAACAGAAGATTATGTTCACAGCAACGGAGATATCAAGAGAGAATTTAAATCATACATCTCCACTAGTGATTACAATAAACGCAAGCAAGGAAGAAGGAGAACTAACAAAAACTGTGGAAGAATGGGCAATAAATAGAACTTTGGTGGAGACAGGGAGTTTATTGAATATAATGTTTTATCATACTTATAAAGAATTGGGGTATAAAAATGAAGAAATGACTTCCTCAACATATCATATCCATGGTTTCGGCAAGTCTATAACAAAACCTAAAGGGGAAATAAAAATGCGAATTCTATTGGGAGAAATTGAAACACAAGTGACGTTATGTGTAGTGGATATGGAATCGCCATACAACATGTTGTTGGGAAGACCACGGGTACATGCAATAAAAGTTGTAGCCTCGACATTTCATCAATGTGTTAAATTTCCTATGTCGAGTGGGATTGGCGAAATCAGAGGAGATACCAATAAAGGAAAGATATATCATCAAATTGAGGTAAAACATTATAAAGAACAGATGAAGAGGCGAAAAGATCGCAAAAAGATGGCAAGAGCAATGAAAAAGGAAGAAGAATTTAGAACTTACATGATAAGAGCAGAAGAAGGAAAAGGAATACCTGGCGAAATCTCGGAAGAATAGAATGAACTTGCGAAGGAAATAAAAGGACCAACGCCTATGGGAGAACCGAAGGCTAGCTACACCTCGGCAGAGCCGACAAAGGAAGTGAACGTCGGAATTGAAGAAGAACCGAAGATGGATGCAGATGAAGATGTTAAAAATTGGGACTAAGACGGATGCAGGTGAAGAAAGAAGAACCGTTCAAAAAGGGATAAGAATTTGCATAGATTTTACTGATCTAAATAAAGCTTGTCCAAAAGATAGCTTTCCTTTGCCAGATATTCCTCAAATGGTTGAATTAGCGGCAGGAAATGAAAGGATATCATCTCTTGATGGATATAAAGGCTACAATCAAATTCCACTTGCAGAAGAAGACCAAGAACATAGTGCTTTCTTCGCTCCAAGAGGATTATACTGTTATACAAAAATGCCATTTGGTTTACGAAATGCTGGAGCAACATACCAAAGGATGGTAGAAAAGGTGTTCGCGAAATGGATACACAAAACGCTAGAGGTTTATGTGGATGACATGTTAATAAAAAGTAAAGAAGCAAAAGACCATGTACAGGATTTGAGGGAAATTTTTGAACAAATGAGGCATTTCAACATCAAAGTAAATCCAGAAAAGTGTACCTTTGGAGTTGCATCAGGAAAAAATTTAGGTTACATTGTATCAAAAGAAGGAATACAAGTTGACCCAGAGAAAGTACAAGCAATTCGCGATATGCCAACACCAAATGACGGTAAAAGATGTGCAGAAGTTAAATGGACTATTAGCTTCGCTAGGAAGATTCATCTCGCGATCATCCGACAAATGTAAGCATTTTTTCAACATACTCAAAAAAGGAGCGAAATTTAGATGGACCGATGAATGTGAGAAAGCTTTACAAGGAATAAAAGAACATCTAATGGATATATCAATTTTACAAAAAGCAAAACCAGGGGAGGAATTATTAATCTACCTTGCGACAACCTCGCATGCACTAAGTGCAGTATTATTGCGAATAGACGCAGGAGTGGAAAAGACAATCTATTACATCAGCAAAACATTCAATGCCACGGAGAGGAATTATTCAAAAATTGAAAAACTATTTTTGGCATTAGTTTATGCAACATTTAAACTTCGCATATACTTCCAAGCACACATAGTTAAGGTAATGACAAAAGTACCGATTGAATCGGTAATGAAAAAAATTCAAAAGGTCCGGAAGGGTTGAGAGATGGAATGCTCAAGTAAGTCATTGCAAACTCAAATATGAAATACTATCTTCACCAAAATCACAAGTTGTTGCGAGACTTTTTAGCAGAGTTTCCTTTGGAAGAGGATGAAGCAGTGGAAGAAATGATGGATATAGAAGAAGACCATGGAGATCCAAAAGATCTATTAACTGATCCAAACATATGGGAAATATTGGTAGATGGATCATCAAACGAGGAACACAACGGAGTTGGGATCATTTTGATTTCGCCAGAAGGCAATAAAGTAGCTTTTTCTTTCAGATTGGAGTTTGCATCTACCAACAATGAAACAGAATATGAAGCTATAATACATGCTCTGCGATTCGCAATAGAAATGAAGTTGGAAAATGTGAGAATCACCAGTGATTCACAATTAGCTATTCGCCAAATAAAAGAAGAATATACTATAAATGAACCATCTTTGAAAAAGTACAAGAAACTTGTTGAAGAGTTGTCAATACATATACCAAAAATAAAATGGAGACATATATCAAGGAGAGATAATAGACTCGCAGATGCTTTTGCCTTTATATCAAGTATGATGACGGATCCAGCTGCGAGATGCATAAAAATACAGACACTTTTATCACCATCAATCAATAAAGAGGAAGAGAAGGAGACAGATGTGATGCTAGTAGAAGATGGAACACAAATGCTCTGCGATGAAGATTGGAAAGCAGAACTTCATGCATATCTGATGAAAGGGGAAACACCAAGAAACAGATTAGAGACACACAAATTAAAAAGCCGTGCAACAAATTATGAACTAAGAGATGGGGTATTGCACCGAAGATCCTTTAATGGACCCTCGCTTAGATGTTTAACACGAAGAGAAAGAGAAACAATATTAAAGATGTTGCACAAAGTGGGGATCTTTGGCAATCACGGTGGGAAGATCTTTAGCACATAATGCAAAAATGCAAGGTTATTATTGGCCATATATGCATAAGGATGCGAAACAAATATCAAGGCGTTGCGAAGATTGCCAAAGGCACGAAAAGAAAATACATGCACCAGGGGCACCATTAAATTCTTCAACAAGTGTATGGCCTTTTGGAAAGTGGGGTTTAGACATTGTGGGACCATTTTTACCAGAACAGGCGCGAGGAAGATATCTAATTGTCGCTACAGATTATTTCACAAAATGGGCAGAAGTAAAAGCGGTACAACATATTCGCGATAAAGATATCTTTACCTTCATATTCGAGAATATTATATGTAGATTTGGAATCCCCGCACAGTTGGTATCTGACAATGGGAAACAGTTTGAAGGACAAAATATAGAACTGTTGCTTAATGCGTTTCGAGATAAAATGTGGGAAATCAACTCCTTTATACCCGCAGAGCCAATTGTGAGCGCGAAGCAACAAACAAAACAATTGCAGACATATTGAAGAAGAAGTTAGAAGGACACAATAGAGCATGGTGTGAACAAGTGCATAATGCAGTATGGGCTTACAATACAACCAGGCGGGAAGCTACAGGAATGTCACCTTTTTGTTTGACATATGGAGTTGAAGTTGTACTCCCAACAGAAGTTATGATTCCAACCACAAAGAAAGAAGCTTGGGAGAAAAATCTTAGTGCGGGTAACATTTTAATCAAGCTAGATGAATTAGAAGAGAAAAGAGAAATAGCACTACAACATATGGAGAATTATCAGCGAAGATTAGCCAGAGAATATAACAAACGTGTCAAGACACGAGAATTTCAACCAGGCGATCTAGTGTTGAGAGAAATACCAGCATATCAGCGAGAAAGTGGTGGCAAGCTAGCAAAAAAATGGGATGGACCTTATATCATTAAGGAGATAGTTTGAACAGGGGCATATAGATTGATGGATCCCGAGGGCAAAGATGTGGGCCACAGATTGGATAGACCATGGAATAGATTATATCTGAAGAGATATTACCCATAAAAGATTGTGGGAAAAGATTAGACTGCGAAGTACTGAATGGATAAAGTGAAATGAATTCATATAAAAGTTTTTTGCAAAAGAATGATTCCGAAATTGCATAAAATAAAGAAAGAATGTGCGAATACCTCGCAAACAAAATAACAAGAGATAATCAAAAATGAGTGATTTATACAAATGGGACGAACCTTTATGGCGTACACCCTAGTTCGCGAATGATATTTCGCAAGAGGAAAATGTAAGACCTAAAGTGCGACATATAAGGGGGTATCTCTTGACATGGCTCAGGGAAAAGGTTACACCGCTCCTGGAACCTGAGTCATGAAAATTTGGGGTCAATAAAGCCCATCCGGGGGAGATACCTTGGATTTCCAACTATATATATATATATGGTTATACCCTGGTTGGACGACCGAGGGTCTCTTCCAAGGATTCAGTGTATGATCAAGGCGCCGAGGTACACGGTTGAGCCAAGAGTGCCTGGGGCATTTGAAGTGTCTCGGCTATTCTTGGAAAGTCTTGGCACATGCTACACTCGGCCCGAAGAAAACTCCACTTAGGGTGCAGTCTCGTAACCATAAGCTCTATAGGTATAAGGGATAATAGGCTGCGAAAATAATGGTTGTTGTTAAGACCGGATGGGAGGAGCTAGTCTTGTATGGCCGATGTACGCCTCCTTGAAGGGGCAACCAGGGAGATGATAAGGGAGGCACCCTCCATTAGGGAGCTGATAAGTGTCTTAAGACGCAAATGTCATGAGGCTCAATTTTCGCAAGAAAATTTAGACTTGTCATATTTGTGCGATGATCCTGAAGAGGCAATAATACTAACGCGAGGATAAGACGAGATCAATGGGTCTTTACATGAAAGTGTAAAGACGTCATGCGATTTCGTCGCAAGACGGCAATGTCATGGGGCTTTAAATTCGCAAGAACTTCTAGGCCTGTCATATTGTCGCAACAAAAACATCCTGCAGAGGCAATAATACTAAGAAAGTGATAAGGAAAGATCAATGGGTCTTTACATGAAAGTGTACAGACGTCCTGCGATTTTGTCGCAATAACGAGGGGTGGCAAAATAAGACCTTTAACTAGGAAGGCAAAATAAGACCACACAAAAAGAGTAAGCGAACAAGCTTGCGAGATTGAACTTGCAAATATTAATTCAGAACGACTTGCTTAATCATTTGAATATAAGCAAAACCACAAAAGAAAAAGTCATTCATAAGATAGTAAGAGGAAATAAGAGAATTGATCAACAGTAGACTCAATCTTTCTTATCAAAAGGTGCACTTGAAGGAATTGAAAAGTATCTTATGCAAAAAGTTATGAATATAAAGAAGCTAGAAAATAAAAAATTATAAAAGAAGTTTAACTCTCTACATCATTCTTCTCGCCAGCAGGAGATGTGAAACACTCTTCAACAATTTTATCAGCTTCAACAATTTTCACATTTTCGCCAGTTGGTTGATTCTCGCCAGTACCCCCTTCACTTGGATCATTATTAACAGCTTCATTATTAGAGGGGGTCACTTCTTCATTCGCGACATCCTTGCCACTTTCGTACTCATAATCACTATCAGGAAAATTAGGGATTTCATCCTCTTCAACTTCCAGAGGTTCGACAGATACAGGGTCGAGAGATTTGGACAATAGTATATTATTCACGACGATTTCTTCTTTGAGATGAAATTGGCGAAGGAGTGCCCTCTGGTGATTTCTACTCTGGATGTCTTTGGAGTGAGTAAGATAATCCAATCTTCTTTGAGCCCGGTCGCGAGACTTAGCAAGAGTAGAAACAAGTAACGCATTCTCCTTGCGAATCTTGGCATAGTTAGACTCCATAATAGAAAGGGAGGAGCGAAGATCTCTCTCAGACTCAAAAAAAAAAAAGAACAAAAGGAGTTATATAGACAAAAGATTTGAAGACTTGATAAAGGAAGAATAGATGAGGCAAGTCAATTTCTATGACTACCTTCCTTTTGCGAAATAAGATGTTGGGTCAAATCCAAGCAACTATTCTCCAAGTGATCCATGGCATTGTCAAAATTATCTCCAACCAAACCTTTTAATCGAGCGCGCAAACTCTTTTCGTTGGAAACAAGCAAGTTATTTTCCTTAGCAAGAGAAGAGTAGGATTCTTTTAACTTGGAATATTGGTCTTTCAGTTGGCTGGTTTTCACACTTAAAGTTATTCTACCCTGAATAAGTTTATCCCTCTCAACAGTGACTTCTTGAAGTTTACTTCTTAGCGAACAGAGAGATTGTTCATGTTCATTACATATTTTCTGACATACATCGAGCTGTTGCGAAGCAATCGCCATCTTGTTTAACAAAACTCGCTTCTCTTGAGATAGAGTTCCATTCTCATCTGATAAGGTTTCCAACTCCAAATTAGATTTACTCAAAGAATAAGAGAGATGAGATAATTCATTAGTCAGCGAGTCTTGCTTCTAAACTAAGTGAACATTCTCTTGGGTAAGATTATCTATTTGATCAACAGAGTATGTATGAAGATTATCTAACTGGTTATATTGCTCCATCCAAACATCTTTATCCATTCGAGTTTCTTCAATGACAGATTCCAATTGATATATCTCCATTTTTCGTTTCTGGTTTAAAGCTTGAAAGGCGAACAAGGTCTTCAAAAAAAAAAAAAAAATGGAAAAGGTGGGGAGGAGAATTAATACCTTTCAATTCTTCGTTCTTCTTGCGAAGATTATCACGATCCAGCGAAATGTTTTGAAGATTATTCTTCAATGTCTTAACTTCTTGTTCTAAAGACATTTGCGACATTTTGTCAGAACCGAAATATTTACTCAAAGACTCGCAAACGCTAAACCTGATGGGATCAAGGGAGGTCTTCTTGACATCATTCATGATGTCTGATAAAACTTTGAAAGCTACATCTATCCCCTCCAGGTTTTCTTTGGTAAGAGGGATAGACCCAGATGAAAAGGTAATGGTGGAAGGGGAAGGAAGAATTGAGTCATCCTTGGTCATAGAAATGCCAAAAGAAGAAATTTGATGAAGATTAATGAGTGGGGGTGAGACAGAAGCATTGACGGTAAAAGTAGAAAGGGGTCCATCTTGAGGAACTTCATTGATGGAAAATTCAGGAATATCGACAGTGGCATTTTCAGAGATGATGAGAATAGAAGAAGGAATTAATTTGTCCTGCGAAGATATCATAGGAGAAGATGGTTTATCCTGCAAAGAAGGAATTGATTTATCCTGCGAAGATATCACAGGTGAAGATGGTTTATCCTGCAAAGGAGGAATTGATTTATCCTGCGAAGATATCGCAAGAGAAGATGGTTTATCCCGCGAAGATACTTTGCAGAGGAGTTGTGAGTCGGAATGAAGGAAAGGAAATAGAAGATGCAACAAAGCTTAGAGCGGCGAGGTTTCTTAGGGGATTTATCAACATTTTTGTCATCCTGCGAATTACAAGTTAAATAAGAAACAGAGGCAACAATATTGTTATTAGAAGAGTAAATATTTCTTAAATACCTTGCTATTCGCAGACTTTCTTTTAGTAATAAACGATTTTCGGTCATGAGCCCACTGAGACGTAGAGGGTTCAGTAACTGAACTTGGTGTTAGATTTGTTCTTGCTAAAACAAAAACAAACAGGGGAATCATTAAAAGAAGAACAATGTCAAAATAAAACAACTTCAATAGGAGAGATCAATCACAAAAAGATCAAATTCAGCAAAATTAACAAACCTTGATGGCTCCATAGAAACAAAGAGTATAAAAGAGATGAGAACAGTAGCAGAAGAACAATAGCAGAAAGATGATGAGAAGATTTGCAGGGAGAAAAATAGCAGTAAAAGGTTGCAGACGATGAAGAAGACGAAGTAAAAGAAAAGAAACACTTTCATGAGGAAATCCTCCTTAAATAGACAAGAAAAGGGGAACCGGATAACATTAAATATGCCGGTAAAAAGGGGAAATTTTAGACACGTGTAGACGGTCATCCCTAATTCACGGAATCTTTTCGGCAAAAATTGATGAAAAACAAATGGTTGCGGCATTTCAAAAATACTAGTTCTCATGACATTCTCTTCTATGCAGAGAAGACATGAGAAGAGGCAAGATGTAGGATCAGGATATCGCGACATCAATACCTCGCGAGATCAATAAACGACAGCATTGCGAAGGTATCGCAGATGAGTAATATAAATGACGCAAAGAATGACGACAGCCAAAACACGAGAAAGATGTGAAGACCTAGCGAGATCTAGAAGATTTGCGAGATTATATATTTGTACACTTGCGATATTTCGCAAGTTATTCCCGAAAATAAAGGACAGCTTAGCTGTCATCCATTATGTAATACCCTATATAAGGAGCCGAGCAAGCCTATTGTAAGGGATCTTTTTCGAGTGTTGGGCAAGTCATTAGGAGAGAGAAAGTTTAGAGTGATTGTAATTCCTTAACTGATTTCCACTTCATCCTGTAAACATTTTAAGAGTTTAATCAATAAAAATTACAATTGTTCATTCCAAAAATGACTTGATTGTATAGATTCTTGTGAGGGGTATAGTGTAGGATTTCCTCCAACTACACTTGGAGCATTTATTCCCTTATAGCCCAATCCCCGTGTACCATGATGATTTTTACTTGCTCTAGCATAGTGGTTAATTTGCTTGAACTAGTATTGAACTTTTTCAAGTCATCTTCCAACATCATGATTTTATCAAGAGCAACAGCTAAATCAGCCTCAAGGCGTTATTCTCGAGCGAGATAAGCGCTTTCTCTGTCATCAAAACTAATTTGTTGAGAGTTAATCCTTGCTTCAGATTCTGCAATTTTCTCTTCCAACGAAAAGTACTTTTGATAAAGATTATCACATTCAAGTGACTTCATACGTATGTTTTCCTCAGAATCATTGAGGATCGATTCGTTAGAACGATTCGAAACATAAACACTTGCGTAACATCTTCTCAATTTCTTGTTTTCTCGACAGAGATGAATCAGAATAGGTGTGATATGAGAAGTTCTCATCTTCTTCTTTTCTACCGAATCCAATAGCTTAATATACTCTGAGACTTCCTTATCAACATCTCTATCAATATATGAATCACCTTCATCACAAAGTTCACCCAATTGTTCTTCTAGGCGTGTTTCCCAGACTTCAACAGTTTGTACATTAAGAGAATGATTATATACTGACCTAGATGTGACAGTTCGCTCAGGTGAATCCAAGCTTTGAAAATTATCTGGTAATTTATGAACTGGTACGTTATTAGAGATAACACTTATGTCCATATCAGATCGCTACAAACACAGACTTATAAGGTCTTTAATGTGTTTGCCTGCTCTGATACCAATTGAAAAACGGGGGTCTAACAACCACACCCAATATTTCGCTTAGCAATCTGTATGGACTAACTCCAATATACTTTCAAGAGAATCAACTAGACAGTCAGACTCAATCTTAAGAAAAGTATATCAAAGAGTTATATCTCAATCTCTTAATTCAATCCGCAATCAAACAAATAATAATTTGTGATCCTGATTGAATATAAGAGAAATAAACTTGAATGGTACCAAAGACCAATGTTCAAGGATCAATCAATTTCAATCAACAACCAAAGGTTGGATTTACCAATTGATCGATTCAACGCACAACCTGTGATATTTCAATTATATAACAAAATATAATGTGGAAAGGAAATAACACAGACACCAGAAGTTTTGTTAACGAGGAAACTGCAAATGCAGAAAAACCCCGGGACCTAGTCCAGATTGAACACCACACTGTATTAAGCCGCTACAGACACTAGCCTACTACAAACTAACTTTGGTCTGGACTGTAGTTGAACCCCAATCAATCTCACACTGATTCAAGGTACAGTTGCGCTCCTTACATCTCTGATCCCAGCAGGATACTACGCACTTCATTCCCTTATCTGATCTCACCCACAACTAAGAGTTATTACGACCCAAAGTCGAAGACTTTAATAAACAAATTTGTCTCACACAGAAAAGTCTATAGGAATAGATAAATCTGTCTCCCACAAAAATACCTACGAGTTTTGTTCCGTCTTTTGATAAATCAAGGTGAACAGGAACCAATCGATATACTGGACTTATATTCCCGAAGAACAGCCTAGAAATATCAATCACCTCACAATAATCTTAATCGACTATCGAAACAAGATATTGTGGAATCACAAACGATGAGACGAAGTGTTTGTGACTACTTTTCTATCTTGCCTATCGGAGAAATTAATCTCGAGCCAATTTTACAATTGTACTCAACACGATAAAAACAGCAAGATCGAGATCACGCAACTACTGAGAGAAAATAGTTGGGTCCGGCTTCACAATCCCAATGACGTCTTCAAGTCGTTAACCTACAGGGTCTCGATAGAAACCTAAGGTTAAAGGAGAATCGACTCTAGCTTATACAACTAGTATCACACAGGAGGTGTGGGGATTAGATTTCCCAGTTGCTAGAGTTCTCCTTTATTTAGTCTCCAAATCAGGGTTTGCAATCTAAGTTACCGTGGTAACAAAGCATTCAATATTCACCGTTAGATGAAAACTTGATTAGATTCAAGCTAATATCTTTCAATCGTTAGATCGAACTTAGCTTGTTATACACACATGAAATGTAACTTCATTTAGGTTTGAGTAACCGTACCTAAACGTGTACGCTTAGTTGGTTCAACAATAGTTAACCAATGGTTAGCCATATGAGCACTTTCATATCAACCTTATTCATCTTCACCATAACTAGTTAAAATGACTCGAATGAACTAGTTAGAGAGTTGTTCAATTGCTTAGATCTCATAGAAGTATACAAGACACAATCGATGGAAAAATAGTTTTGATTCACTCGAATCGATTCATGAACATTATAGCAACGGTTTGCAAAGATTGCATTCCTTAATTTATAAATGTCTTAGTTCACGAATTAACTATTTTTAGAAAATAACCTACTTAAGTACGCATACCTGTACGCATACTTGAGTTCCCGGACTGAGCTTGTTTTCAGTTCACAAACTCCGGCAGAAATTCACGGGATGTGATCTTCCGACAGTACGCGTATAGGTACGCGGACTTAGCTCCGGTCATCCTAAACCAGTAAAGTACGCATACTTTGGTTCAAGGGTTCTGGACTTACACAAGTATGAATTCACATTCAATGTTTATATCCAAATATGTTTATATATTCTAAACTCTCATTTCAATCATTGAAACTTTCTTAGAGGACGTTATATAGTTGTTATTCACAAACTATTTTTTCGTCAAAGCGATTTTCAAGTTATTGAAATAATCAACATGACTTTCGTCACTAGTAAAGATGAACTTGGCAAAAGTGAAAGCTTACCAACACATATTTCGAGAAATAGATAAGCGAGATAAACTCGGCTCGAAATAGAAAATGTAATCGAAGTCTAAATAGCAATACGACTTTTGTCTCAAGATAGGAGATAGAGTAGATAGACTTTTGGGTGATAGATAAGTTCAAGTCTCCACATACCTTTTTGTCGATGAAGTTCCACCAGTTCCTTGAGTAGTTCTTCGTCTTTGCATGATGAACGTCGTGGAGTACAGAGCTGAACTACACTTACTATCCTAGTCCGAGACTTAGCTATAAGTATACTAGAAATCAAGACTTATAGTTTTGGCAACTAAACTTGACAAACAAGCTTGAGATAGCAACGCTTGCGAGTTCGACCGAGCAGTGCTTTAACAATCTCCCCCTTTGTCAATTTTAGTGACAAAACTATCAATACATATGGAATATAAAATACATAAACTTTGCAGCTTCTCATCCACATGCTTGATCTCCTTAGTTCTTCAACATTACTCGAAATCTTCGTCACTTCCAAGTACTCCAATGATTCCAAAGATATTCAATTCAGCATCATCGTTGTTGAAGATCCGTAGCCATAACAATGAGAAAACACTAGCTCTGAATCATTGTTACACGGTGTCATAGTATTATTACACAACATCAAAGTTCAATTGTATCACAACTTTGACAACAATACTATGGTGATATGTATCACTCCCCCTTATTCAATACTTCATCTCACATGAACCCCCCCCTTACATAATGATCCGAAAACCATATGTATTTGTAGTGTGAACTACACATTAGTTCTCCCCCTTTTTGTCAAAAAATTGGCAAAGGTAGGAAAACTAGTGGGATCCTAATGAAATTTCCATAGAGACACTTCATGACCAAAAAAAAGCACATATCAACTTTTTTAGATGCAACCATATAGCCGAAATAAATGCATTCATCAATGTGTTTATAAAGATACAAGATAACCCCTATAATATTCCACAGCCGCACTCCCCACAAAGATTTGGCAATTAAGCACAAGTTCAATTTAGAACTCTCCCCCATAAAATGTCATTCTCGAAAGAACAACAAGAGCGACCTTACTTCCACAAGAAAAGAAGGATTTATTTGGACATTTAAATCACATAAGAATATGAATTTGTATCCAAAAAACTCAATTAAATTAACCACAAGAGAACCCATGATTAATTTAATCGGTAATGCTCACATAAGAGAACTTACGGAGCAGCACAGTGTTTACATAAAGATATGGATCAGGGAAGATCAATACTGCGGAATATACAAAGACTCATTCTATTTCTCATCACTATTTGCACAATGACATATAATATACTTTAGTCTTTGTAAACAAAAGTCCATCCTTTCTTTCATCAATATTTGCATAATGACATAATAGGCTTTACTTTTGTTTGTCAAAAGTTCATTCTATCTTTTATCAATACTTTCATACAGACATATAATAGATATAACTTTTGAACAAGTATGGGACAGTTAAGGTTCACGGAAGTAAACAACATATCCCATAACAATTTGCAATATATAAAACCATAAAGATTAATACTGCAAAAATCATATTCCAAATCAACTTTAGAATTTAAATAAATAAATCTAAAAACATTGCAAGATGAAAACATTGGAAATAGCTGTGTACTCACAATAATGGTTATTCCAAACTCTAGTAATGCTTCTCAAAAACAAGAATAAATTCTCATAAGAAGTTTCCTAGGCATCAAGACAAACTCGTAATACACATATAAGATGATTTGTCCTTAGAGGGTAAAATCAATATTTTTCGCCCGGATTTACACTAATAATAGCTACCAGAGGCGTATAACAAGATTTTTTTAACAAAGAAGAACATACAAAGTCATTAACGACCATGCACCATAGTTCACATAAAATGATTGTGAACATTCAAGAATCCCATAATAATGCGTACTACTGCCCATTCTTGAACTTCCTTCTTTGTGATTCACCAACAACATTCTTGTAAAAGCTACAAATGAGCTTAGAAGAGTAGCACTCCAAGAATCCAAGTGCCCAAGTCCAAGATAAGTGGAACAAGTGCGATGAAACGGAGCAAAACACTCAAAAACAAGAGATGGGAAAAATACCAATTTTAACTCATCCAAATTCAAGAATTCTCATATCCATTCTGAAGATAATTCAAAGAGGAAGAGAGTGAAACAAGAATTAGGTCATTCCGAGTTCGGAAGAAGAAGTTACGGCCAAAATAAGTTTACCTAATATCGACGTCTACAGTCCGGTATGCATACGGGTTTGCAAACGAATTTTCGTGACCTGGAGCAGTGTAAACGGGTATGCGTACTAAAACCCTTGGATTTTGGTTTTAAATGATGGTATGCATACTTGGTAATTTTACCATGAAGTCAAAACATCCCGAACTACTATTTTCAAACCTAAACATTTAAGAACCTTAAACACATATCAAGTTAGGTAAAAATGAACGATAAGCAAGGTACATGGATCATTATAAGTACTCTAAGCAAATAAAAACACAATTATTGCTCAAGTTTATAGACATACCTTTGTAGAAGAATCCAATGGAATTCTACAGCCATACCGAACATAATATGTGTGCCCCAATTCTCGTGCTTCCCTCACTGTATACATAGCAGGGCATTCCTTGATGAGGATGTACTTACAACACACTCAAGTTGTGTTGAGGTAAACAATGTCTTGCTCACCATAAGTGACTTTTAGATTATCATGAAAGAGATCCCTTTGAGAGCCTTTCACATCCAAATCCATCTTTCCAAATAACCTTTTAAGTTCCAACATCATGGATACTGATTTCTCTATAGTCATGGAATTTTCTGGGAGATCATTCCTTTTCACACTCAAAACATCATTGACTTTCTTTGTATCCACTTCTGAGTGCGTTTAGGAACAACCGGAACCTTCTTCCCATTACTCTCTTCTAGAATTCTTGGAAGAGAATTGGATTGACTATTCTTTTGCAAGTTAGTCTTTCTCCAATTGGGAGCATCGGATCTTGTCTTCGTCTTTACGAAGTTATCCTTTTTATAACCATTACGCTTGTGAAAAGGTTTCGTATGACGTTTATAGGCAAATCTAGGTTTATCACAGCACTGATTCCTTTGCCTAAGGGTTGGACAGTTACAACCTGTAACGTTAAGGGGATTAGTCTTAACATAAGATCTTGGTTTCACAACTTCTTGTGATGCCCAAACAAGAACATCATGAAGTTTCTCATTCCTTATACGGAAACCACATCTCCTTTCCAGGTGACCTTTATTTCCGCAATAGTGACAAACATAAGGAATGTTCTTACCTCGATCTGGGTGTGCTGACTTTAGAGGTTGATATACTGTGCTCTTTTGAACCTTAACTGCAGGTGAAGGTATTTCACTTTTGCCATCAATGGAAACCTTTTGTTGAGAAGAATCACTAGCCTTGACAAATTTTACCTCTTTGCTAATACTTGGAGCATTTATTCCCTTATAGCCCAATCCTCGTGTATCACGATGATTTTTACTTGCTCTAGCATAGTGGTTAATTTGCTTGAACTAGTATTGAACTTTTTCAAGTCATCTTCCAAAATCTTGATTTTATAAAGAGCAACAGCTAAATCAGCCTCAAGGCGTTATTCTCGAGAGAGATAAGCACTTTCTCTGTCATCAAAACTAATTTGTTGAGAGTTAATCCTTGCTTCAGATTCTGCAATTTTCTCTTCCAACGAAAAGTACTTTTGATAAAGATTATCACATTCAAGTGACTTCATATGTAGGTTTTCCTCAGAATCCTTGAGGATCGATTCGAAACATAAATACTTGCGTAACATCTTCTCAATTTCTTGTTTTCTCGACAGAGAGGAATCAGAAGAGGTGTGATATGAGAAGTTCTCATCTTCTTCTTTTCCACCGAATCCAATAGCTTAACATACTCTGAGACTTCCTTATCAACATCTCTATCAATATCTGAATCACCTTCATCAGAAAGTTCACCCAATTATTCTCCTTGGCATGTTTCCCAGACTTCAACAGTTTGTACATTAAGAGAATGATTATATACTTGATGGGTTTGATTTTAAGAATTTAGAAGAAAATACGACCTAGATGTGACAGTTCGCTCAGGTGAATCCAAGCTTTGAAAATTATCTGGTAATTTATGAACTGGTACGTTATTAGAGATAGCACTTCTGTCCATATCAGATCGCTACAAACACAGACTTATAAGGTCTTTAATGTGTTTGCCTGCTCTGATACCAATTGAAAAAACGGGGGTCTAACAACCACACCCAATATTTCGCTTAGCAATCTGTATGGACTAACTCCAATATACTTTCAAGAGAATAAACTAGACAGTCAGACTCAATCTTAAGAAAAGTATATCAAAGAGTTATATCTCAATCTCTTAATTCAATCCGCAATCAAACAAATAATAATTTGCGAGCCCGATTGAATATAAGAGAAATAAACTTGAACGGTACCAAAGACCAATGTTCAAGGATCAATCAATTTCAATCAACAACCAAAGGTTGGATTTACCAATTGATCGATTCAACGCACAACCTGTGATATTTCAATTATATAACAAAATATAATGTGGAAAGGAATTAACACAGACACCAGAAGTTTTGTTAACGAGGAAACCGCAAATGCAGAAAAACCCCGGGACCTAGTCCAGATTGAACACCACACTATATTAAGCCGTTATAGACATTAGCATACTACAAACTAACTTCGGTCTGGATTGTAGTTGAACCCCAATCAATCTCACACAGATTCAAGGTACAGTTGCGCTCCTTACGTCTCTGATCCCATCAGGATACTACGCACTTCATTCCCTTTGCTGATCTCACCCACAACTAAGAGTTGCTACGACCCAAAGTCGAAGAATTTAATAAACAATTCTATCTCACACTGAAAAGACTATATGAATAGATAAATCTTTCTCCCACAAAAATACCTACGAGTTTTATTTCGTCTTTTGATAAATCAAGGTGAACAGGAACCAATTGATATACCAGACTTATATTCGGAAGAAGAACAGCCTAGAAATATCAATCACCTCATAATAATCTTAACCGACTAGCGAAACAAGATATTGTGGAATCACAAACGATGAGACGAAGTGTTTGTGACTACTTTTTTATCTTTCCTATCGGAGAAATTAATCTCGAGCCAATTTTACAATTGTACTCAACACGATAAAAACAGCAAGATCAGATCACACAACTACAGAGAAAATAGTTGGGTCTGGCTTCACAATCCCAATGAAGTCTTCAAGTCGTTAACCTACAGGGTCTCGATAGAAACCTAAGGTTAAAGGAGAATCGACTCTATCTTATACAACTAATATCACACATGAGGTGTGGGGATTAAGTTTCCCAGTTACTAGAGTTCTCCTCTATATAGTCTCCAAATCAGGGTTTGCAATGTAAGTTACCGTGCTAACAAAGCATTCAATATTCACCGTTAGCTGAAAACCTGATTAGATTCAAGCTAATATCTTTCAACCGTCAGATCGAACTTATCTTGTTATACACACATGAAATGTAACTTCATTTAGGTTTGAGTAATTGTACCTAAACGTGTACGCTTAGTTGGTTCAACAGTAGTTAACCAATGGTTAGCCATATGAGAACTTTCATATCAACCTTATTCATCTTCACCGTAACTAGTTCAAATGACTCAAATGAACTAGTTAGATAGTTGTTCAATTGCTTAGATCTCATAGAAGTATACAAGACACAATCAAAGGAAAAATAGTTTTGATTCACTCGAATCGATTCATGAACATTATGGCCACGGTTTGCAAAGATTGCATTCCTTAATTTATAAATGTCTTAGTTCACGAATAAACTATTTTTAGAAAATAACCCACTTAAGTACGCATACCTGTACGCATACTTAAGTTCCCGGACTAAGCTTGTTTTCAGTTCACAAACTCCAACAGAAATTCAAGGGATGTGATGTTCCGACAGTACGCGTACAGGTACGCGGACTTAGCTCCGGTCTTCCTAAACCAGTAAAATACGCATACTTTGGTTCAAGGGTTCTGGACTTACACAAGTATGAATTCACATACAATGTTTATATCCAAACATGTTTATATATTCTAAACTCTAATTTCAATTATTGAAAATTTCTTAGAGGACTTTATATAGTTGTTATTCACAAAATATTTTTCGTCAAAGCGATTTTCAAGTTATTGAAATAATCAACATGACTTTCGTCACTAGTAAAGATGAACTTGGCCAAAGTGAAAGCTTACCAACACATATTTCGAGAAATAGATAAGCGAGATAAACTCGGCTCAAAATAGAAAATGTGTATAATCGAACTCTATATAGCAATACGACTTTTGTCTCAAGATAGGAGCTAGAGTAGATAGACTTTTGAGTGATAGATAAGTTCAAGTCTCCACATACCTTTTTGTCGATGAAGTTCCACCAGTTACTTTAGTAGTTCTTCGTCTTTGCATGATGAATGCCGTGGAGTCTAGAGCTCAACTACACTTACTATCCTAGTATGAGACTTAGCTATAAGTAGACTAGAAATCAAGACTTATAGTTTTGGCAACTAAACTTGACAAACAAGCTTGAGATAGAAACGCTTGCGATTTCGACCGAGCAGTGCTCTAACAATAATGCCTTGTTGTTGGCGGCAGCTTAAATACGGAAAAAAAAAGTCTTATAGCTGGATTTAGGGGTGCACATACCCTACCCATACCCGCCAATCCTACCCTACCCGCCAGTATTTTAATCGTATCATATCCTACCCATTATTTGGCGGGTAGGGTGACGGTTAGAGATTTCTTACCCGCCGTTAAATGGGTAGGGTGACGGGTAAAGCTCCAAATTATCCTATCCTACCCTCCTACCCGCTTTATATTGAAAAGACAAAATAACCCTTCCATAGTTTTTTTCTTCTGCCCATCTTTTCGTTATTTTTAAACTTACCGAGGGCAAACTAAAAACTTGTTTTTTCCTTTACCTATCCCTATCTCTTTCTTCCCCTCAAATCGAACACACAGAAACCCATCTCCTTCCCCATTTCAAACCTTAGACCTTACTCTTCTCGAATTCATGTTCATCTGAATTTTCTGCATCTGAACAAAAAAAAAAAAAAAACAGACGAGAAAAGAGAAAGAGGGGAGCAAGAAGGGGAAAAGATCATGTGAGGTGATGATTTCAGATAGATAATAATGTTTATATTAACTGTTCATGATTAAGAATCGATCCTTTTTTTATTTTCGGTGATTAAAAGCTCGAAAAAATGTTTAAGAGATAGTTGCGACGAGAAAAGTTGAAGAAGACGACGATTGGGGTTGATTCGATCGTCGAAACAACTCAACAAGTAAGTTACTATAACCCAATCTTTTATTTTGCTTGAATTGCATGATGTGTTATGTTAATTTGCCGTTGGAAGAAATTTTAATTTTAGGGTTCACATAAAATTTTGGGGTTTTAAGCTATTTTTGTAATTTACAGTTTAATTGAAATCGCCATTGAAATTGTAGATTCGTGATTGTAAAATTGACATTTAGGGTTTCTTTACTCACCATGTTGCTATTTCTTATTTCACTGTTTATTAACCAAAACACCATATACTCATCAAGATGTTATTTCCTAACTATGATCGGCTTGACTTCATTATCTGTAAAAAAATTATCGGGCATCCTTGGATAGGAAGTTGTGTGCTTAGATCTGGTGTGCATTCCGTAGCTCATTGACACAGTCACCTCTCTCGAATACAGCTGTAGCTCCCATTCCCGTGACTGTAGACAATCAAGAACACATCTCCTCACTAGCTCATTGGTTCATAGTTCATACACCTTTATAGTTTTCACAATTTCACATTCTCTCTGCTCTGCAAGTTTAGCTGGTGGCTTGGCTTTTAGGATCATATTTGGGGCAGTTTGGTTTTTTTCTTAAGCCCAGTTTTCCTAAGTCGTCTCTCAATTCTAATTGGGGTTTTCAAAAAACTTTTCTCTATGGGAAGAAATTGAATGAAAAATTAGAAGAAAATGTACAACGGGATCAAGAAGTTCAGGAACCAAAGACTGGGAAAGTAGGGGATCCAGAAATTGATTGAAAAGGCCAGATTCATCTCAAATTGGTTGTTTTAGAAGATGAACTGATTGAACAAGGTTATACATACTGATGATGATGAGATTTATCAGAAGCTTGATGAAGCCAGGACATCATTGGAGAAAAACAACAACCAAGTATTCATCTTTCCCTCTTTCTCCTTCAATTTGTGATTGTTATTATATGAATTTATTGAATTAAATAAATGATATGTGGATAAGTGGTGAAATTAGAATGGTGGGCCCAGTATTTCATTCCTTGTTTGCTCTGTATGGGATATGAAAGTTTGTTTTATGTTGCTTGTTGGTGGATTGATTTGTTGTGTGTTTGAAATAGCTCAAAGTATATAGTAGATGAATTTTGAATAGTACATCTCTCTAGTGCCGATATCACTATGATTCTAGAGATGTATTCTTGAGATTGAATGCCCATTGTTATCAAAAAAATTAACAATGGGAGGAAAAAAAACTATGGAAGGGCCAGTGTTGAGATTACAGAAGTGATGTCAATGAGATTACAGAAGTGATGTCAACGAGACCTCCTATTCCCTCTCAAGCTACATCTCAATTTGTGCAACAAAGGGCCAGTGTTGCATCTCCGCCACCTCCACCTCCACCATCTTATCAAATCGAGGTCGAGAAAGACCGGCTTTTCGGTACATATTTAGAGAGATCTGGCGATGCTTAGTCAAAGCAGAACCAGGGGAAAAAAATTGGCAGTATTCTTAAAGTTCAGTTCTATATTTGTTTGTTCATATTTACCTAGTTAGATTGGCAGTACCATTGGGTACATATTTAGAGAGACTGGCTTTTCGGCTGTTGCAAGTTTTTTTTTAAGAATTTTTGTACTCAGTCAAAGCAGAAACAGGGAAAAAAACAGAAAAAAACAGATTATACCCGCCACCCTATCCTACCCGACCCGCCAATTAACGGGTCGGGTAGGATCTTACCCGTTTAATGGCGGGTAGGGTGGCGGGTAAAATTTTTCTTATCTGCCCGTCAGCGGGTAGGGTGGCGAAATTGGCCATATCCTACCCACCCTACCCGTTGTGCAGCCCTAGCTGGATTATGTAGCATCAGCCAAAAAGGATTCGCATGTAGTGATCGAATTCTCAATTATACTATTGTGATTTTTCATCCATTTAAATCAGTTATATACATAGATTAGATATCCGAGTTCATTATCTTGATTGACATGTTTTTCTAGAAAGAGCGACTGAAATTTTGGGACAATAAATACTTGATAGCATCCACAAATTTTTCGTGGGCTTTCCCTACATAATTCGACATACATTTTTTTTGTACTAACATTATTATTAACATCTTCTATTAAAATTGTTGAAGGTTAAACCAAGATAATGTGAAGATTACACTAAGGATCAACAAGTACTGTTGATATAGTTGATAGGGATCAACTATGAGAGTTAACAGAGTTTGAGTGGGTCAACAAGTGTTGTTAACACAATGCATGAATCAACTAGTTTGGTTGATACAATGGCACGGTATTTAGAAGTAAACTTGGGTTGCAAGTATTACTGGTTTTAGAGTTTGTTTACGTGAGAATTTTCTAGAAGAGTCTTTGTTAGAGTTTGGTTGTGTTAGGAAATTGTTTATTGCTTGAGAGTCAAGTTTGTTAAACTTATAAATAGGCTGTTGAGCCATGAGTCGAAATACATCAATTGAGAGAGAAGTTTTTGTTTAGTTTTGTGTTCTTTCATTAAGTCTTTGATATCAGATTTTATACATCTGGTATTAGAGCACTGGTATCAGATTATAGGGCTGTGGGTATGAGTTGTTAAGTTGAAGAAGATGATGAGTTTAAGTTCAATTAAGGTACCGGTGTTGGAAGGTAAAAGCTTTGAACACTGGAGGTTGCAGATGGATAATATTTTCATATACCAAGAGGTATGGGATATCGTGAAAGATGGTTATGTAGAACCCGGCGAGAAGGAGCGATGAGTTGAAGTAGCTCAGCAAACAACTTTAACTGAAAACAGAAAGAAGAATTCTAAAGCTACATATATTTTTCATCAGGGTATTCATGAATCTCTCATGGATAGATTTATCTGTATTAAAGAAGTCAAAAGAGCATGGGATGGTTTGATAAGATACTACAAAGGATCCGACAAGGTCAAGAAGGTTAGATTACAAACCTTGAAGAAAAAGTATGAATTATTGCAGATGGAAACTACTGAAACAATATCAGAGTTTTTCTCAAAGACATTAAATCTTGTCAATGAGATGAAAGCTATTGGAGATACTAAAGAAGATTCAGCAATTATAGAGAAGATTCTAAGAAGCTTACCAGAGAAGTTTGAATCAAAGGTTACTGTTATAGAAGAATGCAATACAATTGCAATTATGACTATTGATGAGTTGTTGGGTTCTGAAAAAGTAGGGGTACAACAACCTCACCCAATATTTCGCTCAGCAATCTGTATGGACTAACTCTAATATACTTTCAAGAGAATCAACTAGACAGTCAGACTCAATCTTAAGAAAAGTATATTAAAGAGTTATATCTCAATCTCTTAATTCAATCCGCAATCAAACAAATAATAATTTGCGAGCCCGATTGAATATAAGAGAAATAAAATTGAACGGTACCAAAGACCAATGTTCAAGGATCAATCAATTTCAATCAACAACCAAAGGTTGGATTTACTAATTGATCGATTCAACACACAACCTGTGACATTTCAATTATATGACAATATATAATGCGAAAAAGAAATAACACAGACACCAGAAGGTTTGTTAACGAGGAAACCGCAAATGCAGAAAAACCCTGGGACGTAGTCCAGATTGAACACCACACTGTATTAAGCCGCTACAGACACTAGCCTAATACAAACTAACTTCGATCTGGACTGTAGTTGAACCCCAATCAATCTCACACTGATTCAAGATGCAGTTGCGCTCCTTACGTCTCTGATCCCAGCAGGATACTACGCACTTGATTCCCTTAGCTGATCTCACCCACAACTAAGAGTTGCTAAGACCTAAAGTCGAAAACTTTAATAAACAAATTTGTCTCACACAGAAAAATCTATAAGAATAGATAAATCTGTCTCCCACAGAAATACCTACGAGTTTTGTTCCGTTTTTTGGTAAATCAAGGTGAACAGGAACCAATTGATATACCAGACTTATATTCCCGAAGAACAGCCTAAAAATATCAATCACCTCGCAATAATCTTAATCGACTAACGAAACAAGATACTGTGGAATCACAAACGATGAGACGAAGATGTTTGTGACTACTTTTCTATCTTGCCTATCGGAAAAATTAATCTCGAGACAATTTTACAATTGTACTCAACACGATAGAAACAACAAGATTAGATCACGCAACTACAGAGAAAATAGTTGGTTCTGGCTTCACAATCCCAATGAAGTCTTCAAGTCGTTAACCTACAAGGTTTCGATATAAACCTTATCGAAACCCTAAGGTTAAAGGAGAATCGACTCTATCCCATACAACTAGTATCACACAAGGGGTGTGGGGATTAGGTTTCCCAGTTGCTAGAGTTCTCCTTTATATAGTCTCCAAATCAGGGTTTGCAATCTAAGTTACCTTGATAACAAATTATTTAATATTCACTGTTAGATGAAACCCTGAATAGATTCAAGCTAATATCTTTCAACCGTTAGATCGAAAACTTAGCTTGTTACATACAAATGAAATGCACGTTTTAGGTTTGTGTAATCGTACCCAGACATGTACATTCGTTGGTTCAATAGTAACTAACTAAATGGTTATCTATATGAACACTTTCATATCAACCTTATTCATCTTCACCATAACTAGTTCAAATGACTCAAATGAACTAGTTAGAGGGTTGTTCAATTGCTTAGATCTCATAGAAGTATACAAGACACAATCGAAGCAAAAACAGTTTTGATTCACTCGAATCGATTCATGAACATCATAGCCACGGTTTGCAAAGATTGCATTCCTTAATTTATAAATGTCTTAGTTCACGAATAAACTGTTTTTAGAAAATAACCCACTTAAGTAAGCATACCGGTACACATACTTAAGTACCCGGACTGAGCTTGTTTTTCAGTTCACAAACTCTAGCAGAAATTCACGGGATGTGAACTTCCGACAGTACGCGTACAGGTACGCGGACTTAGCTCCGGTTATCCTAAACCAGTAAAGTACGCATATTTTGGTTCAAGGATTTTGGACTTACACAAGGATGAATTCACATACAATGTTTATATCCAAACATGGTTATATATTCTAAACTCTCATTTCAATTATTGAAACTTTATTAGAGGACGTTATATAGTTGTTATTCACAAACTATTTTTCGTCAAAGCGATTTTCAAGTTATTGAAATAATCAACATGACTTTCGTCACTATTAAAGTGAACTTGGCCAAAGCGAAAGCTTACCAACACATATTTCGAGAAATAGATAAGCGAGATAAACTCAGCTCGAAATAGCAAATGTGTATAATCGAAGTCTATATAACAATACGACTTTTGTCTCAAGATAGAAGATAGAGTAGATAGACTTTTGAGTGATAGATAAGTTCAAGTCTCCACATACCTTTTTGTCGATGAAGTTCCACCAGTTCCTTGAGTAGTTCTTCGTTTTTGCATGATGAACGTCGTGGAATCTAGAGCTCAACTACACTTATTATCCTAGTCTGAGACTTAGCTATAAGTAGACTGAAATCAAGACTTATAATTTTGGCAACTAAACTTGACAAACAAGCTTGAGATAGCAACGCTTGCGAGTTCGACCGAGTAGTGCTCTAACATGTTCATTACAAGCTTATGAACAAAGATCATTAGAGAAAACAGCTGCTGCAAAACAAGTTGAAGAAGCACTTCAAAGTCAAGTCAGATGGACTAATAATCAAGGAAGATCTAATACTGGAAGTTCTCTAGGAAGGTACAATAATGTTGGAAGACCTAACAATGGAGGTTATCAAGGAAGAAAGTAAGTTGATAAAGCAAAGCTTCAATGTTACAATTATGGAGATTTTGGACATTTTGCCGCTGATTATTCAAAACCTAGAAAGACAACTTTTAACAACTACAAGGCAAACTTTAAAGCAAATATAGCAGAAACTCAAGAAGAAGAAGAAGAAAAAAACTAATAATATGTTGTTGGCTTGTCATACACCTGAAAACCAGCCTCAACATAAGTGGTATTTGGATACAAGATGCAGTAATCATATGTGTGGAAGAAAAGAGTTGTTTGACAGTCTTGATGAATCAGTAAGATCAATAGTGAAGTTTGGAAATAATTCTACAATTCCAGTTATGGGAAAAGGTAGAATAGGAATAGTACTGAAGAATGGTACTAAAACATATATTATGGATGTGTTTTATGTACCAGGTTTACATCAAAATTTATTAAGCATGGGTCAATTATCAGAAATAGTTTATTCTATGAACATCTTTAATGGTGTTTGTTCAATTCATGATCGTTTTAGAAGACTTATTACAAGAGTACAGATGACCAAGAATAAATTATTTCCTTTGAATATTCAGTATCAAAAGGAAAGGTGTTATAGCAGTTGTGTTCATAATGATTCTTGGTTATGGCACAAGAGAATGGGACATGTGAACTTTAACAGTTTGCAAACTTTAGCAAAGAAGGAGATGGTGTCAGGTTTACCCTTTATTGAGCTTCCAGAATCCAGATGTGAGAATTGTATATTTAGCAAGCAGCACAGAGATCCATTTCCAGTCAACAAAGCTAAAAGAGCTGATCAACAATTGGAGATTGTTCATAGTGATATGTGTGGTCCTATTGAAATAACTTCACATGGAGGTAATAATTATTTTATAACTTTCATTGATGATTATAGTAGAAAGGCATGGGTTTATTTACTTAGACAAAAGAGTGATGTTTTTCAAGCTATTAGAAGTTTGAAGCTTATGTTGAGGAACAGATTGGTAAGAGCATCAAGATATTAAGAACTGATAGAGGAAAAAAGTATATTGTGGTTGATAGTTTCATGAAAGAACATGGTATTCAACATCAGTTAACAGCTAGATATACACCACAACAGAATGGTGTTGCTGAGAGAAAGAATAGAACAATAATGGAGATGGCAAGAACTATAAGAAGAACAAAATATTTACCAAAAGAATTTTTGGGGTTATGCAGTAGACACAGCAGTATACATACTTAACAGATGTCCTACAAATAGTTTGAATAATATGACACCAGAAGAAGCTTGGAGAGGTGTAAGACCAAGTGTAAGACATCTGAGAGTTTTTGGATGTATTGCTTATGCACATGTACCCAAGGAACTAAGAAAAAAGTTGGATGATAAGAGTGAGAAGTGTATTCTTGTTGGTTATAGTTCAGTAACCAAAGGATATAAGTTATACAATCCAGAAGCATGAAAAGTGTTTACAAGTAGAGATGTGATTTTTGATGAAGAATCACAATGGAATTGGAACACTGGGTCAACAAACAATGTTGATCCAAATTCTGGGTCAACAAGAAATGTTGATCCACATACTGGATCAACATTCCATGTTGATCCATCTACTGCTGTCAAAACAATTCTAATAATAGATGAAGAAGACGTGCAAACCCAAGACAATGTTGAAGAACATCATGAAGAAGCAAGAACAGAAGCAACACCACAACAAGAAACTGCAAAACCAAGAAGAAAATATATTATACCTGCTAGGTTGAATGATTATGCTTTATCAAAAGATAATGAAGATGCTGATGTGGTGAACTTTGCATTATTTGGATATTGTGATCATGTAGCTTATGAAGAAGTTTTCTAAAGAACAAGGTTGGATTCAAGCCATGAATGAAGAATTGAAGTCAATTGAGAAGAATAACACTTGCGAACTTACTACACTTCCACCAGGTAAGAAACCTATTGGTGTTAAGTGGGTTTATAAAACAAAATACAAGTCAAATGGTGAAGTAAATCGTTTGAAAGCAAGGTTAGTTGCTAAGGGATATAGACAAAAACAAGAAATAGATTATTCAGAAGTGTTTGTACCAGTTTCAAGACCTGATACATTGCTTATGATTATTGCTTTAGCTGCACAAAAATATTGGAAGATTTTTCAGATGGATGTGAAGTCAACATTCTTGAATGGTGTGTTAGAGGAAGAAGTTTATGTTGAGCAACCAGCAGGTTACATTATGGAATGAAGTATATAAGATAAATAAAGCTTTGTATGGTTTGAAACAAGCACCACGTGCTTGGTATACAAGAATAGATTCTTATTTTATTAAGAAATGGTTTACAAGATGTCCACATGAGCATACTTTATATTTGAAAGCCGATAATCTTGGAAATCATATTATAGTATGTTTGTATGTGGATGATCTATTTTTACTAGAAATAGTTCTGAGATGATCAAGGAATTCAGGGAGGATATGGTGAAGGAGTTTGAGATGACATATCTTGGTTTAATGTCATATTTTCTTGGTATTGAAGTACAACAAACTGAAAGAGGAATTTTTATTAATCAATAGAGGTATGCATAAGGAATATTAAAGCATTTCAAGATGGATAATTGTAATCCAATTTTAACACAAGTAGAAGAGAGATTGAAGTTGAAAAAAGATGGAACTGGAGAGCTAGTGAATTCAACAGACTTTAAATGTCTTGTTGGATGTCTCAGATATCTAACTGCTACAAGACCTGACATTATGTATGCAGTTGGATTGGTTAGTAGTTTTATGGAATCACCTAGACAATCACATTTTCAAGCTGCAAAACATATTTTGAAGTACGTTAAAGGATCAACTAGTTTAGGAATCTTTTATACTGTTTCAGAAGATCCAAAGTTGGTTGGTTTTACTGATACTGATTGGGATGGAGATACAGAAGGAAGAAAGAGTACATCGGGTTATGGATTTCAGTTGGGAACTGGTTTTTTCCTCTTGGTTATCTAAGAAGCAACAAGTTGTTGCATTATCTACAACAGAAGATGAATATATAGCTGCTAGCAACTGTACTACACAAGCTGTGTGGCTGAGAATGATGCTGAAGTCATTGTTTCAAGAACAAAAGACACCTACAACAATAGTTTGTGATAACAAGTCTACAATTTCACTAACTAAGAATCTTGTGATTCAAGGAAGAAGTAAGCACATGGATATTAAGTTTCATTACATCAGAGAACTTGTCAGTAACAAGGAGATAGCTGTGGAGTTTTGTGAAAGTGAAGAGAAAGTGGCTGATATTTTCACCAAGTATTTGAAGTCTAACACTTTTATTTACTTACGTGGAAAGCTAGGAATGATTGGTAAAGAGTATCTTGGTTTAAGGGAGGATGTTGAAGGTTAAACCAAGATAATGTGAAGATTACACTAAGGATCAACAAGTATTGTTGATACAGTTGATAAGGATCAACTATGAGAGTTAATAGAGTTTGAGTGGGTCAACAAGTGTTGTTGACACAGTGCGTGAATCAACTAGTTTGGTTGATACAATGGTACGGTATTTAGAAGTAAACTTGGGTTGCAAGTACTGGTTTTAGAGTTTGTTTACGTGAGAATTTTCTAGAAGAGTCTTTGTTAGAGCTTGGTTATGTTAGGAAAGTGTTTATTGCTTGAGAGTCAAGTTTGTTAAACTTATAAATAGGCTGTTGAGCCATTAGTTGAAATACATCAATTGAGAGAGAAGTTTTTATTTAGTTTTGTGTTTTTTCATTAAGTCTTTGATATCAGATTTTCTACATAAATCAAAAGATCATACTTGTTGTAACTTTCCCTGCTCTGCTTTTCCTCGAGGGAGACCAATTTTTTTGCTCATAACCGAACTATTCATGGATTTGAAAGATATAGGGGGGGAAGGGGTCAAAGAGCATAGCTTTCTTGATATTGTGAACTGGGGAACAGGAGAAGGAGGCTTAATAAAATATTTTATGATATTTTTGGAGTAGTAACATACATATTTATATGCATGTGTATAGCTTACGTACTTTAAAAAAGATGGAGTACCAAGTACACCACCAAATTTTAATGAAACTTGTATGGACAAACTTGTCACAATCATTCTAGTTTGTACAAGATCAACAGTAAAATATGATACCTGATTATAGAGACAAGTTTAACTTGGACGATCTTAGAAATCAATATCCAAGTAATAACCTAGTATGTACCTGAACCGTAACACGAATTCCTACAAGATACGAATTCTCAAGAATAAATATTTTAGGTTCTATGTAATCTTTTAGGCTTAAAAACTGTCTAGGTTATTTTAACGTATACTTGTAATATTACAATTATAAATATAACATTATAATACAGAAAAGAAAGAACATAAGATACCAGAAATTTTGTTAACGAGGAAAACTGCAAAGCAGAAAAATCACAAGACATAGTCCATAACTTGAGCACCACACTGTATTAAGTCGCTACTGACACTAGCCTACTATCAGTCTTAAGAGTGGAATGTAGATGAGACTGAATCGAATTTATGAGCAACTCAACTTCTGTTGCGTTCCTTTACGTCTCTTGGATCTCGCAAGACCCTATGTAACTCGATTCCCCTAGTTGACGTCCTTTACAGCCTAGGAGTTTCTTTAACCTAAGTGAAGACTTTTATGACCATTCAGGCTCTAACAGAAATCCTATCTGATTTTCTTCAAAAAAATATTCAATCAAAATATGGAAATCTATATGCTATGAGGGATCTTCAAGAAAAAAATATATCAAGCTGTAGTAGCAGGTTTTCCCACACTACACCCCTCACTATATTTTGGTTAATTAGTTCATTGAAAGATGCATAATTGAGAATGTTTATTGATTGATTTCATGAGTTATCTACACAGGGAAAATGGAATTACACTTAGCAAGTAAAACACTCTTAAACTTTCTCTCTCCTAATGACTTGCGCAACAATTCCAAAAAGATCTCTCTCTCTCAACAGACTCACTCGACCCTTTATATAGGGTAATACATAGTGGATGACAGCTAAGCTATCCTTTATTTTCGGGAATGTCTCGCGAAGTGTCGCCAGTGTACAACTATTCAATCTCGCGACACTTCTTAACCCTCGCCAGGTTCCATGTCTTTCAGTTGTTTTGTGTGTCGTTTCCCATTGCGTCGTCTATTTTAGTTTCCTGCGACTCCCTCGCGGTACTGTCGTTTATTGATCTCGCGAGCCCTATGCATTGCGATATTATGATCCTACATCTTGCCTCTTTTTCCTTGAATATTGCTTGAAGGGCGATCTTGAAGGAAAAATCCGTTGTCATAGTAGTCTTTGATCTTTGTTGATGAAGGAACGAGCAGAAGAATATTGTACTTGAAAAGTACGTACTTGCCTCTATTCTTTTGCGAAGTTCCGGAGCTTCTTTGAGATATATATGAAGTATCGTCTCTTATCTCTCCTGCGAGGGGAAGAGTACCATGAGATTTTACAATGTTGTTGCCTTGATTGCTTATCTTGGTTTTGTACTTTTACACGGATTTTGATTATTAATGCCTTCTCTTGACACGTTTCTTCTAACCACTTTTTCTTGACCGTTCATGTCTCTTCGCATTAAATGACCTCGTTTTTCTCGAGGATCTTTTTCCCTATATATAGTTTTCTTTTCCCCTCCTTTTCATTCTTTGGTTTCTCTCTGCAATCTTTCTTTGACTCTCTCCTTC
Organism: Papaver armeniacum; assembly: GCA_023531295.1. NCBI lineage: Eukaryota > Viridiplantae > Streptophyta > Magnoliopsida > Ranunculales > Papaveraceae > Papaver > Papaver armeniacum. The sequence goes on from JAJJWW010004489.1 coordinate 219,972, forward strand.
CGCAATTTGCGCTCCTGCTACTGCAAAGCTTTTCTTCATCCTTTCTAGCGCTGTTTTTAATCTCCGATCTTTCATCCATTCCCATACTGATAGATGGCTTCCATCAGTCGTGGATACAAAACTTCTTTTGAAGAAGTTCAACAGAAGTTGCTCGAGAAGGGTTTTACTCTGTCAACCATTCCTGATCAAGAACCCTCATCCATTCTTTCTGTAAATCTTTTCTCTGATCATCAATGTAATGATCAGAAGATTATAGTCTCGCTCGGTCAGCTTCTCGCGGGACTTCCTATTCCCTTGTACAATCCTGAGTTGCCTTTATTTTATGAAATTTTGGCCCATGAAAAATTCTCTCGGGCTGTTTATCAATTAAGTGGCGATTGTATTCGCCTGATGCTTGAGTTCGCGAACCGCGGTGCGGGCAAAGGATCTTTATACCCTAATTCTGCCAGAAATCCCAAATTCGCAGATTTGGAAATAGTTGTTGAGAAATACACTGTGGAAAACTTTTTTTGAAAATTACTCGGTGATAACTATGGTGAATGCGAGATCTCGCTGGGGCGTTCGTCTGAAGAAAAATGATAATGTTTCTGAAGATAAATTACTCATGCAAGACATTGATTGGCACCCAGGTAATAATACCTCTCCTCGCCATTCCAAAGATGAGAAATGGTGGGTCGTACCCTTGATCTTAAATGGTCCTTACATCGCGGGTTCGCATATTCTTCCTGCGAATCTCGCGAGGATATCATCCTTGGGAATTCAAATGGCACGAGAAGAAGAAAGAGGTATGTTTCCGACTTCAAATTTGGTTTTTTCGTAATTTTCTTTCTATAATTCTTTGAGTTTGTGAAATCTTTCGGATAGCCGGGTTGAAAAGAAGCTACAAAAAGGATCCGTCGGAGGATACTCGACATTGCTTCGATAAACTACGAGTGAAGTAAGAATCACTTCCTTTCTTCTTATTTAAAACAATATTGTTGCCTCTGTTTCTTATCTTTACACGTATGCGAAGGTTGAAGTTGAAAAAACTATTGCTGCGAAGACTAAAAGTAAGGGTAAAACTGTCGCTCGCAAGAGTAAATCCTCTGCCCCCTTAACTAAGAAGCGAAAGGTCCAATCCTCTTCTCGCCTTAGCTCAAGCTCTGAATCTTCTGACGAGGATAACCATGAATCGGATCCTTCTCTCGCTAAGAAGATTCCATCGACCAGTTCTTCCATGGATCGGTTATCCAAAGATCTTCTCTCGATTGTTTCCAAGGAATGGGAGATGCTCCCCTAGCTTCTCTTTGTGGGGCTCTCGCAAACGTGTGTAATGCTGCTTTATTGGAAGGCAATAATTCATTCAATGGAGTCTCTAGAGTTGTGTCTCCTGACCTTTTGAATGCACTTGGGTCTCTGGTATGTGTACAGTCATACTTCCCTGCTAACTTTAAATTGTTTAGTATATATATATGTTTTAATGATTTTTCTATCTTCTTTTATAGGTTGGAAGATCTTCCTTTGTAGTTGCCTCAGACCTTGAGAGAAGACGCAACAATCTTGAAAAGAAGAATTTGCAATTGAGCAAGAAGATTCAAGAATTAGAGACCGAAGCTGCGTCATCTCGCGATAAAGACGAGAGAATTCAAAAGTTGAACACCGAACTTAACTCCCAAAAGGATAAGGTGTCCACTCTTCAAAACGCCAATCAGCAACTTTATGGTATAACATTTTTTCTCCTTTCATCATTTTTATTTTATCGGTCGCATATTGCTACCTAACTTATTACTTTCGCAGATGTATATAATCTCTCCGATGAGGCTATTCTTCTCCATACATTTCCTGATCCTATGGATAATAACCTTCTTCTCGCTCACCTCAACGACTCTTTAAGTAGTTCATCAAACAAAATTAACTCCCTTTCATTAAATGAACTTCAGACCAAATATCGTCTTTTAGAAATTGAACATAGATCTGGTTTAAGTGCTGCCAACCAATTTAAACGAATGTTTCTCGAGTCCAATAAAGAAATCAAAATTTTGAGGAAGAAAATTAGTGACCTTATAGATGATAAAGATCGCATTGCTAACAATGGTGCACAAGCATTAGCGACATTTCAAAAATCTCTCCTTGAACTACAAATTGAGCGAGATGAATTGCTTCGCCAGAACTCTTTGCTTAGTGAGCGAGAAGATCAAATTCGTTCTCTCCTCGTTATAAATAGTGACGATGAATTCGCCTGGGCTGCGAAAGTTTTAGATAATGCCAGGAATAACTTAGGTGTTGATGTTAGTCTTCACGCCGAGCATACTTCCTTGATTAAAGATATGATATCTGATAGAGAAGGTTATTTATTACACCTTACTATTTCTTACTTTTGTAATATTGCTTGTAAATTATTAACTTGTTGTTACTTATTTGCAGAATCTGAGAAGAGACTTCAGGTTAGAATTAGGGATCTTGAATCTGAGAAAGAACAACTCGCCGGGAATTTTCCAATGAGAATTGAAGAACTTGAATCTGAAAAACAACAGCTCGCGAAGAGTCTCTCCCTCCGTAATAATAAGTATTCCAAGTTGAAGAAACAATTTGAAACGACAGTGGAGAACTTTAATAATGATGCCGTTCGTTTTCGTAATGGAGCCATGGAGTATGTTTGTAAACACCAGAACATCCCGTTGCATACATATCCCTGGCTTCTTGAAAAGGTTCCTGAAAATCTACCTGTCTCGATGTTTCGATAGTGAAGGCGGCGAAGAAGAAAATTAAGCGATGAGAATAATGAAGCGAAGAATCGGATGAAGAAGAAGAATCACCAAAGATATAATTCTTTTTGTTTTCTTTTTCTTTGCGTGTAATATCGTACATTCTTTGTATCTTTGTTATTATAGTGAACTCTTTTTTCATGAATTCAATCTTCACTCCCCTTTTTTGGTAGTTCTTCCTTGTAATATAATTGGCTAACATTATTAATGTATAACTCTTTCATCAGAAGATGAATAACAATATTCCATCTTTTCCATTCCCATACTTGCCTCTGATATTTATCTTCTGATGGAAGAAGTTAGTTATCCTCATGTATTTTGTTGGATAATAATTTTATTGTTGTTGAAATGTATGGTTGCGACGAGGTCGCGGATATCTTTATGAGTTGAGAATGCTATCTCTTTGTGCTGCGACAAGGTCGCAGGCCGCCTCTACACTTTCATGCAAAGGCCCATTGACCTTGCCTTATCATTTTGTGTGGTCTTCCAAGTCAGACCTCCCTAGTTAGAGGTCCTCCCCTGCCACTGCAGTTCATTGCGACAAAATCGCGGGGACGTCTTTACACTTGTATGTAAAGACCCATTGATCTTGCCTTATCATTTTTTCAAGTATTTTTGCCTCTGCAGGATGTTTTGGTTGCAACAATATGACAGGCCTAGATATCCTTGCGAATATAAAGTCCTATGACATTGCCGTCTTGCGACGAAATCGCAGGACGTCCGTACACTTTCGTGCAAAGACCCATTGATCTCGCCTTACCCTCGCGTTAGTATTATTGCCTCTGCAGGATCATTGCACAAATATGACAAGCCTAAGTCTCCTTGCGAAAACAAAGCCTCATGACATTTGCGTCTGTTTTGGCACTCCCCTAATGGAGAGTACCGCCCTTATCATCTCCCGGTTGCCCCTTCAAGGAGGCGAAACATCGGCCATACAAGACTAGCTCCTCCCATCCGGTCTTAACAACAACCAGTTGTTTTCGCAGCCTCTTATCCCTTATACCTATAGGGTTTATGGTTACGAGACTGCACCCTAAGTGGAGTTTTCTTCGGGCGAGTGCAACGCATGCCAAGACTTGCCAAGAATGGCCAGGGTAGGTTCATCCATCCCGGGCACTCTGGCTCAACCGTGTACCTCGGCGCCTTGAGCATACACGACTCCTAGGAAGAGACCCTCGGTCGCCCAACCGGTATAACCTACATATATAGTTGGGAATCCAAGGTACCTCTTAGGATAGGCTTTCATGGGCCCCAAATTTTCATGGTTCGGGCTTCGGGAGCGGTGTAACCTTCCCCCGAACCACGGCGAGAGATACCCCCTTATATGACGCACTTTAGGTCTTACATTTGCCTCTTACGAAATGTTATTCGCGAACTAGGGTGTACGCCATAAAGGTTCGTCCCATTCATTTGCGCATTTATATTTGTTAAATCATTCAATCATTCATGTTTCATTATTTGCTGATATTTGTTTGCGAAGTATTCGCAAAGTTCTGTTTCACTTGTTGTATTTCACTTTTCTTTCTTAGTCGAATTCTCATTTTTACTCTTCTGCGAGATTCTCGCATATCATTACTTCAACTGCTATTTTTTCTCCTGTTTTTGTTGCTTATTCATTTCTTATGCCTTTTGCTCCTCATATCCTTTGCTTCTTTATTACCATAATATTCGCCTGTCTCTAGGCATTCACCTCGCGAGGTATGTTCAGTCCTTACTTCTATGGCATCCACCATCAGTTTTCCTTTCTCTGCTCATCTCTCACATCTTTGTTTCCACCCTTTTCTTTTGGCATTCCTTTCTTCGTGACTTTCTACATCTACTTCATGACATTGTTGCGACTCCTTCCAATCTCCTGTATAATACCAATGCCATTTGGATGTGGGAATTTAATACATTGATGATACGTTGACGCGACTCCCAAGATTTCATGAAGCCACGGCCTCCCAATCAGCGCATTGTATGGAGATTCCACGTCAACCACACGAGAATAAAATACGAGTTGATAATCCTTGTAGAGGTATTCTCATGTGAACCTCTCCCTTTGGTTTGTTTTTGCGGTGCCATTAAAGCCATATATCTTGTATGTAGAGGGGATCAAATCCTCATCTTTTCCTCCCATCGTCTTGTAAGTATGGTAGAAGAGGATATTCACCGAACTTCGGTGTCGATTAAGATTCGGTTGATCGCCCGGCAAGCACGCCTCATCATGTTCTCCATCGGATTTGGTTTCGGGTTAATCTCTAGTTTCACAACCAACGGGCTATCATGTGTTTCTCTTCCTTTTGGCACTTCATCTGCAGAGAAAGAAATAGTCTTCAATCGCCTTTGTTCTAAGCTGCGTTGATCTCGCTTGGACTCATAATTTCTTTATCATTAGCATCTCTCGCAAAGACTCTACTGAGCACGTTGTCATGAAAATCTTCGATGGTGCGATAGGAGTGGACAATGGAGTTGCAGTTCAAATTCTTGGCTTTTGTTCCTACTTCTATCACAAATGTTTCCTTACCATCGCCGACACATTGTTACGTGCATCTCGGTGGTGGTGGTAATGTCGACTGTTTCTTCTCCTTTTAGAAAGTGATTCAACTTCCCTTGATCAATCATCCGAGAATAATTCTCTTTATGTTTCTACAATCGTTTGTTTGATGCCCATGGAAGCGATGGTAAGAACAAAACTCATGGCTTCTATCGCTTTGGCGGTGGTTCCATTCCAACATTCCAAGGTTTGGTACATTTTCCATCACAAGTATAGCTTCCCAGATCTTTTCAACGCTAGCATTCGGTGGAGGCATCTTAATTTGTTCCCATCTTGTTCTATGACTTCTCTGCCCTCCATGGTTATTTTGCCTTCGTCCACCATAAGTTTCTTGCACATGATCTAGCCTCCGAATCTTATTATTCTTTGTTACGGTTGTAGTAATTCCTTTCGCGTTCAAACTCTTCTTGATCATGGCTTCCCATGGCTACTATCTTCTGCTGTCCCTCATCAGCCCTCCTTGCCTGCTGTCCTTGCGAAGTGCTCGCCACTGTATTGATGAACTGAGGTAACAAGCTTGCGTTCGCAGCATTCGAGTTTGTGTTCGCGATTGGATAAGAATTCATTTCATTCTGTCTTTCTTCTAAGGCGATATATTCTTCTGTAATTCTCATGATTCTGCCATCGTGATTGTATTTTTGACTCTAAAAATTTGAATGTATAACAAGTTGGTCGCAAAGAGAGCATTCACAAATGAGAGGATGAGATATCTCTCCTCAACCCGTCTGCCATTTCGCTACACATGGTTCTCCATCTTATTGTCAATTGCCTTAAGCTCTCGCCAACCCTTTGTTTCAACCCGAATACATCTTCAATACCTGGTCGTGAAGAGTTGTTACTTATGTATGCTCCCAGGAATGTGGCTTGTAAATGGTGAAATGATGTGATTGTATTCCTTGGTAGACTTTCAAACCACTTTAATGCTTCTCCTATTAAGCTTGACGCGAAATATTTGCACAATATGGCATCATGGTTCTCCCATTGTAACATACATCTCATATAAGCCTTAATATGTTGTATCGCACAGGTTGTTCCATCAAAGATGTTGGTTAATGCAGGTAGATTGCACTTAGGAGGTATTCCTCCCATCATATTTCTAGCGTGAAAGGGTTCTTCGCGGCTTTCTGCGATGGCTTCGTCCAGTTGTCTCCTTCCTCCTTCCTTCTATTGTTCGAGTAATCCTCTCATTTCAGCCTAGCTCTCTTAAGATTTGTTCATTTGCCTCAGAATTTGATTCTACTGGTCTTTTTAGCTCTGCTTCTCTCCTTCTTCGCTCGTGCCTATTTTGACCTTCCTGCTCATTATCTTCTCCTCTTCTTTCCTCGCGACGCTCTTCTTCGCCTCTTTCGTTAATTCGCACGCCATTATATCGGTTGTTCTCTCTTCTTGGCTGCCTCTCAGCTCTCATCATTTGCACCCTCTCATACTCTTCATTAATATTTCTATTGGTACGATTTTGTTCCCTCCTTCTCTCGCGGTTGTCATGGTTATTCTGCCGGATTGCCTCCTCCATCTCTTGATTTTCCATTTCTTCTCTTAGCCTTTCTCTCTCGCGAGCTAGTCGCGCTTGTTCAATGTAGTGTCTCTCAATGTCATCCTCGATCTCTCGGTTTCTTCTCAATTCTTCTCTCCCATGCAAGATTATTCTTCCTTCAGCAGCTGGGTCATTCGGCCCTTGGAGTTGCATGTTTTCTTGATTTTCCCTATTCCGCTCATTTTGAAGATTTTCGGGCTGAGGAATATAACGATCTTCTATTTCTCCTCTTCTCTCGCCATGCTCTATATTCGGATTTTGTGTTTCTTCATCGGTATTCTCTGTTGGTAAAACTCTTCTTCTTTCTTCTCCATTCGATCTTGAACTTGATCTCACGCTACTTCTAGATCTCCTATTTTGCAACCTCATATTTTCCATCCTCAATTCATGATTTTGTCTTGTCAAGTTTGCTCGTTCCTCTCGCCTCTAGCCGTCTCTCCTCGTGTATTGTTTGTCTCAATCTTTCTAACTTTGCGATTTCTTCGTTACCTGGATTCATTTCTCCATTCATCCCTTGCCTTCCTCCTTGTCCATTGTTCACCAGCTGCTTTGCTCTTCTTCTCTCTCGTCTTGAGAATCGGATCTCCAAGTATGTACACTTACTCTATCATAATCCCCTTTCTGCGTTTGCTCTTTGGGGAGATTGGTGGTTGATTTTGATCTTCTCCATCATTTCTCCTATTTATCCTTGATGATTCTCTGTTTCATTCCTCCTTTCTCCGAGCAAGTCTCCCACTTCTTCTTACAATCGTTGGTTGCCCTTGTACATTTCTTCTTCTAGCCATTTTTCTTTTCCGATGAATTCTTGAGTATCTTCTCCAAATCCTTTTTGTTAATCCAAATTCCTTCCAATTTCTACGTCAATCTCTGCACAGCTCCCTGTTTCTAGCGCATATGTAGTAGCGGGTTTTCCCACACTACACCCCTCACTATATTTTGGTTAATTAGTTCATTGAAAGATGCATAATTGAGAATGTTTATTGATTGATTTCATGAGTTATCTACACGGGGAAAATGGAATTACACTTAGCAAGTAAAACACTCTTAAACTTTCTCTCTCCTAATGACTTGCGCAACAATTCCAAAAAGATCTCTCCTTACAACAGACTCACTCGACCCTTTATATAGGGTAATACATAGTGGATGACAGCTAAGCTATCCTTTATTTTCGGGAATGTCTCGCGAAGTGTCGCCAGTGTACAACTATTCAATCTCGCGACACTTCTTAACCCTCGCTGGGTTCCATGTCTTTCAGTTGTTTTGTGTGTCGTTTCCCATTGCGTCGTCTATTTTAGTTTCCTGCGACTCCCTCGCGGTACTGTCGTTTATTGATCTCGCGAGCCCTATGCATTGCGATATTATGATCCTACACAAGCAAACTGATAGGTGTCTAAAACACCTAATTTACTATCTAGTAGTTACGCTTTCTTTGATATTTTTCTTGTGAATTATGTACTTTACGCGTGTTTTTGAGTTATTAGGTACTTTGGAGTCGCACGGAGGAAAAGAAGCGGAAATCATTCAAATTGAGTCAAAAGGTGTAATTGTCATTTCACATGCTATTGGGAGCTGAGCCAAGGTTAAGAGGCAACTCTATTTGGAGAAGTATTAAACAAAGACTAGATGTGGTTAAGGGGATGCCATCTGGGTAGCCCTTATCAAGGTGACAGAACATCAATTATAACCTACTTACACAACCCTAAATTTGAGAGATGTTTTCTCTCAATCATTAGTTCATTTACGCATCTGAAATTGAGAGGAACAATGGCTGAGCAGCAGCTGCTGCTGTGAAATCGATAAATGAGAGAATTTATGAGAGCTATTTGAATCAGAGAACCGAGGAGATCGATGGAGACAGAGGGTGTTGTTTCTGTTCAAATAAAGAACACAGAAAGGATGAGATCGAGAAATTGCTGTCAAAATTTAGTTTGAATCTGTCGAATCAAGGTCAAAATGGGAGAAGAAGAACTGGAATCAGTTGGTGGTGTTATGAGAACTGCAATGAGAGGTTGAATCGAGAAGAAATTGAGATAAGGGGATATGTGGAAATCGAAACAGGTGAGAAGAAATCAAAGGTTGTTTTCAATTTGAAATGGGTTCTTGTTGCTGCTGAAATCAAGAGATGAAAATCGTAGAAATTGCAGCTGTGAAAAGAATTGGAACAGATGAAGAGTGGATACGATTCTGTAGAAAGGGTTGTTGTGGATGATTCGAAGTGGGACTCTCTGAATTGGGGATCTCTGTTGAGGTCGAAATGATGGGTTGGTGACGAATTGAGGGTTTGAGCTGATATGTGTTGATGGTGGATTTTCGTTCAAGGTTAAATTTGTAAAAAACCAGAAAAATCATGCGCTGACATCTTGTAAAAGATAAAGCCATTTATAAGTGTTGGATACTCCCTCACTTAATTCACCAAGAATGGAGCATGTAGCAACAATCCCATTCTGTGAATACATGAAATTCCTCTAGGTTGGAGCATGTGGCAACAATCCCTTCTGTGAATTTCATATCGGCCTTGTATTTCCAGTACTCATTATCGGTGTGGCATGACGGCGAGTGTTACTCTTACGAGTAACACGAACCTCTAAACACTATAATGAAACCATGTACGAAATACCCGTGTGGTGACTCTCGGTGTGTTATACTAGGCCGAGCCCCTCTCGGTGTGTTATACTAGCCCGATTGAGCCCCTCTCGGTGTGTTATACTAGCCCGATTGAGCATCGGACTGGCCGTATCGGTCGGATATGATCTCGATTGCGAGTCATCCAACTCCATAAGCATGATTGGATGACCCCGGATCAATTCCATCACCCCCAAGCGGTATGGAATACCCACGGCCGACCCCGCATGGTCGGTCATTGGCCTAGCCTGCCAAGAAACCATTCATACCAAGCATTATGGACGGAAAACCCTAAATTAGGGTTTGCGGCATATTACATGTGTCGCAAAAGCGAGTCTCAACCATCCATCTTCGCGGGAATAGATGGAGGGTGTAGATGTAGACTCAAAGGGCCTAGAGCATGTCGACACGATCACCGTGGGCCGCCTACACACTTGACCAATCGGTCAAGACCAACAATGTTTGGCCGTGACAAAATCATCACCCAAACAAGAGATGACGCCCGGCTTGAAAGCCAAAATTAGGGTTTCAAGTCATCACGCGCGTCCATCTTCTCCGGCACGAATGGAGGGTCACAGATTAGATTAAACAAGGGGCGGTCATACCAGCATGACCACCGTGGGCCCATCTACCTCCTCATGTGTTCGGCCAAGGCATATCATGCAGTCAATCCAAAACGTGCGTCCAAACCTAGCATGGCGCGCCTCCCAAACCACGGGCGGTCTCGACCGCTCAACTTCACCGGATGATTTGAGTGGCTTAGATCACGTTTTCATGGGATAGTCGAGGTATAGGTGTGAACACCAGCCTACCACCTACACGCTGGTATGATCGACCAAGACCGACCAAGATGTGTCGTCTTGAAACGCGTGCCCGAACTAGGGATGTCACGCGGTTTCCAACCCTTTGCGGCATCAATTTCTGCCGCAAGCCGATCTCAACTACTCAACTTTCCGGTTAAATTGAGTGGCCTAGATCGCGCCTTCATGGGACGGTGAGGTGTAGGCGTGTACACCGGCATGCCGTCTGCACACACATGCCGGTCGGCCCTCTCCAAATCCCTCTCCATGCTTGGTTTCGACCAAGCTAAAGAGTGATGCTTGCGCACCTCTTCAAAAACCTAATATCCATTAACGGTCATGAGATGAGTGTCTCAAAGATCATCTCATTCGTTCAACTTCACCGACTTGGTTATACAACCTGGTCGGGAGTTATTTGGTCGGTGAGGCGTCATTACCCACACTTTACCACACCATAATGCGATACTGCATAAAATACACACGATACTTCACAAGTATCGACTTCCCGAATAACACGGTTATTCAATTCAGCATTACATGCTATCTTTCGTGGATCCACGATCCCACATTCAGAACATCAATCATGTCACAAAGCGGGGGATACATCTTTTGGGTATTGGTCTGGCGGTTTACAGCGTGCAGCGTGCAACGCGCCATCACAGAACGTGTCAGGAAGTCATGGACGGTTAGAGATGAACAGGAGAAGTGGGCAAGACTGGTCGTGTGGCACCGACGCACAACTCCACTACTCCATCACTCCACTTCCTCCACTTCCCACGAGAGACGTGAATGAGGCTCAATGACTTGTATAAATAGGTTCTCCTCCTTATTTTCAAGGACAAGAGAAAAATAGGAGACAAGGAGAAACAACACAAGTTCAGACGAGACAGAAAACCAAGTGTTAATACAAAAACGTATTCAAACACCCAGAGCTTGCTTGCATCAATCACAAGCCTGCTCACCTTTCTGTTACAAGTCATAAGCAAGCCAACACCTTCACAATCTCAACACCTTCTTCGCTTCCCTCCCTAAGATCAACCCCATCTCCTTCACTTTGCGACCCGAAACAAGTCCGGGCGACCATTTCTTGGTTTAGGCCGGACTTGCCTGAATTGATCTCTCGAATCTACAAGCACTCACCGCGCGCGAGTGCATTTGTTTAAGGTTTAAATTCATTCCTCATCCACACCCCAAATTACCAAATCCGGCGAGAATAGTTTTCACCCATAAACAATTGGCGACCACGGTGGGAGATTAATCTCTCGGTTGTAAAGTCAATTTCTTGAAATCCGATTCAATTTTATCAATTTCAAAAGGGTAGATCTTAGAATCAATTCAATTAACAATTCATTTCAAGATGGTGGAATTAAGGTGCGGATCGGCAATCAACTCGATGGGGCTAGTGTGGGTACCAATCACGGTGTCGAAGTACACATCGGTGGAGCTACCATAGCCAACACATCTCGAGGAGCCGTTACCTCTATCACCAACACTAGCGGAGCAGGAGACATCCCGTAGGTGTAACGCCCCCATCACAAGAGCCGGAGCGGCCGCAAATCCCAGCATCTCCTCAAGTGTAACACCTCCGGTGGTCACGGAGCAACAACTTTCACTCCCCCATCAGGACGAGGAGCCGGAGGCACAAGAGGAGGACCACCGTCTATTACCGTTGCAGACTTGATGGAGAAACGGGAAGTTCTTGCTAAGACTCAAACGAGATATGGCCGCAACTCAGAAGGAGGTACTCACTTTCCTCAAGACCTTGGCGAACGATTGCCGCAAGATTCACGTCAATCTTTGGAGCCAACAAGAGATGCCTTCAATTCACCCGGAGCAGGCGTTTCCACTCGGACAGAAGCTCGTGTTGCTCCTGAATGTTCAAGAGAAAGGGACCAGCCACCCAACTTCATCACACGTGAGGATCTAGAACGACTCCTTCAATGCCGAGGCAAAGGAAATCGCGCGGATGCACACCAACACCAACCTCCATACCCTCAAGATATGCAACGAATCCCTCTTCCAAGAGGTTACACCTCTCCCCCAGTTCTCCCTTTACGACAGTATTGGTAATGCTCGTGAACATGTCTCTCGATTCTTGGAATCCTTGGGGAACATGAATACAATCATGTTCTGCGCTGAAAGAATTCTCGAAATCACTTACGGGGAGGGCATACACCTGGTACAACAACATCGCACCTAACAGCATATCCAACTGGAGCGAGATGGTCAGTGCTTTCAGAAAGTATTTCTTCGTGTCTGAACAAATCACCTTTTCAGATCTAGGAAGAATTCTTCGGCGGAACAACGAGCATCCTAACGACTTCGTCAAAAGATTCGAGAACTCATGCGCTGGATTGTCATGACCGAACGTCACCGAACGACAATTGGTGGAGTTGTGCATCAACGGGATGATACCCATATACCGCGCTCTGTTAGAGAACACGGGCTTTCAAACGTTCTCGAACTCCACGAGGTTGCAAAACGTTCGGCAACAAGCGCAGCACTACTAGAAAGAACCCGAGTTGTTGAAGTGAAGATTCACGTGAAAGTCGAGGGAGCAGGCGCCTCACGAACAAGCAATACAACAACGGTCCTTCTGTGAGTGTAGTGGGCGGAGGAGAGAAAAGGAAAGCTCCAGTGACGGAACAACAAACCAAGCGGACATCCCGGCACACAAGACTTCGTCTCGAAAAGGAGCAGACAAAACTCATGCACAAAACACTAAAGACACGGGTTTTCCTTTTCCCATGAATGAAGTGATAGAGCTCTTGGAAGCGTGGATCCAAGATGACGCGTAAAGCTGCCCCTATCAGGACGTCCTCCAACCGAGGAAGAAATGGCAGATCCCGAGATATTGTTGCTACCACGAGGTTCGTCCATCATCCAACCAAAGATTGCAACGAGGTTGAAACAGATATTCGAGAGAAAAGGTAGAAACAGGGAACTCCGGCTTGGAAACGAGGGTGTTCATAGAGACCCTTTACCTATCGGGAACTGCATGATTTCTGGGGGATTCTTCGCAAGACCGTACAATCTATGATGGAACACATATGTGAAATCTTGTACTTCTCCAAAGGACAGCGTCAAGACATATTTGCGGCCCTCAACCACATTGTGTCGGGTAGGCGTTTGCATCCGATTGCAGATCCAGAACCCCGGTCTTTCCTAAAAGACATGAGCAATGGAAACTGGGACTCTAACCGTCGCTCGTTTGAGAAACGTTAATCGATAGCGTGTTAATTGATACGGCTTCCGAATTTAGCATCATTCTTGTCAAGACCTTGAGAGCGGCAAAGATTTCGAAGCGAGAAGCTACTCGTCACCCAAGCTGTAGTTAAAGATTCAGCGGGAGAGCTTAGAGATGCATATGGATACATTGATCTTGAAGTCGGGTGATTCCTGGGTGATGCCTCGCCGCAAGCAAACACGAAAGAATCTACATAGTCAAAGATCATCCCAACTACGACATGATCCTAGGCATCTTGTAAAAGATCATTTATTGGATGCTTAATTCACCAAGAATGGAGCATGACAACAAAAGCCATTCCTCTAGGTTGGAGCATGTAGCAACAATCCTTCTGTGAATTTCCTCGGCCTTTGTAGGTATCGGTGTGGCATGGAAAGAATCTCCAAGCACATGAATCATTACGCCTTAGGACCTCTGAGTAACACGAACCTCAAGCACTATAATGAAACCATGATTGTTTGCTGCCATATCGGTCAGGATATGATCGATCGATCATCCAACTCCACAAGCATGATTGGATGACCCCGGATCAATTCCATACAGTATGGAATACACAGACCATGCCAAGAAAACATCCATACCAAACATGTGTCTCAACCATCCATCTTCGCAGGTATAGATGGAGGTGTGATGTAGACTCAAAAGACCGAGCATGTCGACACAATCACCATGTGACCACCTACACACTTGACCAATCGGTCAAAACCAACCATGATTGGTTACAACACATTAAATCCTTTGAAAATGAGGGTTCAAGCCACAACTTCAAACATGCGTGGTTACACTTCCCAAATTGCAAATCGGACCTCAGGACGGGTGGGTGGCTTAGAGAGCCAAGACCGACCCGCGCCGGAAAGAGTATGGTCGGCTTCTTCGGCATACATTGAAAGGTCCCGATGTCAAGTAAGTCTCACCACACAACTCTCTTTGCAACCTACAGCGTGCAACGCGCCATCCCTCATTGAACGGGAGAAGTGGCGATAAGTCTGAGGCTGGGAGGTTCTCCGCCCTATTTGGCTCCAATCAACAAACCAACTCCGGCTAAGAGATGTGAATGGGAGGCGGCCCTTCTCAAGCAAGCGTTTTATCGGGAGCGTAGAAGGCGATGTTTTGGTCAAAGACGCTAAGAGATGTGAATGAGACCAAGGTACAAGTATCAGCACGACCAAACCCGTTTGGAATTGGAGACACAGTGACGAAGGCGACTACGTTCAATGTTGGGAGCGTGACGGTGAAGATGACCACTCCACCGACTTGCCTACGAAAGAGAAGATGAACCGTACACTGGTAGCGAGATGTTATCCTAGGCGGCTACCGCAAACTCATCAACGCCGATAAACTAGAGGGCATAACAATTCACTCACGATGGCTCAAACCCTACCGAACTTAAGATCTTTGTGCTACTACCACTTTCGGCATCCTCCACACTTTAAACGATGTGCTATTTTTCCAGCGTGTTTCCTTTTTCTGATTTCATGTCATACTTGTAATTCCTCCGAGAAAATGATTGCAATACTTGCATTCATAGTTAGGGTTCCAACTTTCAATTCTCAATTTAATTGAAGTATTATTTCCATCGAAAACCTCTCTACCCCTAAAAACACAAAGCCACGAGTCGGCCTAAATCAACACACTAAGCAAGAGAGGAAATCCTAAATAAGCATCTCATGGGAAGAAGGGAATAGAACGTGTGCACAAAAGGAAAAATGATTTGAGCCATCCGCCTGACAAAGCCAAGAAGATCTTGCATCGGGAGCACAAGTCCGTGGATATTCCATTATAGTATTACTTCTTTTATCACTAAGGATTACGTGTGAAGGCGCACCCTTGCGCCCGAGAAGGTTCGGTTGCGAGTCTTGACAAAGGATTATAAAAGAAAACTTTATTCAAACAATCAAATGGAGGAAAAAACCTTGAACCCGGCCGCCACCGAGTACAAGGAAGATGTTCGAGTGTACAAAATATACTTGGAAAGAAGAAAAAAGAAAAGTGGTTTTAGTCATCAAGAGGATCGACATTGCCTACACCACTGTCAGGTTCTGCTTCAGCGCCGTCACCTGTTGATGCTCCTCCCTCCGAATCTACCTCAACTTCCGCATCAGGCACCTCCGAAGCAGCGCGCTCCATCCCAACATCATCGGCGGAGCATTAAAAGCGCATCAACATTAGGAGCCGTACCAATTGCTTTCAGATGTTCAGGTTCCTCTGTGTCGGAGTCAAGAATTATCACGCCGTCCTGAACCGGGTAATCACACTTGCCATCATTCGGAGGTCGTTCATGCTCAACTCTCCGCCTCTTCAACCTCGCTACAAATCTCTCTGCCCTTGCGCTTAAGTGTCTGCAGTGTTTCCTCGCGCCTCCACCGCTCCTCCATGTCAATCGTAGCTGAAAGTGCACAGATACGTGCTCTGGCAATACGAAGGTGGGAGATAGACATCCCATGTATAGCACGGCCGACTTCGCGAAGCGGAAGATCGATCTTAGCCATTACATCTTCGTGTGCACGGTTTTCGGGCTTGTCAACTTCGAAACTTCTTTCTGGGGAAGCAACGGAGTGATTGTCAGCCGCTTCCATGATAAACTGCAAAGGAGGGGAGGTTATGAGCGCACACAAAAAAAAAAAAAAAAAAAAAAAGAGAAGAGAAAAATCAAATCCATCGATCAGTTAATCAGAAAAATCAGAAGCAGTACCTGAGATATGGAATAAACGACCGTGAGACGATTCTTTATAATCTCACAAGTCGACGGAATACCAGAAGGAAAAGGAAGCCTTTACTTGCCACCTATGAAGGCTGCTAATTCGGGAAAACAATCGACGAGGCTTATCAGATATACCCGAGGAAAGCCGTGTATGATGAAGGAAGTACACCTGAAGAAGCGGCCGAGCTCAAATATGTACAAGAGGAACCAAAGAGACTCACCGAGATCAAGTCTGTTTTCTTTGCATCCTTAATCGAGAACCAACCAGGTTCGGGGCAACGCGACTATCCCGGTAAATATGTATCTACTTTAGCTTTGGTCATTTCAGTATATATGTATGTCACCATCTCATGCATACCACACAATAGTGTAACCATTATGTGCTAGGCAGGGGACTTAATGTTGATGGTGGATTTTCGTTCAAGGTTAAATTTGTAAAAAACTAGAAAAATCATGCGCTGACATCTTGTAAAAGATAAAGCCATTTATAAGTGTTGGATACTCCCTCACTTAATTCACCAAGAATGGAGCATGTAGCAACAATCCCATTACGTGAATACATGAAATTCCTCCGAGGTTGGAGCATGTGGCAACAATCCCTTCTGTGAATTTCATATCGGCCTTGTATTTCAGTACTCATTATCGGTGTGGCATGACGGCGAGTGTTACTCTTTCTGAGTAACACGAACCTCTAAGCACTATAATGAAACCATGTCGAAATACCCGTACGGCGACTCTCGGTGTGTTATACTAGCCCGAGCCCTCTCGGTGTGTTATACTAGCCCGATTGAGCCCCTCTCGGTGTGTTATACTAGCCCGATTGAGCATCCGGACTGGCCGTATCGGTCAGGATATGATCGATGCAGTCATCCAACTCCATAAGCATGATTGGATGACCCCCGGATCAATTCCATCACCCCAAGCGGTATGGAATACCCACGGCCGACCCCGCATGGTCGGTCATTGGCCTAGCCTGCCAAGAAACCGTTCATACCAAGCATTATGGACGGAAAACCTAAATTAGGGTTTGCGGCATATTACATGTGTCGCAAAATAGTCTCAACCATCCATCTTCGCAGGAATAGATGGAGGGTGTAGATGTAGACTCAAAGGGCCCAGAGCATGTCGACACGATCACCGTGGGCCCGCCTACACACTTGACCAATCGGTCAAGACCAACAATGTTTGGCCGTGACAAAATCATCACCCAAACAAGAGATGACGCACGGCTTGAAAGCCAAAATTAGGGTTTCAAGTCATCACGCGCGTCCATCTTCTCCGGCACGAATGGAGGGTCACAGATTAGATTAAACAAGGGCCGGTCATACCAAGCATGACCACCGTGGGCCCATCTACCTCCTCATGTGTTCGGCCAAGGCATATCATGCTGGTCAATCAAAACGTGCGTCCAAACCAGCATGGCGCGCCTCCCAAACCACGGGCGATCTCGACCGCTCAACTTCACCTGATGATTTGAGTGGCTTAGATCACGTTTTCATGGGATAGTCGGGTATAGGTGTGAACACCAGCCTACCACCTACACGCTGGTAGTATGATCGACCAAGACCGACCAAGATGTGTCGTCTTGAAACGCGTGCCCGAACTAGGGATGTCACGCCGGTTTCCAACCCTTTTGCGGCATCAATTTCTGCCGCAAACCAATCTCAACCACTCAACTTTACGGTTAAATTGAGTGGCCTAGATCGCGCCTTCATGGGACGGTGAGGTGTAGGCGTGTACACCGGCATGCCGTCTACACACATGCCCGGTCGGCCCTCTCCAAATCCCTCTCCATGCTTGGTTTCGACCAAGCTAAAGAGTGATGCTTGCGCACCTCTTCAAAAACCCTAATATCCATTAACGGTCGCAGATGAGTGTCTTAAAGATCATCTCATCCGTTCAACTTCACCAGCTTGGTTATACAACCCTGGTCGGGAGTTATTTGGTCGGTGAGGCGTCATTACCCATCACTTTACCACACCATAATGCAATACTGCATAAAATACACACGATACTTCACAAGTATCGACTTCCGAATAACACGGTTATTCAATTCAGCATTACATGCTATCTTTCGTGGATCCACGATCCACACATTCCGAACATCAATCATGTCTGGCGGGGATACATGCGGGGTATTGGTGCGGTGGTTTACGGCGATGCATGCGTGTAACGCGCCATCACAAGAACGTGTCGGGAAGTCATGGACGGTTAGAGATGAACAGGAGAAGTGGGCAAGAATGGTCGTGTGGCACCGACGCACAACTCCACTACTCCATCACTCCACTTCCTCCACTTCCCCGAGAGACGTGAATGAGGCTCAATGACTTGTATAAATAGGTTCTCCTCCTTATTTTCAAAGACGGGGAGAAAAATAGGAGACAAGGAGAAACAACACAAGTTCAGACGAGACAGAAAACCAAGTGTTAATACAAAAACGTATTCAAACACCCAGAGCTTGCTTGCATCAATCACAAGCCTGCTCACCTTTCTGTTACAAGTCATAAGCAAGCCAACACCTTCACAATCTCAACACCTTCTTCGCTTCCCTCCCTAAGATCAACCCCATCTCCTTCACTTTGCGACCGAAACAAGTCTGGAACGGCCATTTCTTGGTTTAGGCCGGACTTGCACAGATTGATCTCTCGAATCTACAAGCACTCACCGCGCAGTGCATTTGTTTAAGGTTTAAATTCATTCCTCATCCACACCCCAAATTACCAAATCCGGCAGGAATAGTTTTCACCCATAAACAATATGTTACAGGGAGATGGATTTATTGTTGTGCAAGAACAGACATGGAAGATGAAGGAGGAGATCTGTGATGGATTTTATCCGGTGAGCTTCCGGAATCGAGAGAAGAATGGGTATGAGATGGAGATGGTGCTGCTGGTGTTACATGAGATGATACAAGGAATGATGGCTTGAGAATGTGGTGGTGTTTGCAATTGCAAGTGCAGAGCTGTAGGCACTGGTGGTGTTGTATATGAGGTTACAAATAATGGTGGAGTATGGATGAAGTGCTGAGAATGCGTGCAGTGTGAATGAATAGATGTATGTTAGGAGATGGTGGTTAAAATGATGTTGAGATGCTGGCTTAAGACTGCAGTGCTATTTAGAAGGGTCTGTGTAGGCGGAAGTGCTAAAACGAATGGCCTTGTTGTTGTTCTGGTGAAGTGCAGCTGGACTTGAACCAATTGCATGTGATTTTGCAATTGAACTGAAGCTGAAATGTTGTGAAGTTGCACATTTACTACTGAAATTACGAGAGGAGATGACAGTGAAGTCGGTGTTTTTGGAATTACAGCAGAAGCATGGCTTTGAGATGGGAATGTATGATGAAGGATACCGGGGTTGGTACAATTGCGGTCTCGGATGGTGCTTGGTACTTTGAAGTGGAGTCTGAATCGGTGTTGCGGTATTTGCGAGAGATTGGGGTCGAGCTGAAGTGGTGAATGGTTTGCAGGACTGGGTAACTGTAATGTTGTTGACTAGAAGCAGCGTAGCAAGCATCACAGGTGCTCAGCTTCGGGTTTTTTTTTTTGCTATTGGTGTAATTAAAGAATGAAGCTATTGTGTCGTGGAGCTATTATGGGTATTGTGGATACAGGGTCGAAACTCAAGGGAATGGCAGAAGTTGAAGCTCAGAATGAAGTGATTATGAATGTTAGGTTATACGTCAGAGGCAAATTTGCTACATTTGCGAGATGGGTTTTGGGTCAGTAATGGCGGTGCGGGGAGGTTAAGCTGAATGGAGATGAGATTATGACTATGAGTTCTGGGTTGTTGCAAGATAGAGAGAGAAGAAGCTGGTTGTTAGCTGCAATGACAACAATTAGTAAAATATGACAGAACTGAAATGGAAACCTACTTTAGATAAATGGGTTAGGATTCACGGGTCAATGGCTGCAGTTTCAGATGGAATTGCAGCTGCAGTGTTATGGGTGTTGGTACTGAGTTGCAAAATTTGGTATGGGATGGAACTGATGTTGCTCAGATGGCAAGAACATAAGTACAAGAAGAGTGAAATGGCATGATGAAGTTGATGTTAAGAACTGGATGTGCTGCAATGAAGGAAGGGAGCATGTGTGCTGGTAAAGTTGCAAGATGAATAGCCATATTGGATGTACATGCATTAGTGAAGTGCAAGGATGGTGCAGCACAAGTTCAAGCTGTGTAAAGGCTTTGGCCAGAACCAAATCAGCCAAGTCAGATAGATGATCCAGACCCCGACTCACCTGATTCAGTCGGTTTGACCCGAGTTGACCCGGTTGACTCTCTGGATCGTTTGACTCGGCCTGACTTTCCGATTTGACTCGTTGACCGGTGACCGGGTGAACTTTTCCGGTCACCTGAGATACTTTCCGGTGCCGGATTCCGGCCAATTTCCGGCCACAATACCAGTTTTCCGGTGACTTCTTTGGGACATATTTTCACATGGGTTTTCCTCACACTTGGGCTTGGTGGATTTTTATCTATTGGACCTTTGGGACTTGACCTAGTTTTGGAAGAGAGGAAAAGCTATAAAAAGAAGAATTCTACACTTTTGGGATCACGTATTTTTCTTGGAACTTGGAGAGAGCCACTTTTGTTTACGCTTCTAGGGTTTGCTTTTGTTCATCTTCTTCTATTCAATTAATATTTTTATGATGAACTCCATAGCTATGAGTAGCTAAACACATATTATTGGTTATGGGATAAAGTTGTTTTCTCAACATGTTATTTAAATCTATGAATTAGTTTTGTCTCAATATTTTATTGTTTGTGATTCACAATTAATAGTGTTGTATGATTTGATTGTTTGTTTGGTTGAGTCCGGAATCAATCCGATTTACATTCATCTCTAGAGCTATATTAGGGTTTTCAATACGAAAAAGTTGTTTATCCCTAATTCTAAGTAGCATAATTGTGGGTAGTGCTTGTAGTGATATATCCTACTAGTCACAAGTGAATCATAACTTTTGTTAAAACGGATTAGTGCTTTTACACGTTCGTTTGCATTGATTAGTCTTATTCCATAGAACTTCTTGCTTTTAGGGAGTTAAATCTAATTGTGCTTTTACACTTTAGGTTGCTTTCTAGGAAGAATTCACATATGCATCTTTTAATGTGGTTGTGATGAAATCAGAGAATTAGCGGGATATACTTGCGATCAAGGTATCCTAGGACTTTTAGTGAATGAGAGATTAAAATACCAATTCTAATCATTGATGAAAATACATGTTTGTGAATGATACTATCCCGTGACCAATATCTTCTCCTTATTGATTATTCAAATTATTTATTGCTTTCAATTATTTTTATTGCTTAGATAAAACAACAATTCCCCCTTGGTTACTAAGAAAATGAAATCGCATAACAACAATTGCCTCTCTGTGGATACGAACTCTTTCTTATCACGTACTTCGTTTATATTTAGTAGAGTGAGAAAGTGAAATTATTTTTGCTCGGCTGACAACCGGTCAAATTTTGGCGTCGCTGCCGGGGAGGCATACGGCTTGTTATTAAGTTTTTAGTTTCTTTTTATGATTTATGCTTTTATCTTTGCTTTTCGGTTCTTGTCTTGTTTCTCACTTGTTTGCGAGAGTTGTTTTCAGGTACCTAATCCCTGGCTTCTAAAGATTGGAATTATCCAAGGTGCGGGATAGCTACTCGAAGAGGCACAATACTCCAACCAAGTCAAGACACAACAGAAAATCAAGAGTTAGAAGTGGAAAAAGAGTTACAAATAGAAGGAGAACAAGAGGTTCCATTCGTAGACGAACCACAAGTTGAAGAATAAGAAACAATGGGTGATGCAAATCGTTCACTCAAGGACTTGGCCTTTTCATAGGCTTGATACACAACAGGGGTGTATTCAAACGAACTCTACTTTTGAGATCTAGCTGGGGTTGCTTAGAGAATTACCAAAGTTCCATGGCATGGTGAATGAAGAGCCAAACAAACATCTTATGGACTTCCACACCATTGTCACGGCCATGCTTCCAGCGGATGTTGAGGCGGATGGTGCAATGTTAAAAGTTTTCCGTTTCTCTTTGATGGATAGTGCTAAGGATTGGTTGTACTATTTACCTCCCGGAAGTGTCACAACATGGAATGGGCTGAAGAAACTCTTTTTAGAGAGATATTTTCCTGCATCAAAGGCTACTCAAATTCGCAAAGAGATTTGTGGGATGAAGCAAAACGTGGGAGAATCCTTATATGAATGTTGGGAACGATACAAGAGATTGGTGGCAAGCTGCCCTCACCACCAATTCAGTGACGATATGATCATCCAATACTTCTATGAAGGACTCCAATCAAGTGATAGGAATCTTCTTGACGCTGCGGGTGGTGGTGCACTAGTGAGCAAGATGGTTGCACAAGCTAGAGAGTTGATTGAAAACATGGCGACAAACTCCCAACAGTTTTTGAGTCGTGGTTCGGATGTGCTTCTTAGGAAAGTGCATGAAGTGAGCGAGGTTGAGGAACTTCGTCAACAAATGGGTAACATGTCAGCAATGATGCAACAAGTTGCAGCCGCGGTTATACCAAGTTCCTCTCAATCTTATGAGGACGAGCAAGCTAATGCGGTCTTTCCAAATCAACAAAGACGGTATGATCCCTACTCTAACACTTACAATCCGGGATGGAGAGATCACCCCAATTTTAGCTATGCCAACAAACAAGGAGCGGTTCAACAACCTACCTTCAACTTTCCGAGTGGATTTCAACCTCAACAACAATTCCAGCCGAGACAACAATTTCAGTAAACCACAAGCACAACAATCAATGTAAAATCAAGGTTCCGATGAATGGGTATTGTTGAGGATGTTCTTGTGCAGGTTAATCAACTTGTATTTCCAGCTGACTTTTGTGTTTTAGAGATGAATGAAGGGTCACCGGACTCGTCTTTTCCATTGTTACTTGGGCGTCCCTTCATGAAAACGGCGAAAACCATTATTGATGTGGACAAGGGAACGTTGACCATGGATTTTGATGGAGAAACAATACGTTTCAACATTTTCGAGACGATGAGATATCCTAGTGATGTCCACTCTTGTTTCTCCATTGATGTTATGGATACATTGGCACAACAAATGTTTGAATTAAATGGTGATGATGCTTTGGAAACCGTGTTAACTACATCCATGGATAATGGTGTAGAGTGTGGTAATGAAGTCAAGTAAGCCCTTGGTGATCTTAATTCACTACAAGGATGCCCGGAAACTCATAATATCTCTTTTATTTCTTTACCATGCAGTGATGAAAAACTTGTACCTTCAATTGTTAAATCTCCAAAGTTAGAATTGAAACCTCTTCCCGATCACCTAAAGTACTTGTACTTGGGTGATAATGAAGAGTTACCTGTGATTATTTCTAATGAGCTTAGTGATTTACAGGAGCAAAAACTTCTAAGGGTGCTAAGGAAGTACAAGACGGCCATAGGATGGACAATCGCCGATATCAAGGGTATAAGCCCTGCCGTTTGTATGCACAAAATCCATTTGGAGGACGATGCAAAGCCTACAAGGGAAGCACAACGTCGTTTGAATCCTCCCATGATGGAAGTTGTGAAAAAGGAGATACTAAAGCTTTTGGAAGTGGGTGTTATCTACCCCATATCCGATAGTAAGTGGGTGAGCCCGGTACAAGTCATACCAAAGAAATCAGGTGTGACAGTGGTGGAGAATGATAAGAACGAACTTGTCCCAACTCGTGTGCAAACCGGTTGGAGGGTTTGTATTGATTATAGGAAATTGAATGCCACTACTAGAAAAGATCACTTTCCTTTACCTTTTATTGATCAAATGCTTGAACTTTTAGCTGGACACTCTTACTATTGCTTCCTTGATGGCTATTTAGGTTATAATCAGTTGTGATAGCGGCCAGGAGGACCAAGAGAAAACTACTTTCACTTGTCCTTTCGGTACTTTTGCTTATAGAAGGATGCCTTTTGTCTTATGCAATGCTCCAACTACTTTTCAAAGGTGTATGGTAAGTATCTTTTCAGAATATGTTGAAAACATAATCGAAGTGTTCATGGACGATTTTAGTGTCTTTGGTGATTCTTTTTACCTTTGCTTGAAAAATTTGTCTCTAATCCTTGAACGATGTGTTGAAACAAACCTTGTGCTGAATTGGGAGAAGTGCCATTTCATGGTAACTCATGGCAACTCATGGCATAGTTTTAGGCCATATAATATCTTCTAAAGGCTTGGAAGTCGATAAATCTAAGATAGACCTTATTCGTGCTTTAACCCCTCCCACTACGGTGAGGGAGATACGCTCTTTTCTTGGTCATGCAGGTTTCTATCAAAGATTCATCAAGGATTTTTCCAAGATAGCATCACCACTTTGTAACTTATTGCAAAAAGATGTGGTTTTTAACTTTGATGAAAAGTGTATGGTGGCATTCAATCGTTTGAAAGAACTTTTGATTTCAGCCCCTATCATTAAACCACCGGATTGGAGCAAGCCTTTTGCTCATGTGTGATGCAAGTGACTATGCGGTTGGTGCGGTGCTTGGGCAACGTGTGGGGAAGATTCCTCATGCTATTTATTATGCTTCTAGAACGTTAAATGAGGCCCAACAAAACTACACAACCACTGAAAAAGAGTTTTTAGCCATTGTTTTTGCTTTAGAAAAGTTTCGCTCTTATCTAATTGGTACAAAAGTTGTTGTCTTTTCTGATCATGCAGCACTTAAGTACTTGCTTACAAAGAAAGAGGCGAAACCGAGGCTCATACGATGGATATTTCTCTTGCAAGAGTTTGATATTGAGATCAAAGACAAGAAAGGAATTGAGAACACCGTTGCGGATCACTTGAGCCGTCTTCTTTGTGGATAAGGAGACTATCCCATTGCGTGAAAGTTTCCCGGATGAGCAACTCTTCTCAATTGCCTTTGGAGAACCATGGTATGCCGATATTGTCAATTACTTAGTTTCTAAACAAATCCCAAAGAACTTATCTCGTGCTGAGAGGGACAAACTTAAGAGGTTGGGGAACCAATACATATGGGATGATCCATACTTGTGGAAACATGGTAGTGACCAAGTAATACGAAGGTGCATTCCCGAATCTGAATTTAATTCTATCTTGTCTTTTTGTCACTTCTATGCTTGCGGAGGACATTTTGGGAGTAAGAGAACCGCTCACAAGGTACTTGAAAGTGGTTTCTATTGGCCAACTTTGTTTAAGGATGCACATATATTTTGTACAACTTGTGATAGGTGCCAAAGAACCGGCAATCTAGGTGCCCGAAATCAAATGCCACAAACTTTTATTCAATTTATTGAAGTTTTTGATGTATGGGATATTGATTTTATGGGGCCTTTTGTCAACTCCCATGGGAATTTTTATATCTTACTTGCGGTTGATTATGTCTCGAAATGGGTGGAAGCTAAGGTCACCCCAACTAATGATTCTAAAGTGGTTTCAGATTTTGTGCAAGCTAATATTTTTGCAAGGTTTGGAATTCCAAGAGCCATAATTAGCGATGGGGGTTCTCACTTCAAAAACAAGATTTTACAAAGCTTGTTGAGGAAGTACAATGTGTCGCACAAGATTGCAACACCTTATCATCCCCAAACAAATGGACAAGCCAAGGTGTCTAACCGGGAGGTGAAATCCATTCTAGAGAAGACGGTAAACCCAACAAGGAAAGATTGGAGCATGCGACTTAATGATGCTTTGTGGGCGTATAGAACCGCATACAAGACACCTATCAGGATGTCTCCCTTTAGGCTTGTGTATGGAAAACCTTGTCATTTACCCATTGAAATTGAGCATAAGGTGTTTTGGGCTATTAAGCAATGCAATATGGACATGGATGGGGCTGGAAAGCAAAGGAAGTTACAACTCCAAGAGCTAGAGGAGCTTCGCAATGATGCATTTGAAAGCTCACGCATTTATAAGGAAAATACGAAGGCCTTTCATGATACTATGATTTCTAGAAAACAATTTTGCATTGGGCAGAAAGTGATTTTGTTTAATTCTCGCTTGCATTTATTTCCGGGTAAATTAAGGTCACGATGGATCGGACCTTTTATTGTTACTAATGTGTTTTCTCATGGTGCAGTGGAAATTCGTAGCATAGCTACAGGGAAAGAACTTAAAGTTAATGGGCACTTAGGTTGAAACCATATTATGAGAATTTCACTTAGAAGTGGTGGAAGGAGTTAACTTTGTGGATGTGCTCCCCGGAGGAGTCATAGAAAGCAAGGAGATAGTCGGGCTGACGACTTTAAACCAAGCGCTAAATGGGAGGCAACCCATCGGATGAGTATTTCTTGTCTTGTATTTATTTCTTGTCTTGTTTTTAGTTTTTTTTTGGGCTATTTTGTGTTTCCTCCCCTTCCAAGATAGCTAATTAGCGTTTCCTCCCCAAATAGATTAAAATTAGTGTTTCCTCCCATCGTTAGTTTTTCCATCCAATTTCAGGTTAGCTGAGTCAGCAAGATTATACGCGTTGCAAAATTAAACACTTGTCGGAAAAAGTTACCAAAATACCCTCGCCCGTTTCCGTAAATTAAACCCATCGTCCCATTCACATATTACTTAGTCGAGTTAATGGTGAAGGAAGAGGGTTTCGGGATGAATTGGATTGATTTGTGAGTAGCAGATATAGGAAAAACCCTAAACTATTACTATGAAATCTTGAGTTTGTTCGATGAGAAGATGTTGATCAATATGAAGGAAAATCTCCCTTATTAGCCAGATCTGGTAGTTTCTCTAAAAAAAATAATTTGTTGACTTGTTTTAATTAATCAAGAGATGAATTTGATTAATCAAGATGTGAAAATTAGTATCTATGATGATTTTTATTGACGTCTCTGGTGTGTTTGTTTTGTAATTATTCACAGCGTTGCCGCCGGCTATCACCACCACCAGCATGATTGCTACTACCGGGCATCGTGACCGGACTTAATAAACGAAGCAGAACGTGGTACTGAATCATCAGGATGTAGCTATTGAACACTAAGGACTGTTATTTGAGAAGAGAAAATTGATGGGGAAATTGCTCCGTGTATCAATTGATCATCTAATTCTAATTAACTAAGGTTCTGTATCAATTTCTTCTTTCTATTATCAATTATTACTAAAGACGATGACCCACTTGCAATTATTCTGTATCAATTTCTTATTGATTAAAGGTTATTTAGTGTACTAAAACCATCAGAGTAAGGAAGAAATTTTTAGGGATTTTAATTCGATGCTTTGCAGATCAATAAGTGTTATAATTTTATAAATTTCAATCACAACAGTAATCGATTAACTTAATTAGTATACTTACTTTGGTTTAGGCTTTGCTTTTGCTGCCTTTTAGGGTTTTTCGATCTATTATTTCGCCTCTTAAATTCCATTGACGAAAAAACTAAACGAGGTGGCGGAAATGGCAATTGGGCACCGGTGTCGGAGAAGGAAAACATGTGGTCTCCTTTATGGGCATTTTGGGAAAGTGACGAAACACATGTACAGTTTGTGCCACGCGTATATACCTGCTGACTCGGCTAACCTGAAATTGGATGGAAAAACTAACGATGGGAGGAAACACTAATTTTAATCTATTTGGGGAGGAAACGCTAATTAGCTATCTTGGAAGGGGAGGAAACGCAAAATAGCCCTTTTTTTTCTTGTCTTGTTTTTATATTTTTTTTCTGATTTCTTGTCATATCATGTTAGAATTTCCCACCTTGACTTACTTTGGACGATTCAATTTACATTGAGGACAATGTAAAGTTTAAGTGTGGGGAGTGGTTAAGCATTTGCGTTGTAAATTTTTGAAAATTTTCAACTTTTGTGTAAAATAGTGAATAAGAAAACTCCAACTTGTGGTTAGTTTAGAGTCACATAGTATACATGTCGCTAGGATTACATCGAGATTCTCATAAGAGTGACTGAACTTAGAGATGACAGAGAACATGATCGGGTTTCTTACTTGTATGAGAGTTAAAGTTGGATTTAACCATGCCAGTGGCAAATAAGGTGCAAACTGAATTCGGTATTAGAGTAGTGATCCCCTATAGTGGAGACTAGCCATGTTACATAATGTGAGGCACCGACCTTCAATTCTTTGTACCTGTCTAAATATGTGCTTTTAGAGTGTGTGTCACCGTACGTAAATTCCGGGCAGAATGGTGAGCTGCCCAACCTCCCACCATAGAAGCACTATTTTGATCTCTTGAGTGCTATTTTTATCAATCATGATGGTGACATCGAATTGCTAACTTACATACCACTTGTAATCTTGTTCGCGATTAGCACCATCCACCTTATCTCTCTCTACACCAACAGGTCCATAGAAACACCATCATCATCAACAAGAGGAGCATCACAAATTTGAAGGAAAGTTGAAGACGTTCAAGGTTTACAAGCAACAGTACAGAAATGAGCAGATTTCAGATTCAAGTAAGCGACAAGACAAGGAGCAGAATTTTTACAAGTTTAAGACTTTATATACAAGAGAGTTTATGATATCAATACATATAAGTTGTGAAGAATCAAGCGGTAAAGTACTTACACCATGGCCTTTGTACTTACATTTTTATTTTCAGTTTATGTTTATTTCTCTTGTCTCAATAATAAAAAAAGAAAAAAAAAAAAAAAAGGAAAAGAGACAAGAGACAAGAGAAAATTTTGTGAAGTTTATTATTAGTTGTATTATTTTGTTTTGTGTCCATTTTGTATTTGTTTTATTTTTCTTTTTTTTTTGATAAAGCTAGAATTTTAATAATTTATCTCTGCTGGGAATTGATGTCTTTTGCTAAAAGGCTACAAATATCAACTGAAAAACCTTGATCTACCTCAACAGAATTGGTAGAAATTCTAACAGATTTAGCAATGTTATCTGCCACCCTATTGTCATCTCTACTAACAAAATTGAAAGAACAATATGAAAAACTTAAGGCTAGATGTTTTATTTCTTTGATAAGATTTTTTTTCTCCCATTGGACAAGGAGAGAACTATCTTGAATTGAAAGAATGACATTCTTAGCATCAGCTTCAACTTGAATTTTTGTAAGTTGCTTATGTTGTGCCCACCTCAGTGCTTCACGCACAGCTCTGCACTCCCCTTCTTCAGCACTTAAAGCTCCATTTGTGTATGTTCCTTTGACTCCAAAGCAGGTGCCTGTTGAATCCCGAAGAACAACACCAGTACCCAAATGGTTAGTGTCATTATCAAAAGAGGCATCTACATTAAATTTAAAAATACCTTCTAAGGGTGGTTTCCATCTAGAGATATTACCAACATTCAAGCTTAAATCATTGCTACAGTAATCAAGTAAATGACAAGCTACATGATAGTTTATTTTGTGCACAGATGTAAGGCGATTAAGAGAAACTCCCGAAAAAGCTGCATCACACATATCCTTCCAGATAATCCATGAGCCAATCATGACAGTTAGCAACCACTTGTTATCCAGATTGTTACCAGTTGGACTGAACCAACTAATAGCCCATTCAAAGACACTATTGCAGTTAGAACTGACGGAATCAATGTCAATGTTAACACCTCTCCACACTCTCCTAGCATGCCTGCAGTTGAAAATAAGATGCTCCATAGTTTCTTCAGCTTGATCACATATACTGCACTTACTATGTTGATCACTGTTATAACAAGCTAGCTTGCCATTAGTTGAATGTAAACCTCTGATACACTTCCAAGCAAAGAGCTTAATTCTGTGAGCAACATTACTATTCCACAGCTTTTTCTAGATTGAGGAATCAATATTAATTCCATTCAGGTTAACAATTCTACTACACTTGGTGAACATATTATAAGTGATTTTAACAGAGAACTTTCCATCCTTGGCAGGCATCCATAATATAACATCTTCTTTAGTATTATCAATGAACATATTTAGGATTCTGGCAGCAGTATTAGCATCAAAAAGCCTATTGATAAGTTCAACATTCCATGAGCTAGTGTTAGGGATTACTAGCTCTGAAACAGTCTCATAGAATCTATAAAAATCATTAACAGGAGAGGGTGGCACTAACATACCAGGGATCCATCTATCTAGCCAGATTTTAGTCTTAACTCCATTATTGATCTCCATGAAATAATTTTGTAGAACAATTTTCAAACCCTGAGTGATGCCATTCCAAGTGTATGAACAATACTTAGCTTCAATGTGCTGACGCAAGATATCACCATTTCTAAAATATTTACTTCTCAGAATTTGAACCATAAGATGATTACTTTCTGTGCAGATTTTCCAAGCAAGCTTTGTTAGTAAAGCCAGGTTAAGCTTTTCAAGATCCCTGAAAGCAAGACCACCAATATCTTTAGGCTTACAAATACTCTGCCAGGCAATTGGATTGAATCCCTTGTTTGTTTTGTGTCCCCAAAAGAATCTTCTCTCTATAGTTGTGAGCTTCTTGATTAAACTATTTGGTAACTTGAAAGTACCCATTTGATAAATAGGCACAGAATTAAGGACATGTTTTATCATGGTAGCTCTCCCTGCTTGAGATAATGAAGTAGATGACCACACAGAATATATATGCTCAAAATTTTCCTTGATAGCTCTGAAAGAATCTTGTTTAGAATGACCCAGTAGAAGTGGTGAACCAAGATATTTCTCATTAGAAGACATAACTGTGACTCCCAAAATCTGAATGAGTGAAGCAGCAACATCTGGCCTAGTGTTTTTACTGAAATGAACTGCTGATTTCTCAAAATTAATCAGTTGACCTGATTGAGAAATGAAGTTCTGAAGAAGCTGAAGCAGATTGTTAGCAGAAGTAATATTAGCTTGAGTAAACATTAAGCAATCATCTGCAAACAATAAGTGATTAATTGCAGGAGAAGAGTTGGCAACTTTGATACCCTTGATACTGTTGGACTGTTGAGCATGAGACAGGTGCCTAGATAAGTATTCCATTGCCAAGATGAATAGATAAGGTGAAAGGGGATCACCTTGTCTAATACCCCTAGTAGGATTGTAACTTTCACATGGAGAGCCATTAAGAAGCACAGAAAGGGATGTAGTACTTATGCATTGATAGATAAGCTCACAAAAGTCATAAGAAAAACCAAAGTAATGTAGTACCTTAATTAAGAAACTCCATTCTAACCTGTCAAAGGCCTTAGACATATCCAATTTGAGAGCCATACAACCTGTTTTTATCTTTTTCCTCTTCATTGAATGAATAATTTCGAGCTATTATAGTGTTATCACTAATTAGCCTTCCTGAAACATAGGCTGCTTGAAAAGGTGAAACAATCTTAGCCATCAGGGGTTTCATCCTTCCTACCAAGATTTTTGAAATAATCTTGTAAGAAGAGTTGCATAAACCAATTGGTCTATAATCAGCAGCTGAAATGCATTTCTTCTTCTTTGGAATAAGAGAAATGTAAGTATTGTTAATTTGCTTGAGAATGTGCTTAGTTTCAAAAAAATCTTGAAACCATTTGGCATACATCAGTACCAACAGTTTCCCACTGACTTTTGTAGAACCCTGCTTGAAAGCCTTCTGGGCCTGGTGCACTCCAGTTCTGCATGGATTTGAGTGTAAAAAAAATTTCTTCTTTAGTTGGAACTCTTGTAAGAAGAAGATTATCATCATAAGTAATAACTGTAGGAAGAACATGGTAATAGCCTTCTTCAAGAATGGGAGAAATAGAAGTACTTATATCTCTGAAATGAGAAGTAAGATGACTTGAAATTTGTTCTCTTGTATGAAGCCAGACTCCATTATGATCCTTGATTGAGTCTATATTATTCCTTGTTCTCTTCCTGTTGGTTTTAGTATGAAAATACTTACTATTATTGTCCATATCCTTAATGAAATGTTCTCTTGATTTCTGATGATAGAATTCACTTTTTGTTTTGTTCCACTTGTTGAGCTCCAAATTAATGGACTTGATGTGTTCTTCAGAAATAATACTTTGGGGTTGTGCTTGAAGAAAATCAAGTTATTTTTGAAGATTATCTACTTTGATATTAATATCTCCAAAGTGTTCTCCGTCCCATTTAGATAAATCCTGCCTTGTGAACTGAAGTTTTTTGACTAGTTGAAAACCAGGAGAACCAATCACTTTATTTTTCCAGGCATTGGAAATTACATTAGTGCAAGCATTATCATTAAGCCAAGTGAGAAAAAATTTGAAAGGTTTCCAACATTTAGTACCTGCAAAATCAGTAGCTAACAAAATAGGGCTATGATCACTACCAATTTGGGTAAGGTGAAAAAGCTTAGAGTTAGGAAAGTGAATATTCCATTCTCCATTGCCTAAAGCCATATCAATCCTAGATCTCTTAGAGCCAGTACCTAAATTATTACTAGTCCAAGTGTAATCTTTACCAACAAACCCAATGTCTTCTAAGCCACTGTTAGCCACAACATTATTCACCCAGCCATCAATGGAAGAGGAAGTATTGTTGTTGCTATCTAAAATATGAAAGTTTAGGTCACCTAACACAATCCAAGGGCTACCATTTTCAGTACTAATTTTTTGAATGAAACTCCATTGTTCTTTTTTCCTATCATACTAAGAGTACCCATACATACAAGTCAGAAGGAATTTTGGCTTACTAGGATCTGCTTGAATTAGAGCATTAAAGGTATTAAGTCTAGCATCAAGAATATCACATTGAAAACCATTATTCCAGAGAAGGACTAAACCTCCAGAGAGACCAACTGGCTCAATAAAAGCATAATTAGGATATTGATAATGTTTCAGTAAAGGTTTGCACTTGGCTTGATTGAGTTTGGTTTCACACAGAAAAATAATATCTGGGTTTTGACTTCTAATCAGGGTACTAAGGTGATTTCTAGTGTCAGGGTTTTTGAAACCTTGGACATTCCAAGAGAGGATTCTCATGTTTAACTCTTCTTTTCTACTAAGTAAGGTAATTGTGATGATAACTCCAATAAAAACTTTAGTGAAGGCACACAAGTTAAAAGAAGATGAAAAGACTTTGACAGAATGAGAACTAACAAAAAAGGAAAAAGAAAGTTGAAAGTAGCAAAACAAAAAGCTTTTGAAAAATTAAAGGAAGAGAAATAGTAATGGCCCGATTCTCCTTCTGTGAAGCATTCTTTGGATTATCTCCAGTGGTGATTCTTAGAGAAGTCTGATTGACTGTAATAGGTGTTGTGTTGCTACTAGAAGAGTTGTCTTCAATGCTCCCTTCAGAAGTCAAGTTGGAATTACCACTTCTTTGTCTTTTTCCAAGTCAGGAGTCTTCATCTGCAGTAACCTCATCTCCATTCTTCAATAAGAAGTTCATATTGACAACTTCACCATCTTTTGGGGGAATAAAAGTTGCATTCTTCACAAACTTCTTTTGATTCTCTCTAGAAACAAGAGCATTACTAGAGGAAACATTTGAGACAATCTTCTTGAGGGCATTAGTATTGCCAAAGAAATAAGGCTTGTCATGTGCCTTGACCAAGAAATTTTCAGCATCCTTACAGACTACTTTGCAGTGCTTAATGATATAACATTTAGTGCAGATACCTGGAGGCTGCCTTTCATAGTAAAATTTGATCCACCTGCTGATTCCAGCATTTGTGATAGCCTTGACTCCTCTTCTTAAGGGATTAGATAAGTCAATGTTTACACAGACTTTCACCGGAACTCCTCCTACCGGAATAGCATTCTTAGGCTCTATATTAACAACCTCACCCATAATACTTCCAATTTTTGTAACAGCAGCTACATTCATATGTTCAGGAAGAAGAAATTTAAGTTGAATCCAAAATAGTTGAAAACCCCAGTGCTTCTCTGTGTAGATCATGTCAGGAATGTAGTCATGAACTACCAGTAGCTGCCTGTTAATATTCCAAGGTCTCTCATCAATTACTTTGTTCAACAGAACCCAATTACTGAAGGTAAAAATCATGGTGTTAGGATCTACTTCAACAATTCTGATCTCTTCTGGTGAAATAAATGGCCAAGTGAATCTGATGTACTTTTCCACCATATCATAGCTCATTTTCCCTTCAGTGATGATTATTCCAATAGCACTAGCCTCCCATTTCTCCTTTTCTTTTTCCTCAATGGTTTTGTCAGCTTGAATCACAAGAACTTCATTAGAATCACCTAAGTCCAATGCAACTTGCTTGAACTTATTAACTAAATCACCGACTTGACTAGGTCCTCCTTCTTCCATGCCAATGAAATTGAAACTTTGATTTCTAGGTTTGTAACAATACTCAGCGGAAAAGATATTATGAATGTATAAACCAATGCCAGGATTGATGTTTATAAGGAATGGTTGAGGATAAAAATAATTTTTATTGAATTATCGGCTTGAATTTAGGAAACAATATATTTGACTAGCTTCGGAATTTTGGTAAAAACAACAGCTGTAGATTAACCAACCTATGAGGAAAATAAGGTAACCGATGTGTTGATTGCGCCCATAATTTCGGAGAAAGAAAATTTTTGAATTTGAATTCCCAATAGCGCGGACTTTGGAAAAATGAGTGCTCGACGAGTTGGACCGATTCTTCAACTTCTTCTTTAACAGAACAACAACACCATTACAGATAATCAAAGTATTCAAACGATTAACAAAATTCTCTGCAAACGCAATAATCACCAAAACAAACGTATAGGCAAACGCCATATGAGATAATCCAATCTGCAAACACATTCTGGAGAAAACAGAAAGATTAGTTACTCATTTTAGAAAGATCGATAATCAAAGAAGAAAGGCTTAGAAGATAAAAATAAATTTCAAGAATAATATAACCAAAACTAATTTGAGATTAAAATTTGAAAAAGCATAGTAAAGAATCAAGTTAAACCAGAGGAGTGCTTTAAAGATTGAGGGATTTGTAAATTTTCATGAACTGAGTTGATACATCACCAGGAGCACCGATTTGCAGAGCCAAGAAAATAAGCAAAAAGAAGAAAAAATATATATAAAAAAAAAGAGAAAAAAAAAAGAGAGACAAGAAAAATTCATTGTATCATATTTTGGGGTTGTATAGTTCGTTTTTAGTTTTGTTCTTTCGATAAAGCCAATGGAAGAAGGAATATCTACAATGAAGTTTCAAGCAACAAGGAATTTGAGGGAAAGAATCATATTGTCAAGATTCTACGAAGTTCAAGAGTTATCATCAAGAGTTGAAGACCGAAGACGAAGATGAAGACACCGATTGAAGACCGAAGACGTTTCTATGGATTTGTGAGAGTGGTGCTAGCTGCACGCCGAACGGATAACGAGGTAAGTAAGCATATTCCCACCTTCGTTAAGTGGTTGATTTCCTTTCTTAGAGATCGTCAGAAAAATGGGTTTTCAAAATGAATAAAAGATGTGGGTTTTCAAAACAATTCGGAGGGTTTTTTCCTTCCTACCATTCAATGTGTCGCAGGATTCTCTCTTCATTCCTACCTGGACACATGTGTGACCCATAAAAAGCTATTATTGAGAGCAACTTCATAAAACCCTTTCTTGTGAGGCAAAGTCGAGACTTTTGATCACTCCAACCCGAATTTCTTTCGATAAGGGATGGTTATTTCTCTCTCAACTTTTAAGGATGAGATTGTGTTCATTTATGTGTCTAACTTCTTATGACTAGTGTGCGGAAATCTCTATGTCTTCTTAGCACGTTGGATGCTATCATTACGGAGAACTAGTAAGTTGGAAAAGTAGGTTTTGTGGGTATATCTCTAGTAAACCCTCACGAGACTATAACTCGTCCACTAGGGACACCTAGGGGTTCAAAGGCTTGTTATTTATGCTAAGAGTAACCGTAGCCTCGACGACACAGAATTGTTTGTATGTTTTAGATTTGTTTTGTTTGATTTGCTCGAGGACTAGCAAAGTATAAGTGTGGAGGAATCTGATAGGTGTCTAAAACACCTAATTTACTATCAAGTAGTTTCCCTTTCTTTGATATTTTTCTTGTGAATTATGTACTTTACGCGTGTTTTTGAGTTATTAGGTACTTTGGAGTCGCACGGAGGAAAAGAAGCGGAAATCATTCAAATTGAGTCAAAAAGGTGTAATTGTCATTTCATATGCTATTGAGAGCTGAGCCAAGGTTAAGGGGCAACTCTATTTGGAGGAGTATTAAACAAAGACTAGCTGTGGTTAAGGGGATTCCATCGGGTAGCCCTTATCAAGGTGATGAGAACATCAATTATAACCTACTTACACAACCCTAAATTGAGAGATGTTTTCTCTCAATCATTAGTTCATTTACCATCCGAAATTGAGAGGAATAATGAAGCAAAGAATGCTGCTTTGTGAAATCGATAAATGAGAGAATTTATGAGAGCTATTTGAATCAGAGAACCGAGGAGATCGATGGAGACAGAGGGTGTTGTTTCTGTTCAAATAAAGAACACAAAAAGGATGAGATCGAGAAATTGCTGTCAAAATTGAGTTTGAATCTGTCGAATCAAGGTCAAACTGGGAGAAGAAGAACTGGAATTAGTTGGTGGTGTTATGAGAACTGCAATGAGAGGTTGAATCGAGAAGATATTGAGATAAGGGGATCTGTGGAAATCGAAACAGGTGAGAAGAAATCAAAGGTTGTTTTCGATTTGAAATGGGTTATTGTTGCTGTTGAAATCAAGAGATGAAAATCGTAGAAATTGCAGCTGTGAAAAGAATTGGAACAGATGAAGAGTGGATACGATTCTGTAGAAAGGGTTGTTGTGGATGATTCGAAGTGGGACTCTCTGAATTGGGGATCTCTGTTGAGGTCGAAATGATGGGTTGGTGACGAATTGAGGGTTTGAGCTGATATGTTACAGGGAGATGGATTTATTGTTGTGCAAACAGGACATGGAAGATGAAGGAGGAGATCTGTGATGGGTTTTATCTGTGAGCTTAGGAATCGAGAGAAGAATGGGTATGAGATGGAGATGGTGCTCTTTGGTGTTACATGAGATGATACAAGGAATGATGGCTTGAGAATGTGGTGGCGTTTGTAATTGCAAGTGCGGAGTTTGTAGGCAAACCTGGTGGTGTTGTATATGAGGCGAGGCGAGATAATGGTGGAGTATGGTCAAGTGCCGAGAATGCGTGCGTGTGAATGAATAGATGTATGTTAGGAGGCGGTGGTTAAAATGATCTTTGAGATGTCGGCTTAAGATCACGGTGCTATTTAGAGGTCCGTGTAAGGCGGAAGTGCTAAAACGAATGGCCTTCTTTGTTGTTCTCAGTGAAGTGCGGGTTTGGACTTGAACCAATTGCATGTGATTTTGCAATTGAACTGAAGCTGAAATGTTGACAGAAGTTGCAGCTGCTACAGAAATTACAGAGGAGATGACAGTGAAGGCGGTATTATTCGGGAATTAAGGAAGCATGGCCTGAGATGGGAATGTATGATGAAGGATACCAGGGGTTGGTACAATTGCAGTCTCAGATGGTGCTGGTACTTTGAAGTGGAGTCTGAACTGGTGTTGCAGCTGTTGCAGAGATTGGGGTCGTGTGAAGTGGTGAATGGTTTGCGGGGATCGGGTAATCGTAATTTTGTTGACTAGAAGGCGTAGCAAGCATCACAGTGCTCAACTTCGGGGGTTGTTTTGCTACCGGTGTAATTAAAGAATGAAGCTATTGTGTCGTGGAGCTATTATGGGTATTGTGGATACAGGGTCGAAACTCAAGGGAATGGCAGAAGTTGAAGCTCAGAATGAAGTGATTATGAATGTTAGGTTATACGTCAGGAGTGCAGCTGCTACATTTGCAGATGGGTTTTGGGCTGTAATGGCAGTGCACGAGGTTAACTGAATGGAGATGAGATTATGACTATGAGTTCTGGGTTGTTGCAAGATAGAGAGAGAAGAAGCTGGTTGTTAGCTGCAATGACAAAAATTAGTAGAATATGACAGAACTGAAATGGAAACCTACTTTAGATAAATGGGTTAGGATTCAAGGTGTCAATGGTCATATTTGGATGGAATTGCAGTGTTATGGGTGTTGGTACCGAGTTGTGAATTTGGTCGGGATGGAACCGATGTTGCTTCAGATGGCAAGAACATAAGTACAAGAAGAGTGAAATGACATGATGAAGTTGATGTTAAGAATCTGTCTGGCAAAAATGAAGGAAGGGAGCATGTGTGATGGTAAAGTTGCAAGATGAATAGCCATATTAGATGTACATGCATTAGTGAAGTGCAAGGATGGTGTAGCACAAGTTCAAGCTGTGTAAAGGCTTTGGCGAACCAAATCACCAAGTCGATAGATGATCCAGCACCGACTCACCGATTGATCGGTTTGACCCGAGTTGACCCGGTTGACTCTCCGGATCGTTTGACTCGGCCGACTTTCCGATTTGACTTCGTTGACCGCCGGTGACCGGGTGGACTTTGCGGTCACCGAGATACTTTCCGGTCTTAGGATTCGCCAATTCAAACCACAATACCAGTTTTCCAGCGACTTCTTTGGGACATATTTTCACATGGGTTTTCCTCACACATGGGCTTGGTGGATTTCTATCTATTGGACCTTTGGGACTTGACCTAGTTTTGGAAGAGAGGAAAAGCTATAAAAAGAAGAATTCTACAACTTTTGGGATCACGTATTTTTCTTGGAACTTGGTGATAAGTGCCAAATAGTGCATATTTATACACCTTTTTATTGGCATTTTACTCATCTTTTGTGCTCAAGAATCAGATATTATCCCAGATTCTGTGTTTTCTTTGTTTTCAAGAATAAATATTTGTATTAATTAATTTTGTGTTTTTAGGTAATAAATAAAGTCCGGAGAAACTGAGGAGCTAAAGAGCGAAGAATTGAAGTCAAACATCTATGGAGCAGATAGCCAAAGCCCGCGCGCAAATCAGTTGCAACCCAACAAGGAAGACATGGGCTAGAGCTACCCACGACCCGGATCCAAACCCGCTCGTCCCGAGCCGTTGAGATCTCTATCTCCCTCATCCTACGGTCGCTGCTCCCACTAGCATCGATGTTCGATACTCCGCTCAACACTAGATCAAGCCAAAACCGCTTACCTCCCTGAGCCGTTCAGATCGCACTGACTTCATCCAACGCTCGCTAGGCTAGTCTCATCATTTCTCCGATGCACCCGCTCAACACCACACCACCTATATAAGCTCCTTAGCCAAAACCTAAACCTAATTTTTCTCTTCTCTTCTCCTCTCCACCCGACAGAGCTCGCTCTCCACCTCCTCTTCCCGACTATCTCTCGCAACACCATCACCACCACCATCTCCTCTGCCCGTTCTTCCCGACACCACGGTCACCAAAGAACGATGCACCATCCCTTACTGTCTCTCTCTACCTAGTTCATAGCTTCTTCCCTAGAAGCTAAGATCGAGACAGAGAGAACTAGGGTTAGGTTTCGCGAGCAAAGAGAGCAAGCATCACCTCAGAGCCGAATTGACAAGAGAGAGGACTGAATCAGAGAGCATGGGTAAATGGGTATGAATTTAATTGTTATTTTAAAGCAAATTTAGGGTTTGATATTTTGGGGGATTTTTCATGTATAAATAGAAGGTGTATTTGGATGTTTGAGGGATGCCTGGACTAGCCAGTGCTTCACTTAGGTTTTATTTTGTGCTTTAATTGTTTTGTATCATGTTTTAGTTCAAATTGCTAGGGTTGGATGAAACCCATAATCTATTGCTAATGTTGGTTTATATTTTGTTAATTGTTCTTGATTGTGCTTTAATGCTTAGGATACATTTAATCTTAACACCTCAAGATGTTACTTTCAAGTGTATGTCAAGCATCCACTGTAGTCGACTATTTCCATGTTGTGTGTGTTGCAATTCATACCTCATTGCTTGTGATTGATCCTCGAGACTAGTTGTGCCCCGAGAAGACAACTAGTACTTGGGAGAGATACCCTAATTGCGATTAGATATCCATCTTAGGATAAGTTTGATCACCGAGTTATGAAATCGATTTGTGATTAGTGTACTTTGACAAGACTGCTAATACTAGGAATTAGTTGATTGCCTTAGGCCGATAATAAGCTATCCATTGAGACCACCCGGATGAATGGCAGACTTGCCATTATAAGGACGAGAACATGAAGTTGAACCGACTTAGAAGTGAGATTGGGTGGTGGATTCACACCCTAGTATCTCTATCATTTACTTCTTTGCCTTAGCTTAGAGTCACCACACTACTACTCACCGTTTCGGCACAAACACTTTTGTTACCTTGTCACTACACCATATCATTTGAAACTCGGTTTAGAAAGCCCTTAGATCACACATCAGAGCACCACAAGTCTCTGTGGTTCGACCCGCACTTGCTCAGTCCTACAACCAAGACACCGTGCACTTGCGGTATAATTCGTAGGCCATAATTTAAACACATCTTCCAGGCCTACCAAGTTTTTGGCGCCGTTGCCGGGGACTTGGCGCGTGCCTGTGATCTTTTGCTTGCTTCGCTGAGTTGCAAATCATCCCTGTACATATTCACATTTTGCTGTTATTGCCCTGTTATCATTAGCCCTGTGTTAGTGTAGTATCCCTGCATAATTTAGTTTAACTTTGCTTCCTTGTGCATTGTTATTAGCATTGTTTTTGTGCATTATCCCTGCATAATTTAGTATAATTTAGCATATTAGTGTAACTTAGCTTCTATTTCATAACTTGGCATCTTTTTTTCAATCTTCACCTTGTCTTAGTATAACTTGTAGTCATCACTAGCCCTGTAACTTTTAGCTCAGCTGGAGCTTTGTCATTAGTTTACAAGGAGACTAAGCGACTCGTATCTTAGTGCTACCTTGTAACTCTTGATCCCTATCACCCAAGATACTCTCGGTGCATATCCTGTCGCACCGAGAACCGAGTTTGACATTGAGCTCGAGTGCTTAGCTCTGTCATTGTAGTTCCGTCGCCATCAGTGTAATTATAGAGAACTAAATCTCTTTTTGTTGAGCCAACAGGTGCTACTGTGTTGCTACTTGTCTAGCTGCTGCTGCTGCTTTGAGCAACCAAAGAAAGGAAGAGGAGCAAGGAGCAGAATCAGTGACACTGTCTTGTGCCCTTGAGCAATCGAGACAAGCCAACCAAAGGAACTCGAGCTCTTGTGCATGCAGACTGTTGTCTTTGCTGGCTGGGCCGAGCAAGGCCTCAAGTCTGTTGAGCCTCGAGCATACCAAAGTTAGTTATTGAAACCCCGATAAGCTAGTTCACCCGGGTTAGCCCCCGACCTCACTCATTGTTGCATTAGACCCCTTTCCAAGCAAACCTCAGAGCTGTGAGGTTGGGCTTTGATAACACATTTAGCCGCAACACAAGTGAGGTCAATCGAGATAGTTGATGCTCGGTGTTATACGGTGAGCCCCGGGTGTGAAACCACCTTGTGTGAACCTTGTGTGAGCTGTGAAACCACCTTGCTAGCCCCAGAAGCTGCAAGTGTTGGGTCATAACTTGGAAGCCAAATTTGCCGAGCATCCGCCCGTCACCACCACAACCCTCAACCTCTGTGGCCTTTGTGAATTGGTTTTTAACATTGTGTGAACAACCGAGCCATAATCAATAACACCCGAGCTCAGCCCCTGCTCCCTTGCTAGCCCCTGAAGCCGCAAGTTTGCGCCGATTGCAAACCTCGCTACCATCATTTGAGCATAACTCGTCTCACCCGAGCATGACACCCCGATAATCCTAAAACTAATGATTGCTCTGCTGTGAATGTGCACTGTACCTTGAGCTTGTATTGCCTTGAATGGTAGCCAATTGGTAGCCAATCAGATTGCCTTGTGTGACCTGCAAACCATCGACCTAGCCCCGTGCATGAGCCTCGTGCTAGCCGCTTCTTTGAGCATTCGACACCGTGATAAATTGGAACCTATGCTTACGAAACCTGAAATTAGTCCGTGTTTAGCATAATCATTGTATAAGCTGTAGCACCTAAACTTGTGCATTCCTCTCGTGTGTTCGAGC
The DNA here is from genome assembly GCA_023531295.1 of Papaver armeniacum. Classification (NCBI taxonomy): domain Eukaryota; kingdom Viridiplantae; phylum Streptophyta; class Magnoliopsida; order Ranunculales; family Papaveraceae; genus Papaver; species Papaver armeniacum. The sequence goes on from JAJJWW010004489.1 coordinate 261,978, forward strand.
ACCTAGGGTCAGTCTTGTGCATTGCTCGATTTGCACACATTCTCGTGCACACTGGCGAACCCTAACCGTGGCTGCACAAGTTGTCGGGCCAAACTAAACCAAAGATCATTTCTTTAACTTGCTGCCGACCCAAAATCGAAGCCTCATAGTCTGGCCGACCGACCACACCGGTGGGGCTCATTGAACCCAACAACGGGTTGCAAACAAACTTTAGCCCAGATTCACAGGCTAACACAACCCGGGCTTTGTACTCTGCCTGGCCGGGTGCAAGCAAACAAAGCCCACATAAGTCTGTGATCCTGGGCTGTGCAATCGCATCGAGCCCAATAAACCAACCCGTAATTTGGGCTTACACCAAAACTCATTAACTCAAATTATTTCAGGTTATACTTTTTCTACTTCTGGCTGTACAATTCTACACAAAATCTGGCTTCAAACAACAAATCCCAAACAAACCAAATCTCACAAAGACCAAGCAACAAGCCCACAACAAACCAAAACCCAACAAAACCAAATGAAACCCAATAAACCAAGCCAATCCCACCAAAACCAAACTTAGTCCACTTCAACTGGGCTTTGAGTTCAATTTGAGTTGAAAAATCATGTCAGGATTTTGGTCTGCATCTGGGGATGGAAACAAATCCCTTAGAGAGCGTGCTTACGGGCACGCTTCATGTGATGAACCCCACATACCATAGTGATTTTAGGGAATTTTATGAGCCTTCTCCGGCCCCCGACTTCACATGCCCTAATCACTATGAGCACATGCATCATCCACCACAAGTTGAGAATGAACACTCTCCTAATACCCGGTCATCACTTCTCGATCAATTGAAGCTCGATTATCGGGCTTAGAAAGGCAATCACATGAGCGATCCGTCAATCTAGTTTTCTAGGCAATATGAAATGCATGCTTGCACCTTATGTGGTGGCTTAGACCACCTGCTGAATACTGTTATATCTTGCATGATTTTAGACAAATCTAGGAAAACCATGATAATCCAATGTACTGAAGTGTCTAGAAGTGACTATTGGGACCATAATCAACTCCGCACACATGCATCATTCACCACAGTGGGGAGATGAACAATTTTATACTCCCCAACTCCTAGTTTGCAATCAACAATGGAAACACTCTTGGAGCAAAATGCTAGGCTTAAAAGGAATGCAATGCATGACCATCCATATAGCAACATGTCGAATTTCCCCTTCTCTAGTGAACCTCATGCACAACCATACAATGAATATCCATATGAGGAATGCATACCCACTAGTGAAGACTCTCCTTCAATGGAACAACTCAAGATGATTCTTCAAAGGAACCTAATTGAGTTACAAAATGATAGGATTGAAAATAGTGTTTCTAGTCTTACTCATGCAACTAACATTGAATATGAACCTAATCTAGAGGTAGATGAGTACACTAAAAATACTACAATTTTGAATGAAGAGATGAATTCTTGCTATGATGATGATGATGAATATGAAGAGCATGTATATTTTGAAAATGTGATAGAATCTTTAGGTTGGAGACATTAAGTGCCTCTTCTGTGAACCCCATGAATGATGCTTCTTCTGATATTCATGCATGTGATGTTGATATGGATCCTGTGGAATTGTCCTGTGAAAGTGAACATGATTTACCCTCTTTTGACTTTAGGAAAGTGTGTGATGGTACAAATGATTTTAAAAATGAAAACAACCTAGATGTACCTAACCTCTCTCCTGAGTCACAAATTGAAACTCCTCCACCAAACCTAGGTGTAGTTTGTCACAAAATTGCAAAACCAACTTTTCTAAAAATGCCTAACTTAGGCCTAGAACTTTGTGCTTCCCAAGTCCTCTTGGACTATTTTGCATCAAAGTATAACACTCTTAAGGAGCCACAGAGTTGGAATATGTACACCATCCACTTGTAATTAGCAAAACTCATTTCGAGTTAGACCTTTTGCATGATGTACCTTTAAAATTGCAAGATTTTGTTCTCACAAACACAATTGTTCACAAGTTTAGGTTTGGGGAAACTCCTTCCCATTTGGCAGTCTTACTTGCACTTTCATGTTATATTTGTGTAAAGGCTGTTGATGTTTGTATATTTTTCTATTGGTTGATCCTCAACTCTTTAGGATTGTTGGTTTATGGTGCATTTTCATTGTATATATCCAAGTAGGACTTGTTAAATTTTTCTTTTCTTGATTCGGTTGAGTCTTCTTGCACATATATTATGCTAATCCGATATGATCTCCACCGAGAATGTTGGATTTTGCCTTGATTAATGAAGCTCAACCATGCTCCCGCCGACATCCCAGGTAATCTCTTCCCTTTTATCTTATCGGCATAGTTCTCTTGGTATGTGATTTGTTTAAATTTTTCTATATGTAGACACATTGAGGACAATGTTTGATTTAGGTTTGGGGTGCATTTGCATTTAGAGTTTTTAGTCTTTTATTTTACCTTTTATTTTCAAAAAAAAAAAAAAAAAAAAAATTCAAAAAACCCTTTTGTAAAAACCACCAACTTTTAGAGATTTTAGAGTCACTAGCATGCTTCTAGCTATGTTTACATAGAGAGTCCGACCGAAATAACAGAACTTGGAAGTACTTAGGAGAACACAATCGGGTTTCTTAGTCGATTAGAGCGTTAAAGTTGGATTTAACCATACTGGGAGGGCGAATTAGGTCTTTGTTTAGATATTCGGTAGTAGAATTGTGATCACCCATAGTGGAGACTACCCATTTTACATCAAGCGAGTGTACAGACCTTCACTCTTTGTGACTTTCTAGAAAAGCTTTTAGAGTGTGTGTCACCGTACGTCAATTAGGGTAGGAATGGTGAGCTACCCAACTTCGCACCACTTTCAAAGACTACTTTTGATCTCTTGAGTGCTAATTAAGTCAATCATGAGGGTGACGTCTAAGATGAAAACTCCTTCTAAATATCGATTTGCAGTTAGCATTTCTCTCTCTCAATCAAGAAGACCCATAAACACATCATCATCGTCCAAAGCGGAGCATTAGCAAAATATTTGAAGAAAAGTTGAGATAGTCCAAGGTTACATATTTCAAAGGAAAAGAAGATGAGAATTAATGAAGTTTGTGAAAATTTAAATTTTATCGTTGTTAGTGTTTGTTAAAAAAAAAAAAAAAAAAAAAAAAAAAAAAAAAAAAAAAAAAAATTCAAGTTTTTGTAAAAAAGTTCGTCATCATGAGTTGAAGACCGAAGACCGAAGATTGAAGACGTTTCTATGGTTTCTATGAGAGAGTGATATTAATTGCCGATCGGGTGAGAAGTGAGTGAGTACTCCCACCCTTGCTAATGGTTGATTTCCTTTCTTAGAAATCATCGAGGAAAAAGATTCTTTTTTTGTCCACATTTCGTGGAGTCTCAGATTTTATTTGGAAGGTTATCCTTCTTACCTACAACGTGTGCAGGATTTCTCCAGTATTCTGCTGCACACATGAGAGACTAAAAAAGCGATCTTTTTTGAGTGCAATTATCATAAAATCCTAATGGTGAGGCAGAAGTGAAATCGAGGCTTATGATCACAATCGAGTCAGAATTCTTTCATATGGTATGGTTACTTCTCGCTCAAAGACTTAAGGATGAGAATGCGTTCTTCGATAGTTCTAACAACCATTACTAGCATGCGAAACTCTATATACTCATAGCTTCTAGGATGCTTGAGACTCTTTTTACACTCTGAAGTTGGAGAAGGTTTTGTGGGTACACCTCTCGGGTAAACCCTCACGAGACTACAACTCGTCCACTAGGGACACCTAGCGGTTTAAAGGCTTAGTGCATACGCTAAATGCATTCGAGAGACTGCGACGGGGGGTATAGTTAGGATTTCTTCATTCTGTTTCACTTGAGGACAAGTAAAATTCAGGTTTGGGGGTATTTGATGAGTGCCAAATAGTGCATATTTATACACCTTTTATTGGCATTTTACTCATCTTTTGTGCTCAAGAATCGAGATATTATCCCAGCATTACGTGTTTTCTTTGTTTTCAAGAATAAATATTTGTATTAATTAATTTTGTGTTTTTAGGTAATAAATAAAGTCCGGAGAAACTGAGGAGCTAAAGAGCGAAGAATTGAAGTCAAACATCTATGGAGCAGATAGCCAAAGCCGCGCGCAAATCGGTTGCAACTCAACAAGGAAGACATGGGCTAGAGCTACCCACGACCCGGATCCAAACCCGCTCATCCCGAGCCGTTGAGATCTCTATCTCCCTCATCCTACGGTCGCTGCTCCCACTAGCATCGATGTTCGATACTCCGCTCAACACTAGATCAAGCCAAAACCGCTTACCTCCCCGAGCCGTTCGAGATCGCACCGCCTTCATCCAACGCTCGCTAGGCTAGTCTCATCATTTCTCCGATGCACCCGCTCAACACCACACCACCTATATAAGCTCCTTAGCCAAAACCTAAACCTAATTTTCTCTTCTCTTCTCCTCTCCACCCGACGAGCTCTGCTCTCCACCTCCTCTTCCCGACCATCTCGCAACACCATCACCACCACCATCTCCTCTGCCGTTCTTCCCGACACCACAGTCACCAAAACGATGCACCATCCCTTACCGTCTCTCTCTACCTAGTTCATAGCTTCTTCCCTAGAAGCTAAGATCGAGACAGAGAGAACTAGGGTTAGGTTTATGAACAAAGAGAGCAAGCATCACCTCGAGCCGAATTGACAAAGAGAGAGGACCGAATCGGAGAGCATGGGTAAATGGTGTGAATTTAATTGTTATTTTAAAGCAAATTTAGGGTTTGATATTTTGGGGGATTTTTCATGTATAAATAGAAGGTGTATTTGGATGTTTGAGGGATGCTGGACTGCAAAGTGCTTCACTTAGGTTTTATTTTGTGCTTTAATTGTTTTGTATCATGTTTTAGTTCAAATTGCTAGGTTGAGATGAAACCCATAATCTATTGCTAATGTTGGTTTATATTTTGTTAATTGTTCTTGATTGTGCTTTAATGCTTAGGATACATTTAATCTTAACACCTCGGTATGTTACTTTCACGGTGTATGTCAAGCATCCACTGTAGTCGACTATTTCCATGTTGTGTGTGTTGCAATTCATACCTCATTGCTTGTGATTGATCCTCGGACTAGTTTGTGCCCCGAGAAGACAACTAGTACTTGGGAGAGATACCCTAATTGCGATTAGATATCCATCTTAGGATAAGTTTGATCACCCGAGTTATGAGGCGATTTGTGATTAGGCAGATGTACTTTGACAAGACGGCTAATACTAGAATTAGTTGATTGCCTTAGGCGATAATAAGCTATCCATCGAGACCCTGGATGAATGGCGGACTTGCCATTATAAGGGACGAGAACATGATCAAAGTTGAACCGACTTAGCCGAGATTGGGTGGTGGATTCGACACCCAAAGTATCTCTATCTGTTTACTTCTTTGCCTTAGCTTAGAGTCACCACACTACTACTCACCTAGTTTCGGCACAAACACTTTTGTTACCTTGTCACTACACCATATCAGTTGAAACTCAGTTTAGAAAGCCCTTAGATCACACATCAGAGCACCACAAGTCTCTGTGGTTCGACCCGCACTTGCTCAGTCCTACAACCAAGACACCGTGCACTTGCGGTATAATTCGTAGGCCATAATTTAAACACATCTTCCAGGCCTACCACTTGGAGAGAACCACTTTTGTTTACGCTTCTAGGGTTTGCTTTTGTTCATCTTCTTCTATTCAATTAATATTTTTATGATGAACTCCATAGCTATGAGTAGCTAAACACATATTATTGGTTATGGGATAAAGTTGATTTCTCAACATGTTATTTAAATCTGTGAATTAGTTTTGTCTCAATATTTTATTGTTTGTGATTCACAATTAATAGTGTTATATGATTTGATTGTTTGTTTGGTTGAGTCCGGAATCAATCCGATTTACATTCATCTCTAGAGCTATATTAGGGTTTTCAATACGAAAAAGTTGTTTATCCCTGATTCTAAGTAGCATAATTGTGGGTAATGCTTGTAGTGATATATCCTACTAGTCACAAGTGAATCATAACTTTTGTTAAAACGGATTAGTGCTTTTACACGTTCGTTTGCATTGATTAGTCTTATTCCATAGAACTTCTTGCTTTCATGGAGTTAAATCTAATTGTCCTTTTACACTTTAGGTTGCTTTCTAGGAAGAATTCACATATGCATCTTTTAATGTGGTTGTGATGAAATCAGGGAATTAGCGGGATATACTTGCGATCAAGGTATCCTAGGACTTTTAGTGAATGAGAGATTAAAATACCAATTCTAATCATTGATGAAAATACATGTTTGTGAATGATACTATCCCGTGACCAATATCTTCTCCTTATTGATTATTCAAATTATTTACTGCTTTCAATTATTTTTATTGCTTAGATAAAACAACAATTCCCCTTGGTTACTAAGAAAATGAAATCGCATAACAACAATTGCCTCTCTGTGGATACGAACTCTTTCTTATCACGTACTTCGTTTATATTTAGTAGAGTGAGAAAGTGAAATTATTTTTGCTCGGCTGACAACCGGTCACAAACTTAAAGATTATGTTGAAATTTTCTCTTCAAAAATTATAGAGCTGCCTAATCAATTCTACCTCACAAGAACAATCTAAACAAATCAAACTATAAGTGATTTAGATACATATCTTGTCAAATTACAAAGTTTGGGACGAAGATAACTTTTTTATTCTATCAATCAAGTTCCTAATATAAAGTTTCGGAAACTTATAAGATCAATAAGAATAAAATCTGGATAACAAGGACTATCATGTAAAAGATAGTCTGTGACCTGGCTTCACGAATCCCTTAGTGAATTATTTCGAGTGGTAACCTAATTATGTTTCTCAAAGGAAAACTAGGTTTTTAGAGGATGAAGATCTAGTCTGCAACTAGGACCCGGAAGTGCCAGGATGAAATTTCTAGTGTACTGATAGGTGTTGTAAACACCTTGATATTTATCTATTGTTTATGCTTTCTTTGCTATTTTTCTTGTAAATTTTGTATCTTATGTTTGATTTTGAGTTATTTAGGTACTTTGGAGTCATTTGGAGCTAAAGAAGAAGGAAACATCTAGTTAGAGCATAAAAGGCGAGTGATAGAGTCGGCTACGGTTATGCGGCGAAAGAATGAGGTCGCTACGGTGTCATATGAGGAAGTTATGAGCAAAACCAATGAGGCGTATCAGTCCCTAGAACCGACATAACAAGAATTATGAAAACTGAACTGCCAGTCTCGCAGGACCAACAGTTCAAGGAAAATTGATAGTTCAGTTGGGTGGCCCTTATCCGGGTGTTGGGACTGTCATTATCCAACCATGTTTCATTACAACCCCGAATTCGATGAGAGAGATATTTCTCTCATTCACCTCATTCACCTGAAATTCAGACAGAAAGAAAAACAAGCAGCGACTCCTGCTGCTGAAATTGAGAAACAGATCGAGAGAAATTCAGGGAAATGAATAATTTGAAGCAAAGGATGATTCGAAAGGTGAGTTTATGGTCGAGAGTGAAGCAGAGTTGGGGATCGATCTGAAATGAAGAATTGGGGGTTAATATGCATCTGAGATGAGTTAGGGTTTCTGAATTGAGACGAAGATGGTAATGGTTTGAATCAGATCAAGAAGAAAATGATGTTGCTGTGATTCTGGTGGCGTTTAAGTGGGTTTTATGGTCGATTGAAGAGATGGGTGTCTCAAAATTATTGAGTTAGGTTACAAAGAAGGTTGAGGTGCTAGTATGAATTGTTGTTGTTGGTGATGTATGGGAAGAATGATGAAAATTAGGGTTATCTATGATGATTGGTTGTTGTTGGTGAAGCTAATTTGAGCTGAATGAAAACAGTAAAGATGATGTTGGCTTGAGATACCACTGGTGATATGGGTTTGCGATGGTGGTGGAATTCAGAGAAGGTTCAGGTTGATTTCTTGAGGGTATGGTTGTTGCTGCTGCAATGGAAGAAAATGGTGGTGCTGAGTTGATGTTTACTAAGGTAGATGAGCACCAGCTGGTTATGAAGCAATTACAGGTGATAGATTGTGCGAGATTGCAACAAGTAATGAATGATTCCAGCAGCCTGGTGTTGTGGTGGTGCTTGATGTGTTGTCACAGATGCACTGGAAGATGGAGTCTTATATGGGGGTAATGGAGTTGTAGCTAATGAATGTTAGAATGGATTGAAGCAAGTAGATGTATGCTAGGATTATAATGCAGGGAAATTATGGCTCGAGCTACGAAATTGAAGCTGAGATGTTGTTTTGGCCTGAGATAGAAGTTGTTGCTGGTTAAGCTCAAGTGCTGTTGGAGTTATGTTTAAGGCAGGGTATGGGATGAAATGAAGACAGTGAGTTAACTTGAGCTGTAATGAATGGAGATGGTGGACTTGCTTGTTAAGGAGAGAATCAAGGACACGGATATGGTTGTTGTTGGATCTTGCAGTTGGCATGTAGGTGAAGGAACTGGGTCTTGGTTGCTGGTGATTCAAGCTGAGGAGGAGGAGATACTGAAGTAATGCAGTTAAAGAGGCATGTTGCAGTTGCAACATTGGTGTTAGTGGTGGTTATGGATTGCAGTTGTAGCTGTAGCTGCAAAGACATTGGTGTTGCAGGTGGAGTTACTGAATTGCAGTGGTGACAGATTTGTTACTTTGAAAGAGTATATGAAGCCGCAGTTGGTGCTAGAGAATGAATGTAGATGGAGATGGAATGTAGAAGGTTGGCCTGAGATGGTATTGCAGTTGGTAGAAATGAATGAATGGGTGCAGGGAGAAGAATTAGAGCTGGTATTGATGTTGTCTGTATGGCAGCTGAAGTTAAGAAGCTGGTGGTTGTCTGTGTTGTGGACTTGAGCATTGCGGGTGCAAGTGGTAAGGCAAACAATGAATGTTGTTGAGTTGCGGTTTGCAAGGAGCCACGAGATGGAAGAAATGTTGGCTTTGATTTGTGTGGATTTGGAAATGAATGCGTTGCGAGTTGATGCAATGACTTGCGAGAGGAGGAAGTGCAGCAATGATGATGAAGCACGATGGATCGCAACATGATGTCAAAGGTTGGCTCGGCAAGATGCAAATGGCCTAGGCCAAGATGACTCGTTCTTGACTAGACCACCTGACTCACTTCAACTCGGTCTGACCTTGACCGACTTGACTGGTGACCGGTTTGACTTTGCCGGTCACCTGAGCTACTTTCCGGTGACTTCTCCGGACAATTTACCAGTTTTCCGGCGACCACTTTTGGAGAATATTTTCTACATGGGTGTTTTCACATATGGGCTTGGTGGACATCTTTGTAGTGGACTTTGGGCTTTGAATACCTAGTTTTGGAAAGATGGAAAGCTACAAAAAGAGAAAGTTTCTACTTCCTTTTGGGGATCACGTATTTTTCTACTGGGATCTTTGGAGAGCGGCGACTAGGGTTTGCTTTTATTTTTGTTTTCCATCTTCTTCATTTTATTATTGAATATGATGAACTCAAAAGCTATGAGTATCTAAATAATATATTATTGGCTATGGGATAAAGTGGATTTCACAATATGATATTTAATTCAATGCATTAGTTTTGTCTCAACTTTATTGTTTATGATTCATGGTTTATATTGTCATATGATTTGATTGTTTGTTTGGTTGAGTCCGGAATCAATCTGATTTGCATTCATTTCTAAAGCTATATTAGGGTTTTCAATACGAAAAAGTTGTTTATCTTTGATTCCAAGTAGCATAATTGTGGGTAGTGCTTGTAGTGATATATCCTACTAGTCACAAATGAATCATAACCTTGGTTAAATTGAATTAGTGCTTTTACACATTTGATTTCCTTGATTAGTCTTATTCCATAGAACTTAGTGCTTTTGGGGAGTTAAACTTAATTGTGCTTTTACACTTTAGGTTGCTTTCTAAGAAGAATTCACATATACATCTTTTAATGTGGTTGTGATGAAATCAGGGAATTAGCGGGATATACTTGCGATCCAGGTATCCTAGGACTTTTAGTAAATGAGAGATTAAAATATCAATTCTAGTCATTGATGAAAATACATGTTTGTGAATGATATTATCCCGTGACCAATATCTTCTCCTTATCGATTATTCAAATTATTTTATTGCTTTCAATTACTTTTATTGCTTTGCTAAAACAAAAATCCCCCCTTGGTTACCAAGAAACTGAAATTTTATAACAACAAAAGCCTCTCTGTGGGAACAAACTCTTTCTTACCACGTATTTCATTTATATTTAGTAGAGTGAGAAAGTGAAATTATTTTTGATGCATACGACAGCGATCATGTACAGGGAGTCCTCTATTTATAATGATGTTTGTTATTAGGAAAGCTGACTTCCAGTCTAAGGGACTGGACTTATTGTCAATGTGGGTTGAAATATAAAATGGTCGTGGGCACTCTTAATCTCTGTGTGTTTTATATCTTTTAAATCTCTGTGTGTTTTATATCTTTTATTTTACTTTCTAGTTTCTACTACATCGTCACCGAACACAACCACCATGGCACCACCATCATCAAATAAATTTCATAGATATGAAGAAAAAAATGATCTCGTAGTTAGTCTATGATTAGTCGAATCAACCAATAAAATATGTTACCAAGTGGGATCTATGAATGAAGATGGTAAAAATAATCCAAGAAAAATTTCCATACGTTGCCCAATATATCACTTATGAAAGGACTTATATCTTTTAATGATTGATTACTTAATGTCCCACCTCAACTGAATTGCCATCACGGATTCTTGTAGTTACTCATACGCGATCACTCACTTTTCTTCGTTTTACAACGGGTTTGATTCTTTATAAAGAAATTGCTAAGAATCACAAATCTTATATATTATGATGGGGTGAAATAAATTAAACCGTATAATTAAAGATCGGATGAAATAGATTAAACCGTATAATCTGGATCAAATTCATTAAGAAAAAGATCAAAAAAATCGATGGAAAAGTATTTATTGGATTATAGTTTTTTTTTTTAATTTAATTCCACCCATATTAACCCAAAATCAATATCAATTGACCAAAGTCAGCTTTCCCCATAATCATTTTAGCTTTCCCTATAACAAAAATCTTTATAATGATGAACAAAGTTAAGTTTGTGAACTATTTCCTTGTATAGAATTGCCAAGTAAGAGAAACGTCTCTATATATATTGTGCATGAAAGGATGTGAGAAGTTTGCTTTGAATTGCAAAGAAGATGTATGCAACCAGAGTGCACCATATGGTTTTCCAGAGAGCCACAATTAAGTTGTTCTAAAACTGACAAACTTAATTTTTCACAAGACCAAATCAGTTCGTAAACTGTCAAAAACAGTTGGTGAACTAAAAAAGTCGTCTCGTAACTTTTGGAGTTTCTATATTGACAAGTTCACAAATTGTGCAAAACAATTTGTTTACTTTAAAATAAAAGGTATAGAGGAAACATCGACTAGTCTGCGAACTGAGCAATCAGTTCGTGTACGCTGAAATAAATAATATCTATTACTTTCTCAAAATCAAAGTTCGCGAACTGACCAGTTCAGCTCGTGTACGCGAGTTAATTGAGAAATTAAAAATCAAGTCTATATGTTAACAAGTTCAAATTCGTCAACTGGTGAGACAATTTGTGAACTTTACGAACTAACTTAACTACTCCCCATAACTTGCATTCTTCTTTGTAGTGCTCATCATAATACTAAACTCATACGACATGTACCAGTAGATAGAATGGTAGATAATATGATAGTCAGTCTTCACATACCTTTGTTGATGAAGTTTATGTTGACGCCGTATTTAGTCTTTAATTCTTCAAGGTCAATTGGTGATTTCTGATACTCAACTACAATGCTCTAATCCTTCCCCGAGACTAACTTTAGTAGACTACAAATCAAGACTTAGTTTTGATCAACTAAAATTGACAACAAGATTGACATACCCAAACTTGTAAGTTTGACCGAGCGATGCTCTAACATAATTACTCGGAATAGATTCTAGATATGTTAATCTGCTAGTTGGAACTAGGATTCCTAAAGGTTTCTAACTTTCCTTAATATTTTGGTATTTTTTTGGTGAACATGTTTGAAAGTTGTAAAAGAAATAATATGAACTTTTCTTTTCAAAGTTCACATGTCCATGAGTTTCTTTTAGGCCTTGGGATGTTCATGTTGCATGCATAATGACTTGTCCTTCCCTTAAAAAATATTATATATGTATCATGGTGCTGGAACCAAAGTTAACACGCCTTTAGTTTTGTCAATCCCCATTATTTTTTTAGAGTTTAGGAAGCAATATCAAATAGTTTTCTAGACTAGCAATGTTAATGGATTCGGGCCGTATTGTTACCATAGGAACCAAGCCCAACTGTTAGATACAGATCCAACTTCTAAATTTTTATAAACGAGTAATAAAATGAGGTGCTTATTGGTATGATCTTATTTACCTAAGTAATAAAAATTATCCACTTTCTGAAGATATAAATAAGAAGTTGGTTTTCATTTCTTATTGATAATATGTTAAGTTTTTTTGGGGAGCTACTTGTTTTGCTGAAATTTGTTAATCGCCTAGAGAACTTATAACGTCCTTCCTGTTGTAAATAGGCTTAGATGGTGAATCATTGTTATTATCTTTGTGTTTTCTTAATTTTTGGTTATCTTTTTGTGGTTAATGCGAATGATTTATTAAAGAAAATATTTGAAGGCATAGAATTGTAAAAAACAATCCAGTTATCGAAATAAGCCTATACTAGAAAACAAATATCACGCCGCTTGCGAAGAGCAAAAACGAAATTGGGCATAGTTCAACCCAATTTGTGTATGTGGTAGGCTTTCACACACGAAAATAAAAGGGTTAGAAACCATTGCTTATGGGACTCCTCAATGCTTATATATGTTGGTACTACGTGTATTCATGCATAAAAACCTCATTATTCTTATTAATTTGTTTAACACATGATACACATTTCATAGATTAAGTTAGTATTGATGCATAAAGTTAGTTAAAATCATTGTGGTTTGTACTTTTTACTTGATATTGAATGCCAAAAGACTCTACAGACGGGTAATTCATCTGACATAAAGTTGATCTAGAGGAAATATGAAATGAGTTCATGGTGGTGAATAGCTTATGATAATGAGATGATGAAGATCCCCGTTGCATTATATTTAATGGTTGATGGTAATGCACCTAGGATAAATACTTAACTGAAGGCATCGAACCTGACCAAGGTATCGGCATAGGCGTCAGCGTCGACATCAAATTGAATGTAGATGATCCTAGATATCGAAAATCCATGTTTCCCCTTGGGAGAATGGTCGCTGGAATCGTTGTACTCCATTAGAAAATGTTTTATGTGACTCAACTATGTATACTTCATTAGTGAATCGTCTTGTTTTAGAAATCAAAAACTACATTTTGGAGAATTTCACGACCCATTACCCAAATAAATTTGTGGAATTGGACTACTCCCCATGAGGAGCAAATTACGTTGCAAACGATTTGTCAAAATACTTTACTGATAAAAAAGGAAAAAAATATGGTAAAGAAGGTGTCGTATATGATAAGGATGGAGGTGTGAAGCGTGATCATCGTGGAAAACATGTTAGGATATGCAAATTGGGGGATTCTACAGTCTTTTTTGAAGGGCACTACCACAATGGTCTTGGCTTCTGCAGATATAAGCTTGAAACATGAGATGATGATGATGATTTGCATGATCTTAAATAGTATTTGGATGTTCCTATTTATGGAACCGTACTATTTAGTAATTTTTTAAATCATGTGTAATAAGTCAAAATAAAAAATGGGGTTATAATAAAACAAATATGATCTTTTGATTAACAATATGTTTCGTATAAACCAATTATAAGAAATTGAAAGCTAGGTTTTAGCACCCAAAGCCCCAAACCCAGAAATCAATTGTAAAACCCCATTCAAATTAATAAAACCCTAGACTGCTGCATATGAGATGGTAATTGTTATTTAGAAACTAAGCTATAATGGCTATAATTTTCTTTTCTTTTTTGAAAATTCTCATATTTAGATACCCAGTTGAAATTCAAATCAAACGGATGTATATACAGTCTATACACACACGCGATGCGCCTGCCATTCTGTTCAAAAAAAATCGAACTCTTTTATTCATTAAATTTCATTTCATAATATCTATTTACACAATGTATTTTTTAAGATAGAGAAACATCCTTATATACAACATTTTTTTGGAGTGCACGTATGAAAACATATCTAAGACACGCGATGCTGAGTGTCATTCTGTTTTGTGACCTGGAAAATATATCGAAAATTCTTGTCCAGTCCATGGTTTTTAAGAAAACAAAGTGAACAAAAAAGCATAAGTTGTTTTGTGTGATGTAACATAAATATGATAACCTAACCTTGAAAACTGGCCGAGTATATAGTTGGTATGGAATCCCTGTATAATATAACTCTAATTTCTGGAAGCTTTGCACCAATTTATGGGAATGATAATGTTAACGCTTGTTTCTTTATGAGAAGCTTATTGTCACCTAATTTCAAGCCATGTCTCGAGAAATGCACAATCCTTGAAGAATACACAACATTAATCATTTAGCACATCTCCAAGAAACTACATATTTAAGTTTTTCTAACCATCGTAAAAGTCAAACATGCATCGAAAATTAATCTCCACAATACTATGTGGTTTAGCATGATAAAGAGTGAAGTGTCATGCTTCATTTTGCGTACAAATATAGTGATCAAACTTAAATATAGCATCGAAAAATTCTTTTGACTTAGTTATAGTGATCCTATTGGTTTTGGACTTGATTGCATTTAAACTCTATATCATACATAAGCTTCATTTTGCGTAAATATAAAAAAGATGTTTCCTACCTGGACAAAAGTTTCATAATTCTTAATTAGTTATATATTTCATTATAACGTGTGTAATAAAAGTATATTCATTATTTAGAAAGTGAAAATACGAGAGAAATTTGCAAATCTGGTGAAAATATATTCCTTTTTATTGATGGCCAAATTCATTGGAAGTAAGGTATGCAATACTCTCTCATTATATCAATGTATAAAACACGGATTCAGGTTATATGGTGTTAATTTCATTTATCTTTTGTGGGAATGTTATTATTACCCCTATTATCCATGGGCTTTGCACAAACACCCTCGAGAGGTAAAAAACAAGTCCAAAACAAAATCACAATTTGTTGACTTCCTTTTTTAACCTTCCACCTTCATTCTTCCTCAACTCATAATCTTAGAAAATGCTTTATCTCTCCTACCACCACCATCTGTATCTCTCCCACCACCATCTGCATCTCAATCGCCGCCGCCATCACCATCTCAATCACCGCCACTACATTTTATACGTTTGGTTTTCCACATATCTAGAAATCGAGATTTAGGTTTTCGACTTCAATCAAATCTCGAAATCACTGACCCTGCAATATTGCAATTTCAGTTCGAAGTGAAGAGATGAACAAATTCAAATCTCGAAATCACTGGCCAAGAATCGATGAACAAATGGAGTAGATGAAGAGATGTGATATCAAATTAGGGTTTGTAGTGAATCTGAGACTTACAGAAATTCAGAGACCAAGAGAAATCAGATTTGAAATGGAAGAATCGGAGATGGGTTGAATTTGAGTTATCAATAGGGAAGATTATCCAGCAGATTCGAAGATACAATTTCTGTGTGATGATGTTGAGATAGGGTTTGTCTTGAATTTACGGTTGATTACAGAGAATGGAGAGTGATGGGTTTGGCTCAGATAGAGAAGAAGAAAGGGGATCTGGTGGTTATTGATGTCGAGAAGATAAGATAGTTGCTGCAGTAATGGGTTTGATTTATGAGTCTCAGGCAAGAACTTAACTGAAGAAATCAGTGAAGGAAGAAGAACGTCGATAAATTCAATTTTGGGTGATTCAGTGAATGTTGGTACTGTTGGGGGTTGTTGATTTATTATGAAATTGGGTTTAATTTGAAGGTTATGTTAATGGCAGAGATGGTTAATTGCAGAATAGGTTTTTGAGAATTGCAGTTCAAGTTAAAGTTGGTTGTGTTATTTATTGAATTTGTTGAGAGATGGATGAAATGGGGATTGCAGGTGTCATTGGACTGAGATGGAGCAGCTGAATACTTGGTGATACTGCATATTACAGGGAAGTTGTGGACTGTTGGAGGCAGTGCAGAGCTGAGAATGAATGAGATTGAGTATGAGATACAGGTGCAAGAAAAGATGGAGTCAGTGATGCTGCTGAATACTTGGTGATACTGCATATTACAGGGAAGTTGTGGACTGTTGGAGGCAGTGCAGAGCTGAGAATGAATGAGATTGAGTATGAGATACAAGTGCAAGACAAGATGGAGTCAGTGATGTTGTTGGAAGCAGATGGGATGAACTGAGAAATAACAAGAAGATGTAGGTACATGCAATGGCAGGTTGTTATGATAATGTACATGAACTGGGATAGCAGATGGAGTCTTGGGTATGGTGGTCTTGAACTGCAACAGAGAGTGACATGAAGCTGCATAGTGTTTGTGGTACTGGAAATGGTGAAACTAAAATTGAAATATTGCAGGGTCAGTGTTTGAATGAAGTGGAGGTGGTTTGTTGCAGTTGAGGTGGTTTTGTTGTGTTAGATGTAATGGTTTGTTGCAGTGGACTTGTGTTTGATGCGTCAAACTATTGGAGACAACTTGACCAAGTTGCTTCCATTATTAGAGACAACTTGAGCTAGTTGCTTCATTTTTTTGGAGACAACTTGAGAAAGTTGCTTTCACTTTTGAAGGCAACTTGAGCTAGTTGATTCCAGGATGGAGGCAACTTGAGCTAGTAGATTCCAGTTTGGAGGCAACTTGGTTATGTTTTTGGGTCCATTCATTCATCTGAAGTTATCTTATACATATATCTTAGAGTAGCTGTTGTGTTGAGTTGTTGATGATGGTTGTGTTGCTGATGCTCATGCTTTAAAGTCAAGAGGATAAATGAATGCTTAGGAAGTTCAGCAGGAACTCAATATGAGTTGCGTAAAGAGCAGAGATGGAGGATATGGTGTTGTCTGGTGGTGGTTTGAGTTGTGGTGGGTGTAATTGCGACAGACAATATGAACTTGTGTTGGATGCACGCAAACTACTAGGTATGTATATGTTACAGACCATCAACATCTGTGTAGTTTTATACATCAGTAGTTGTAGTATATTTATTTGGATGTGATTTTGTATGTCATTTTGCATTAAAAAACTTGTGGTGCAACGGTAGCACGACTGACTCCATGTCAGATGATGCGTGTTCGACTCACGCCGGGTTCATTTTTTGTGTATACTTTTCATAATGTGGAGACAACTTGTCCTAGTTGCTTCCACATGTGGAGACAACTTGAGCTAGTTGCCTCCATTATTGAAGACAACTTCGGCAAGTTGCCTCCAGATTTGGCGACAACTTTCAGCAAGTTGCCTCTAGATGATGGTGGTGGAGTTAGTGGTTGTTGGTGATGATTGGTGGCGGTGGATGAAAGTGGTAGTGGTGGTTGGTGGCGGTGGTGGGTAGTGGTGGTGGTTGTCGATGGTGTACAATTGTGCTGGTCGGTGGTGGTAGTTTGCGGTGGTGGTTGGCGGCGGTGGTGGAGGAAAATGGCGGTGCTGGTTGGCGGCGGTGGTGGTGGTGGTCATCGGTGGTGGACAGTGATGGTGGTTGGCGGTGGTGGACAGTGGTGGTGGTTGGCGGTGGTGGTCGGTGGTGGTGGTTGGTGGTGGTGGTTGTTGGCGGTGGTGATGGCGGACAGTAGGGGTATTTTAGTAATGTATTATGCTTAGGGGTATTTGTAAAGTTCAAAAGGGTATATTTGCTATGGGTCTCATAGTAGGGGTATATAGATAATGTTCCCTTATCTTTTTATCCTCGATACTCGTCATTTGTTAATTGGGAATTATGGTAGCCAAACTTCCCCATCTCGTTGTACTTCAAGGAGATGCAGATAAAGCCTAAAGGAAAATTTATTTATCTCACATGATTTTCATAAGTAATTCAATATATATCTAAATAGAAATTGCACAAGCTATCCTGATATTTTATTTTATTTTCAATTTCAACATTTACATATTGGTCACATGGGCACGTGTTTTTGAATCTTCTTCTATTCTATTTAACTAGCTAGCATTGTAATTTTTATTTTATTTTTTTGGAAACACATCAGAATGGGAACAACTCTACGATGTTATGGTAGAAAAAGTTGTTCCTTGGAAGACAAGTGGACCCAAGTAATCGTAAAAGACTTTTTTCTTTCCAACTAATTGTAACAACAACAACTGCAACCTTGTCATAATGATCGCTGTCGTAAGCGACACAAATATAATTACACTTTCTTACTACTCAAAATATAAATATAGCAAGGGCAAGAAAGGATCGATCCCACAGAGAGGTCTAGGTTGTCAAATTGTTATGGTTTCCTATATAAAGCACCCGGAAGAATTTCTGATTGTGTAAATAAAAATAAACGAAAAGCAAACAAAGTACGCAAATCAAGGATGTGAAAATATTGGATAAAGGTTTCATCTTCAATTGTAAACAAGTTTATGAATGTATGAATAGAATTCGTATTTAATCTCTCTATCATCAAAAGCCATAGAATACCTTATTGCAAGAATACTCCGTAATTTCCAAAGTTATCAACACACACATTAGGGCTGCGTATGTGAAATCTACCTAAAGAATAACCTAACGCCTTGCGCTAATCAAGTTCAATTCCTAGGAGCATTAAGTTTCAGAAATAGGCTAATCAATGCAATTGTAATACATTGCGCAAACAATTCGGACAAAGGTCAATTTATACATATGACTACGAGGATGTATCACTACAAACCCTAATCATATCATGCTACTAGTATTCAAGGTTATCGCTCGATGAAAACCCTAAAATAGCTATAGATATGGATGTGAGTTCAATCAATTCTAGACTCGACTAAACAAACATTCAATCATATTGCAATCCATCAATCATGCAATTATTATAACCCGTAGAAATCAAACGATAATATTGAGAGAAAACTAATTCATAAAAATCATAACTTGGTTGCAAAATCCAACTACGTCTTCAACCAATAATAAAAACTTAGTTCATATTCATGGAGTTCATCACAAGAAGAAAGAGAAGAAACTTCATGGTTCAAAACCCTAGAACAAAGTAGTGGAAAAAGAATTAGAAAAGATCTCCTCAATTAGGTAAAAGTCCTCTCTTTTATAGCTCCACTCCTTCCAAAATTAGGTTTTGTCTTCAAAGTCCATTAGTTGGAAATTCACCCGGCCCACCATGGAGAGAAACCCGTGTAGAAATTTTGTCCCAAAAACGGTCGCCGGAATCCTGGTATTGTGGCCGGAAAACTGCCGGAAAGTCGCCGGAAATCGGCTCCGGTGACCGGCAAAGTCCGCCCGGTCACCGGGTCAACGGGTCGAACGGTCGGGTCAAACCGGGTTGGATCGGCCGGTGGTCGGACAGAGTCGGAGTTGGGTGAGTCGGGTAACCAAGTCGACTTCCTAGCCAAGGCCGAGTGGTCCGAGTTGCCTTGGCCGAGCTAAACCATTGCACACGACTTAACCGTGTTGATGCACAATCCCGGTGCTTTAGCCTCATTTGTAATGGCCGAGCATTCTGCAACTTCACTTCCCGATTCATTCTCGGCCCAATACCTACACTTCAACAAACAACTCCACCATCTTATGTAGCTTCTTCGCTGCAACCGATCGCTTTCCAGACCACCAGCTCAACCTCACTTCCCTGTAACTTTTCAGTAGAATCTCCCGGCAGCTCAACCTCACTTCCCGGCCAAGATCGGCTCTGCCGACCGAGCAGTCCATATCGAGCCAATTACCATTAGTGACCTAGCAACTCCATCACCAACCCCGTTAAGCCTCCTCTCAGAACTCGGGCATTGCAACTCAAAGTGCACTAACTTCACCAAAGACCAATTGAAGTACCAACACGGACTCATAACCATACACAACATGTGCCACCGTCCCGCAACTCCAAAACAAGTCAATCGCACTTGATTGACACCATCCGAGCCTCAATCCTTGCAATCATCACAATCCCGGAATCCATCCTAAGTCAGACCTCACCAAGACTACCCCGCAATTTGCTGGACCACTTGATAGCTCAGCCGCCCATAGGATTTCCACCGCCATTCCATTCTCTTGTTGCCTCAAACACTCCATCAAGAAGACCAACATCAAAGTTCAACTTTAAGCACCAACTCACCGCCACAGCCATATCACCACAAATTCAGTTCAAGCTCCATCTCATGACATAGTTTCATCTCACCGTGCACAGAGCCACACAACCCCGTTAAGCCTCAAGCCAAGACTCGTGAACCTATTCAACACAACCCCGACTCTTCCCGGTGAGTTCACTCCTTCCTAGCCATAGCACCAAATTGAATCAACAACAAACCACCAACAACACAGTACCGCTTTCAGGCAGCAGCACCATTAGCTTCTTAGCCTCAAGATTGCAACCTAGCCATCATCTGCAATGTACAGCATGGCAGGTTCCAATGACACTGCCAAATCAGTCTCAGGCCTTACAACAAGCCAACACCATCCCAGACTACCACCAAACTCGGCACCTATCGCAATTCAAATGCGGCTTCTTCCCGCAAAACCAGCCGCCAATTCATCTCTAAGCTCACAAATTTCGGTTCACACCTCAACGGACTCAAGCACATCCTTCACTTCGAGCCTCCATCGGCCACCAGCTTCTACTTTATAACACAGCTCCACTTTGCACCCTGCCACTAAGAGCCACAAGCTCAGACCATATCCAGACCAGTGTATCCATGTCAACTACTTCAAATTCTGAGAACAACCAATTTTCTCCACCACTTCTTCATCTGATGAATACCCATTCTTTCATGTTCTTCTTAACTTCAATTTCTATAACACGACACGCAATTTCCATCACAAGACCTGATGTTCAGCACTAATAAAATCCCATCATCTCCTCTCGACCCGCATTCGATCCATCCTCAAATCGCTCGGCGATCACCGATCTTCTATTCTCTTTATCACTCACTGAAAACCCATTCCATATTCCCACTTCAATTCAAGAGCAACAACAAACCCTTCTTCGAATCCATCCTCAAATCACTCAGATTTGATCTCATAAGTAGCAGCTGTAGTTCCTTTCTCTTCTCAATCTCTCCCTGAAGCTCTCTCTCTCTCTGGTTTCAGGCCGCCTTCATTAAATTCTCCCTCTCTCGATCTTGGGTTTCTCTCAGGTGCAGATAATGATTGAGGAGTAAATGAAATATCGAAAGTTGATTTCGATCTAGGGTGTAGGAAAAAGAATGGCTATTCCCACTCAACTGAGATAGATAAGGGGCAATGGAATAACTAATGGCACCCACTGTTAGATACGGGCCACCACTATTATTGGACTTGTCAGTTCCAGGTAACCGACAGTCTAATTCTTCCCATCTCCTTGCGCACTCTCAGCCGGCTCCATGTCTCGCCTATGAATTGACCTCCTCGCTCCATTTAGCTCCAATTGAACGTTTTCTTCTTGTTACGGTGTATTCTACACCTATCACATAACGAGCACCGAAGAAATATTACGGTGTGAATTTGAGAAGTTCAAATTATTCTAGTATGAAGGCATACAAAAACCAACCCCATCATTTCAATGCAATATTATGGAAGTTTCATAGTTTTCTATTATATGCATTCGTGAGACTACAATCATACACATTATAATCACGTTTGAAAGGTGTACAAGAAGCACTGAGATATGAATGATATGCATAAATTTCTTTTTCTTCTTTTTATTTGACGTAGGATTGCAATCCAAACTTTGCTTTACATAATTCATTTGTCCATGAATTTTATTACAATCCTTTCAGGATTTCTTGCATACTTAATAATCACTTGTTCTTGGCCTTAAACCTGGAAAAAATTAAAAGGATCGAATTTTTGTCTTGTTTTAAATAAAGCTAGCCGTCGCCAGCTTTAGATTTTTGATGACATGCTCAAATACTTGTACCATTGTGTAACAGATGTTAATCGATCCATCAACTTTTATTTTTATGGAGCGATTAAAATTCATGATCATGGTAGACACGTTTTTTCTAGAAGGAGCGACTAAAATTTTGGCGACAAAAGATGATAGGAACCACAAATTACAATTTTTTGTGGTTTTCTCCTACATAAATCGACAAACAGTTTTATTTTGTATAATGTTATTATTATCTTTATTGACATTAGAAGATCGTATTTGTTGCAACTTTCTTGTTCAACAAATTTTCCGCGACGGAAAAAAGTTTATTGCTTATTAGAGCACTGCTCGGTTGAACCCACCAGGCGTTGGTATGTCAAATTTTGTTGTTAAGTTTAGTTCCAAAACTTACCGTTTAAATTGGTTACTAAAATCAACTTCGTTAAGTTGGGCTTTAGACATATATGAAAAAGTGGGGGTACACCAACCTCACCCAATATTTCGCTTAGCAATCAGTATGGACTAACTCCAATATACTTTCAAGAGAATCAACTAGACAGTCAGACTCAATCTTAAGAAAAGTATATCAAAGAGTTATATCTCAATCTCTTAATTCAATCCGCAATCAAACAAATAATAATTTGCGATCCCGATTGAATCTAAGAGAAATGAACGTGAATGGTACCAAAAACCAATGTTCACGGATCAATCAATTTCAATCAACAACCAAAGGTTGGTTTTACCAATTGATCGATTCAACGCACAACCTGTGATATTTCAATTATATAACAAAATATAATGCGGAAAAGAAATAACACAGACACAAGAAGTTTTGTTAAAGAGGAAACCGCAAACTCAGAAAAAACCCCGGTACCTAGTCCAGATTGAACGCCACACTGTATTAAGCCGCTACAGACACTAGCCTACTACAAACTAACTTCGATCTGGACTGTAGTTGAACCCCAATCAATCTCACACTGATTCAAGGTACAGTTGCGATCCTTACGTCTCTGATCCCAGCAGGATACTATGTACCTGATTCCCTTATCTAATGTCACCCACAACTAAGAGTTGCTACGACCCAAAGTCGAAGACTTTAATAAACAAATATGTCTCACACAGAAAAGTCTATAGGAATAGATAAATCTGTCTCCCACAAAAATACCTACGAGTTTTGTTCCGTCTTTTGATAAATCAAGGTGAACATGAACCAATTGATATACCGGACTTATATTCCCGAAGAACAACCTAGAAATATCAATCACCTCACAATAATCTTAATCGACTAGCGAAACAAGATATTGTGGAATCACAAACGATGAGACGAAGATGTTTGTGACTACTTTTCTATCTTTCCTATCAGAGAAATTAATCTCGAGCCAATTTTACAATTGTACTCAACACGATAGAAACAACAAGACCAGATCATGCAACTACAGAGAAAATAGTTGGGTCTAGCTTCACAATCCCAATGAAGTCTTCAAGTCGTTAACCTACAGGGTCTCGATAGAAACCTAAGGTTAAAGGAGAATCGACTCTAGCTTTTACAACTAGTATCACACAGGAGGTGTGGGGATTAGGTTTCCCAGTTGCTAGAGTTCTCCTTTATATAGTCTCCAAATCAGGGTTTGCAATCTAAGTTACCTTGGTAACAAAGCATTCGATATTCACCGTTACATGAAAACCTGATTAGATTCAAGCTAATATCTTTCAACCGTTAGATTGAACTTAGCTTTTTATACACACATGAAATGTAACTTCATTTAGGTTTGAGTAACCGTACCTAAACATGTACACTTAGTTGGTTCAACAGTAGTTAACCAATGGTTAGCCATATGAACACTTTCATATCAACCTTATTCATCTTCACCATAACTAGTTCAAATGAACTAGTTAGAGAGTTCAATTGCTTAGATATCATAGAAGTATACAAGACACAATCGAAGCAAAAATAGTTTTGATTCACTCGAATCGATTCATGAACATTATATCCACGGTTTGCAAAGATTGCATTCCTTAATTTATAAATGTCTTAGTTCACGAATAAACTGTTTTTATAAAATAACCCACTTAATTACGCATACCAGTACGCATACTTAAGTACTCGGACTGAGCTTGTTTTCAGTTCACAAACTCCAGCAGAAATTCACGGGATGTGAACTTCCAGTACGCGGACTGAGCTCCGGTCATCCTAAACCAGTAAAGTACTCATACTTTGGTTTAAGGATTTTGGACTTACACAAGTATGAATTCACATACAATGTTTATATCCAAACATGGTTATATATTCTAAATTCTCATTTCAATCATTGAAACTTTCTTAGAGGACGTTATATAGTTGTTATTCACAAACTATTTTTCTTTAAAGCGATTTTCAAGTTATTGAAATAATCAACATGACTTTCGTCACTAGTAAAGTTGAACTTGGCCAAAGCGAAATCTTACAAACACATATTTCGAGAAATATATAAGCGAGATAAACTCGGCTAGAAATAGCAAATGTGTATAATCGAAGTCTATATAGCGATACGACTTTTGTCTCAAGATAGGAGATAGAGTAGATAGACTTTTGAGTGATAGATAAGTTCAAGTCTCCACATACCTTTTTGTCGATGAAGTTCCACCAGTTCCTTGAGTAGTTCTTCGTGTTTGCATGATGAACGTCGTGGAGTCTAGAGCTCAACTACACTTACTATCATAGTCCGAGACTTAGCTATAAGTAGACTAGAAATCAAGACTTATAGATTTGGCAACTAAACTTGACAAACAAGCTTGAGATAGCAACGCTTGCGAGTTCGACCGAGCAATTGCTCTAACAATCTCCCCCTTTGTCAATTTTAGTGATAAAACTATCAATACATATGGAATACAAAATAAATAAAATTTACAGCTTCTCATCCACATGCTTGATCTCATTGGTTCTTCAATATTACTCGAAATCTTCGTCACTTCCAAGTACTCCAATGGATCCAAAGATATTCAATTCAGCATCATCGTTTTTGAAGATCCATAGCCATAAAAATGAGAAAACAAAAGCTCTCAATCATTGTTATACAGTGTCATAGTATTATTACACAACATCAAAGTTCAATTGTATCACAACTTCGACAACAATACTATGGTGATATGTATCACTTCCCCTTAGTCAATACTTCATCTCACATGAAAACCACTCCCCCCTTACATAATGATCCGAAAACCATATGTATTTGTAGTGTGAACTACACATTAATTCTCCCCCTTTTTGTCAATAAAATTGGCAAAGGTACGAAAACTAGTGGGATCCTAATGAAATTTCCATAGAGACACTTCATGACCAAAAGAAAGTACATATCAACTTTTTAGATGCAATCATATAGTCGAAACTAAATGCATTCATCAAGGATTTTATAAAGATACAAGATAACCCCTATAATATTCCACAGCCGCACTCCCCACAAAGATTTGGCAATTAAGCACAAGTTCAATTAAGAACTCTCCCCCATAAAATTTCATTCCCGAAAGAACATCAAGAGCGACCTTACTTTCACAAGAAAAAAAGGATTTCTTTGGACATTAACAAATCTCATAAGAATATGAATTTGTATCCTTAAATCTCAATTAAATTAACCACAAGAGAACCCATGATTAATTCAATCGGAAATGGTCACATAAGAGAACTTACGGAGCCGCACAGTGTTTACATAAAAATATGGATCAGGGATGATCAATACTGCGGAATAAACAAAGATTCATTCTATTCTTCATCACAATTTGCACCATGACATAATAGCCTTAATCTTTGTACACAAAAGTTCATCATTTCTTCCATCAATATTTTCATAATGACATAAAAGGCTTAACTTTCATTTGTCAAAAGTTCATTCAACATTTTATCAATACTTGAATATCGACAAATGAAAGACTTAACTTTTGACCACGTATGGGACACTCATAGTTCATGGACGTAAACACGCATATCCCATAACAAGTTGCAATATATGAAATATACTGCAAAATCATCTTCCAAATAAACTTTAGAATTTAAACAAAATCTAAAAACATTGCAAGATGAAAACATTGGACATAGCTATGTGTACTCACAATAATGGCTATTCCAAACCCTAGTTATCCTTCTTAAAACACAAGAATAAAATTCTCATAAGAAGTTTTCCTAGACATATAAGAATCAAGTTTCTTTGATAACATCATACCTTTGAAAGGGTCCATCATAAAAGGTATCACCGATATCCTTGATTATTTTGACCGTAGAGACCCCATGTTCATGAGTGAGAACATTAACCTTTCGATCAACAATGCGGGCAAGATGCCTAGCTTTGACACAGTCCATGATGAGCTTCTTTTGATTCCTGATTAAGGTGTTTTGATTATCAAGGATTTTGGCTTGACCATCAATAAGATGATTTATTTGCAGTTGAAGATTTGCAAACTCGGCCCTAGAGTCATTCTGAAAAATAATTAAATCCTTAACAGATTCTCCAACCCAGGAGTTGTACTCTTTCCTTTTAATCATCCTTTTCAAGACAAGTTCTTGAACATAATCGCACCCTTTAGAGTCTTCTTCCATCTAAAGATTCACAACTTCTTGAGGTCTTGAGGAGTTTTCCATTCCCCCCCCCTTTTTATTAGGGAAGGCAAAAACAATATAAGATATATATATGTTTTTCAAGCAAGAGAGTGACACCCTTGTTGTGGAAACCCTAAACTCCCAGGAGAGACCCGGACGTTCGTGGACTGATTGAAAACAACAAAATAGAAGAGACTCAAAATACCTTTGTTTTCAAATATCCCACATCATCATGACTCAATAATTAAAAATTTAATCAGGGCACAAAAGTGATATACATAGCAACAAGGGATCAAGTGACTCTACTTACGCATCAAAAGAAAACAACATAGTCAAACGTAATACAAATGGAAAACTACAGTAGACTTGAGTATCTCCCAAAAGTCATTCTTACATCTCTCAAGTTATATACAAGAATAAAAATGCCTACGATTAGGCAGTCAAGTGAGATGTAATCCCACTATGAGTATTGAGAGATGAGTTGTAAATTCCATTTGAAGGTTTGAACCTGGTATTCCTTAACTTCCTTCAGTTATTTTTTATTCCATATGAATTTAACATAACCTTGTCAGGTGATCCATCAACAATATTTTTCTGAGGATTAAGTCTAGGACCTCTAGAAATTAGTTCCATAGAATTAGAAGAGACATGTCTCCACCATCTAGACTTAGATTTACCAGACTTATTCTCATAAATATTGGGAATGTGAAATTTTGTGGTGTAAGAATTTGCACCATTCGGGGGAACACGATTCTTGTGGGGATTTCGAGATGAGTGACCATTGAAATCCATTTTATGAGAATCCTGTTTTTCTGCAGGGACGAAATCCATTGTAGTGGTCATTAGAGAGTTTACTCTGTCGACAGTGAAAAGAAGTAGATTTTGAAGATCATAAATCTGTTTCTTTCTAGCAAAACAATGATGAACAAGGTGATTTTTCCCCCCACATAAGGAACAGGTACGTGGAAGAGAAACATTGGAAGGAACCTGTTTTAAATTCCTAGCCTTATTAGAAGATTGCAAGTTATGAAAACATTTCCTGGCAGGAACTTCCTTTGGAGAACATTTCTTCATGCACTATAATTCAGTCTGTAAATTAGTGATTACTACAGAAGAATTTTCTCATTAAAACAGAGTTTTCCTTTTTCAAGGATTTGCAATGTTCTTGGGCTAGAATAAGGGATGTACCCAGTTTCTCTTTTTCAACTCGAAGTCTGTTTAGATCAGATGAATGCGTCTCGATCAAACGTTTTTCTCTAATTGAGTCTTCTTTAAAAATATTCTCAAGAACACTAATCTTTTCACGCTGTAAGGTAGTTTCTTGAATCGTTTTTTCGATATTGTTAGAGAAGGACTCAATGATACTATAAAGTTCCCGTTCTCGACCAAGAGACTTTTCAAATTCATCAATGAGCTGAGCATGATTTTGAAAATCAATAACCTCGGTAGAATTTGTTGAGATTCTGGTGAGTTCCATTTCAGCTTTTGACAGAGTGTCAAATGTCTTTTCTGAGGAAATGTTATCAATATTTGATAAAACAACCTTTCTACCTCGGGATTCGGAAGAATCGGCTAAGGAGTTATCCTTTGAGGCAATCGCAAGACATTTGGCATAACTAAAAGCTTTGGAAGACATTTTGGTGTGCGTAAATGCAAGAGATGAACTTCCGTCCACAGAGTCAGATTGCTACAAACACAGACTTATGAGGTCTTTAAACGTGTTTGCCTGCTGTGATACCAATTGAAAAGTGGGGGTACAACAACCTCACCCAATATTTCGCTTAGCAATTTGTATGGACTAACTCCAATATACTTTCAAGAGAATCAACTAAACAGTCAGACTCAATCTTAAGAAAAGTATATCTAAGAGTTATATCTCAATCTCTTAATTCAATCCGCAATCAAACAAATAATAATTTGCGAGCCCGATTGAATATAAACTTGAACGGTACCAAAGACCAATGTTCAAGGATCAATCAATTTCAATCAACAACCAAAGGTTGGATTTACCAATTGATCGATTCAACGCACAACCAAAATATAATGCGGAAAAGAAATAACAAAGAAACCATAAGTTTTTTTAACGAGAAAACCGCAAATGCAGAAAAACCCCGGGACCTAGTCCAGATTGAACACCACACTGTATTAAGCCGCTATAGACACTAGCCTACTACAAACTAACTTCGGTCTAGACTGTAGTTGAACCCCAATCAATCTCACACTGATTCAAGGTACAGTTGCGCTCGTTACGTCTCTGATCCCAGCATGATACTACACACTTGATTCCCTTAGCCGATCTCACCCACAACTAAGAGTTGCTACGACCCAAAGTCGAAGACTTTAATAACCAAATATGTCTCACACAGAAAATTCTATAGGAATAGATAAATCTGTCTCCCACAAAAATACCTACGAGTTTTGTTCCGTCTTTTGATAAATCAAGGTGAATAGGAACCAATTGATATACCGGACTTATATTCCCGAAGAACAGCCTAGAAATATTAATCACCTCACAATAATCTTAATTGACTAGCGAAACAAGATATCATGGAATCACAAACGATGAGACGAAGATGTTTGTGACTACTTTTCTATCTTTCCTATTAGAGAAATTAATCTCGAGCCAATTTTACAATTGTACTCAACACGATAGAAACAGCAAGATCAGATCACGCTACTATAGAGAAAATAGTTGGGTTTGGCTTCACAATCCCAATGAAGTCTTCAAGTCGTTAACCTACAGGGTCTCGATAGAAACCTAAGGTTAAAGGAGAACCGACTCTAGCTTTTACAACTAGTATCACACTGGAGGTGTGGGGATTAGGTTTCCCAGTTGCTAGAATTCTCCTTTATATAGTCTCCAAATCAGGGTTTGCAATCTAAGTTACCTTGGTAACAAAGCATTCAATATTCACTGTTAGATGAAAACCCGATTAGATTCAAGCTAATATCTTTCAACCGTTAGATCGAACTTAGCTTGTTATACACACATGAAATGTAACTTCATTTAGGTTTGAGTAACCGTACCTAAACGTGTACACTTAGTTGGTTCAACAGTAGTTAACCAATGGTTAGCCATATGAGCACTTTCATATCAACCTTATTCATCTTCACCATAATTAGTTCAATGACTCAAATGAACTAGTTAGAGAGTTGTTCAATTGCTTAGATCTCATATAAGTATACAAGACACAATCGAAGCAAAAACAGTTTTGATTCACTCGAATCGATTCATGAACATTATAGCCACGGTTTGCAAAGATTGCATTCCTTAATTTATAAATGTCTTAGTTCACGAATAAACTGTTTTTAGAAAATAACCCACTTAAGTACGCATACCAGTACGCATACTTAAGTATCCGGACTGAGCTTGTTTTCAGTTCACAAACTCCAGCAGAAATTAACGGGATGTGAACTTCCATCAGTACACGTACAGGTACGCGGACTTAGCTCCGGTTATCCTAAACCAGTAAAGTACGCATAATTTGGTTCAAGGATTTTAGACTTACACAACACAAGTATGAATACACATACAATGTTTATTTACCAAACATGGTTATATATTCTAAACTCTCATTTCAATCATTGAAACTTTCTTAGAGGAAGTTATATAGTTGTTATTCACAAACTATTTTTCGTCAAAGCGATTTTCAAGTTATTGAAATAATCAACATGACTTTCGTCACTAGTAAAGATGAACTTGGCCAAAGCGAAAGCTTACCAACACTTATTTTGAGAAATATATAAGCGAGATAAACTCGGCTCGAAATAGCAAATGTGTATAATCGAAGTCTATATAGCAATACGACTTTTGTCTCAAGATAGGAGATAAAGTAGATAGACTTTTGAGTGATAGATAAGTTCAAGTCTCCACATACCTTTTTTTCGATGAAGTTCCACCAGTTCCTTGAGTAGTTCTTCGTCTTTGCATGATGAACGCCGTGGAGTCTAGAGCTCAACTACACTTACTATCCTAGTCTGAGACTTAGCTATAATTAGACTAGAAATCAAGACTTATAGTTTTGGCAACTAAACTTGACAAACAAGATTGAGATATCAACGCTTGCGAGTTCGACCGAGCAGTGCTCTAACAATATAAATGTTGAGAAAATCTCTAGTTACTCATTGAAGACCTAAAGATGTATTGAAGAGCAAACTAAGGTATCATCCTTTAGATTGACGTTAGTGACTGTTGACTTGACTTTTTATTTTTATCAAGTTCTTACGGTCATATTTATCGAAAACATAACATGCGAAGTTTGTTTATATGGCTTTAGGATTTAGATGACTTGATCATTATTTTAAGATCAACGTATTAAGAGGAATGGCATTCTACAATTTAATATATTGAGTTAATGAGTATAATTTTCTATACTTAAGTGATTTCGTCATAACACTAATATGATTCTTGCCATTGATTAGTGCTAAACTTTCGAGAAAGTAGATGTGTTTATCTAGTGGTGAATTTAAACTTTGAAACATTTTAGAAAGTAATTTTATGACATGTATTGAAGTTAGTTTGAACTTGAATTAACCTTCCAAACTCAAACAAGGATTCAGGACCAATCCCAAAATCTATTCCAAGGTCGCTCCCTTCAGGACCTATCTTAGATCCAGTCCCAATCTTGCATATTTTCGAAATCTATATGTTTTATTCTTGATCTTTTAGATTCCGAAATAAGTGCAAAATGAGTTGGAAAGTTTGATATCAGGAAATTTTGAACATGTATTCAACTCAAATATATTATTGTTCATATTTATTCTTTTGATACTCAAAGAAAAACCATATTAAAATTTTGAGATTTTTATCTTCATTTGAATGGAGAAGACTAAAACATTAAAGCATAAAGGAGACAAAAGAGAAGCAGAATTAGGCATGCTTCTTACTCACTGTGTTTGCTCTTATACACATAAGAAAAGTAAGAGAGGATAGCTATTGTGATTACATGTGTAGTTAGTAGAAGAGAAAGGACAACAAGTGTCAAGCATGAGGGAGACATATACATGCACTATGACACCTGTAGATATTGGTCAGAAACATATTACTACAACATAGATTGAATTTTCGATACCATCTTTGGAATCAATATTAAGTGTGATTTACTTTCCCATAAGATTACATAACTAGTTCACTAATTTAACAAAGTACATAGATGTGTAACTAGCTAATATTGGTTCTCATACCGGTAGAATATCTCAAGTATTAATGTTAAAAAATATAAATAATGGAACTTTGTATTCTTACAAACTCATCTTGGAACACCCCTGATACAAGTGTGGGGTTATTTTCAGTAGCAAGTAGTCTGATTCAATATGCACAAAAGCTTAGATCCCCTACTATTACCCATGGGCAATCAAAACCTCCAGCTAGTCTATAAAGAAAATCACATTGTTCCTTTATATCTTCATCATTAAGAGCACCATACATTAGTATAATTATGGATTTATCACTTCTAGCATCTATCTGGGTATGAGACATAATAAAGTTTTTAGTAGCATCAATAATATCTATGTTTATCCCATCTTTATAACTAGTAAGGAAGATAAGCTAGGAGGTAATAGCCCTAGTCAATCTGATCTGGATTTTGTGAATGATCATCTTAATAATCTGAATCTTAGTGATGTCTCATACATAGGTAATCCCTATACTTGGACTAACAAGAGAAGTGGTCATAATCTGATTTTAGAAAGGTTGGATAGAGCTATATGTAATGGAAAATGGTTTAATTTTTCTCCTAATTATGTGGTTTATCATCTTATTCCTCATGCAAGTGATCATTTCCCCATATTGTTAGTAAGTGATAGAGAGGTGAATAATACTAGTAAACCTTATAGGTTTAACAAATGATGGTTTGTTGATGTGTCTTGTATTGATCTTATAAAGAATAATTGGGTGACTGATGAAAATGGTTCACATGCTTATAGACTTACTAGATCTCTGAAAAATGTTAAACATGTTCTCAATGGCTGGAATCATAACAAGTTTGGTAATTTTCAAACCCAAATTAGAGATGTCCAGTCTCAGATCAATAATCTGACACATAGTAACAATGGTATGGATGTCAGTACTAGGTCTAAAGAGCTTGAAAATAAATTAAACTACTGGTATCAGGTTAAACATGAGTATTATCTGCAAAGAGCTAGGGAGAATATTTTAGCTTGTGATGATGAATACCAAGTATCTGCATGATAAGGTTAAATATAGGAAAAAGAGAACTCAAATCGAGACTTTGTGTTCTGAAACTGGGATTTGGATAACTGATAAGAAATGCATTGCTAGTGAACTTAGGAATCATTTTTTTGTGGTTAGAAAATCTACTAATCCTCCTAATTCTGATGCTTTTCTGTGTGATATTATACCATGTATTACTGATGATGAAAATGAAATGCTCACTAAAATCCTAACTAGTGAAGAAAATAGAAATGTTTTGTTTCAAATGCAGCCCTGGACCTCCCCTGGTTTTTACCAAAAGATGTGGCATGTAGTTGGTGATGACACTGTGAAAATGGTACAATCTTTTTTTTTTCATTCTAAGCATTTGTTGAAACAGTTAAACCATAGTTTCATTAGTCTAATTCCTAAGATCAATACTCCTAAGACTGCTAAGGACTTTAGGCCAATTAGTCTAAGTAATGTAGCTTATAAGATTATTAGCAAACTTCTTGTTAGTAGACTTAAGAATGTGATGGACAAATTCATAAGTCCATACCAAGCTGCATTTTTGTCTTCTAGGAAGATTACTGACAACATAGTTATTGCCCATGAGTTGGTAGATACTATGAGAAAATGCAAAGCCAAGAAAGGCTTAATGGCAGTGAAATTGGAAATGTCAAAAGCCTTTGACATAATTGAGTGATGTTTTTTGGTTAATATTCTTAGGATGCTAGGCTTCCATGATGATTGGTGTGATATGATTCTTCAGTGTATCTCAACTGTTTCATCTTCTGTTTTGCTTAATGGTTCACCAGGTGAAGTTTTTTACCCTACAAGGGGTCTTATGCAGGGAGACCCATTGTCTCCATATTTGTTTATTATTGTAATGGATTGTTTTTCTAGCTGAGAATGACACTACAAGAGAGAGAGGGGAGACAAAGTCAAAGATCAAAGATCAAAGCTTTCTTGGTGTTAACCGGAGAACACGAGAGATGGCCTTTATGAAATATTTCGTGATTTGTGTTAAGCAATACCCAACATATTTATATACATGTATATTATCTTACATACTGACTCGGAATGAGATTCTTATATGTTAATATGATAAGGACTATAATTACTCAAAGTTTACAACTTAATCTTTTATTTAGTATCTTTTGGTGGTCACGTTTCAAAGTTGTAAAAGAAGTACGAAAGATATGAATCTTCCTTTCTATAGTTTATATGTCCATATAGGTTTATTTTAGGCCCTATGATATTCATGTTGCAAATATGTGGAATATGGAGCATCAGCCAAATTTAGCCCACCCTTTCTTAGGTTTGTCATGCATTATTTCTAAAAGTACATGAAGCAAATATCAAACGTCGATTTCGAATATAATATTACAGTAATGTGAACGAATCTGGTATATCATGTTACCGTAGGAACCGAACCCGGCTGTTAAAAGTTAGATCCAGCTTCTAAATTACTTGACAAATATGTAAAACGATAATAAAACCGATTAGAACAAAAAAACTTGGTGGTTTTAAACAATATATCAGATAGATAATATCAAGATTTTGTTGCTTATCATGTTGGACTTACTTCCAAGCCTTTTTTTTTTGCTGATAATATGGGCTCTATAGACTATAGTCCATTTTTGCATCTCGCCTACCCTAAAAAAAAATTGCCTCCCCATATCTATTTTCTTGCTCCATCCCTGGTTGCTTGTTTTATTCAAACTCCATTATTTCTTCTGAATCCAATTATTTTTACTCATTACATCAAATTTAAAGAATTACTACTAAATAGTATGGTTCGATAAAATTTCGAATCTAATTAGATATATGACCAACAAGCCATGTACAAAGTTATTCCTAACTCAAATACTTCTGAATCAGTCAGAAATCGAGTCAAACTCAGAAAAGTAACATAGCAAACGATCTGACATCCGATTCGGACCAGATCTGAGAACCTGAGTCAAATCCAAACATATGAAGGCCTTCCGGGTAGTACTTGTTGACACACCGACTTTGGATATTTTTTAGAAGGCCAAGGGTAAGATCGTACATTACGCCGAATTACGCTTTTCCTATGATATCTCCAATCCATCATTATAAACCCTAACTTAAACACTTCTTGTCTCTCTCTCCATCGCAGCCTAAAACCAGACCCGCTCTCTTCTTCTTCGTCGTCGTCTCAATTATTTTTGCTAACAGTTTTCTTTGCAGTAAACCCTAACAACAACGAAGAATGGGAGAAGTTAAAGACACTGAGTACGAGGAGGAACTTCTCGATTACGAAGAAGACGAAGAAAAAGCACCAGATTCTATCGGTGCTAAGACTAATGGAGAAACTGTCAAGAAGTAAGCGCGCGTTCGTTTTTGGTTTAGATCTTTGTTTAATGGTTTGTTTTAGGTTAAGATCTGAGGTTTATTAACTTGGTTTTGTTGCTGTGTGTGTAGGGGATACGTTGGAATTCACAGCTCTGGATTTAGAGATTTTCTTTTAAAGCCGGAACTACTTAGAGCTATTGTTGATTCTGGATTTGAACATCCTTCTGAAGGCAAGCTAAATTATCTTATTATTTTTTTTTTTAAATATTTAGATGAGTTGAAACTTGAAATTAGGGTTTGAGTATTTTATTTGAATGAGTTGAAATTAGGGTTTTGAGTTGGTTAAATTGATAAACATTGATGTAGGAATTTATACCTTTTGTTAAAAGAACAAATAATTGTAATTATGATTTTGGGAAATTTGAATATGTGATATAAGATAAGCTATATTTAGTGAGAGAAAGGGTCTTAGCCTCTTGAGGCGCACATTTGACTGATTATCATCACAATTCCACTAGATTCTGGAAGTTATATTTGAAAGGGAAAATTCCCTTCGTGTCACTTTGTGGCCATCTTTAGCTGGCCCAGTTTTTTTAAACTGCTCCCCTCTTGCCAATACGCAAGTTCAGTTTAGAAAATCAGTAATCTATGTAGGGGCATTAGTTTGGATGTTTAGTTATGTTCTGTGACTGACACGGCAAACCTGAAAATATACTAAAAAGTATTGTATATGTCATATTTACTGAGAGAAAAGACCTTAGCCACTGCTGACTGGTCTCGTTGTTGGACATGTAGTTATATTTTATACTGGGAAGGAGATATCCCGGAGTTACGGTTAGGGTTGATGCTATGCACATTTTTTTAGGAAATTAAATTTGGCTACATTCTTTTTTTTTTAAGAAACTAACTGGCTACAACCAGCCAGGCTTATTTGAAGTAAAGGCAGCCATGTTTTTTCTTTGGTTTTTACAAGCTTTTGACTTGCAAGCATATTAAAGTTTAATGTTTAATGTTTAGCAGACTGTTACAGTGTCTGCACTTGTCTGACATGAGTACTACTGTCAATTAGTGACATGGCAAAATTTTGATAAACAAAGGTGTCGCTGTACAGTAAAATTTATGTTATTTAAGTAGTTTTCACATGATGTCTCCTAAGTTGTCTCCTAAGTTGTCATATCTGTTAGTTATTTCTTTTTAAAATATTTCTTAACCTTTTTGTTTTTTCTGCCATTCAGGTAATACACTATTCACATTCTCTTGATTTTGGTGGAGAAAACTGGTAAACATTTCATTAAAAAGGATCCAGAAGGTCAATTTTTTACTTACCGGGGACTCGTCTGCTCCGATTTTGTTTGGCTCTTCATCAGTGCAACATGAGTGTATCCCTCAAGCTATTTTGGGAATGGATGTTATTTGCCAAGCCAAATCTGGGATGGGAAAGACTGCCGTTTTTGTTTTATCTACACTTCAGCAAATTGAGCCTGTTGCAGGACAAGTGGCTGCACTTGTTTTGTGCCATACGAGAGAGTTAGCTTACCAGGTTTGTCCTGAGCTTAAATAATTTTTGATGCTCATCATTGTTGTTAATTAGATTTTTTATGTGTGTGTTTGTGGAATAGTTTTAATTTTATCTGTACTCACCTTGTTTTCATCCTTTTGCAGATCTGTCACGAGTTTGAGAGGTTTAGTACATACTTAACTGACATCAAGGTTGCTGTCTTTTATGGCGGGGTTCACATCAAAAGTCATAAGGATTTACTTAAAAATGAGTGTCCTCATATTGTCGTTGGAACTCCTGGGAGGATACTAGCATTGGCAAGAGACAAGGACCTTGCTTTGAAGAATGTGAGACACTTCATCCTTGATGAATGTGACAAGATGCTGGAGTCGCTTGGTATGCCTTGTGTTCTTTCACATGTTTATAATGGTGCTTTTAGTTTAACAATTAGTTGATCTCCTTTTTGGCATTTTCTTTCGCTTACCCGTATCATCTTTAATCACTCTGTAGACATGCGAAAGGATGTGCAGGAGATATTTAAGATGACACCTCATGAAAAGCAAGTAATGATGTTTTCAGCAACGCTCAGCAAAGATATTCGCCCTGTTTGCAAGAAATTTATGCAAGATGTAATGGTTCTTCACTTTCTCGTTTATATTCAGTAATTATTTGTTTGCTTTCAGTTTACATTTATGGTGTTCTCTGGGAAATTAGGTTTGTATGTTGATATAGGAAGTTATACCCACCAGTGAAATACCATGTAAAAGTATTTCGTCTAGGGGAAAGTGTTGGGGGAACAGATCTTGTGTTTTCAAAACAATTGCATCATTTCTTTATAAAGCTTTGGTGTTGTAGGGACACCTATTTGGGAACTGTTAGTTAGAATATGTTCACGTTCTTCAGTTTTACGTCACTACAAGTCCTGGTTGAGTTGAGTGTTTATTTTACCTTGGGGGTAGCTAAAAATAAATTTGGCATTTGCAGTTCTTATTTAACATTTAAATAAGAACATGTAAAGCTACGGATATTTTATAAAGCTTCTGACACGACATACCTTGTTTTTATTTCAGCCAATGGAAATCTATGTGGATGATGAGGCCAAGCTGACATTGCATGGTCTTGTTCAGGTATGTGTAGCATCTATACGTGTGAGCCTTGTGTTGTGACGTTCTACTAGTATATGAAAAATGTGCTAACTTCATCCTTTATTTTCTTGCAGCACTACATTAAATTGAGCGAGTTGGAGAAAAATCGCAAGTTGAATGACCTCCTTGATGCATTGGACTTCAACCAAGTAGTGATTTTCGTCAAAAGTGTGAGCAGAGCAGCTGAGTTGAACAAATTACTGGTGGAATGTAATTTCCCTTCTATTTGCATCCACTCTGGGATGTCCCAAGAAGAAAGGTAAGACAATTGTGCATTGTGTTATATCCTTGTTGCGTTGTTCGTCGATGTATTTCATATTACATTTTATGCTTGCATATGAAGCAATTAATTTTTGCATCAATGGACACTTGCTGTGAACTTATGATCTGATTTGATAAGACGTTTGGTAACTGGAAATGGGATTTTTTCATATTACATTTTATGCTTGCATATGAAGCAATTAATTTTTGCATCAATGGACACTTGCTGTGAACTTATGATCTGATTTGATAAGACGTTTGGTAACTGGAAATGGGATTTTTGATTTATATATATCTTAACATTCATTTATTTTAAATTTGCACCTATTTTATGTGGTGCGTTTTCGTAATGGCTTAAATCTATATGTACTTGTAGGTTAACACGTTACAAGGGTTTCAAGGAAGGTCACAAAAGAATTCTTGTTGCAACTGATCTGGTTGGCAGAGGGATAGATATTGAGCGTGTTAACATTGTAATTAACTATGACATGCCAGACTCTGCTGATACCTACTTGCACAGGGTTAGTTCCATTAAAATATATGTTTGCTGATTTTCATTTTCTATCATTTCTTTATTTCTTTACTTAGTAGGTGCTAACTGTTTCTGTAATGGTACAGGTTGGTAGAGCTGGTCGATTTGGTACCAAGGGACTTGCAATTACATTTGTAGCTTCTGCTTCTGACTCGGATGTTCTTAATCAGGTAAGAAAGCTCATGCGCTTATATCCTTATTAAGCAACTGTTCATTCTTTTGGCTAATCTATCCTAGTTTGAGAGTTAATAAAAATATCTTTGCTGTTTTGACCAAATAGGTGCAAGAAAGGTTTGAGGTCGACATAAAGGAGCTTCCTGAGCAAATTGACACCTCTACATACAGTATGTCTATCTTGGTTCTATTTTTATATAGCAGTAGAGAAGCTTAATTTACTGGATGTTTAGGATTAACTTGGTTTTCCGTTGTGTTATTATTCTTTGCAGTGCCATCATAGGGAGGGACTTGCTGTATTTTTCTCAGCATGCTTTGCGCTCAGAAGTCCCTTGCTGATTTGCTCCCCTGAATCCACCTGGAAAAGTCTGTCCTCCATGTTTAGAAACTAGACCATACGAGGCATCATGATTAGTGCATGAAAATACAGGGGGTTTCCATCTAAAGACCATGCAAGCTATAATGTTTCTTTCGTTTTTTTTAGGTCTTTGGTGGTTTTACTAAATTTTTGAATGTTAATTTGTAATTCTGTGACTTATCTGCACTGAATTAAGTCAGTTATTTGGAATGCATGTTTCCTTGCATCAGTGGTTATATATTCGGGAAAAATTTGTAACTTCTTCTTGTGATGTGGCAAGAGCAGTTTATAAATAGTTGGATTTAGAGAGCAGTTCTAAATGGGGATTTGATATTGATATTAGGGACAATTTGAATGATGAATTTCTTTAGGATCTCCAGTAGTTGTCCGGATTTACCTGACATAGTGAGTGCAGATTCTCTCTTGGTGTTAGACCCTTGTATAGCAGACTCTGGTGTGTGCTATTTCTCTTCATGGGTTTGAAGTGCAGTTCAGGAAAGGGCTTTGGTTCAGGCTCTGAAAACGTCCCCTAAAGAAACGAATAAGCGTCGGCAACGTATCTCTGTGACTGTGGGTTCACTGCAAGAAGAAAGTTGCATCGATGAATGAGAGTTTCCGGAACAACAAAAGCTACTAGTTTGATTACAGTCACATCAAAAGCATCACAGTCAACAACCAAGCCAAATAGGAACCCAAGTTCTATGCAGCTTTTACACATCCCAGTGGAAGTCCAAAACCAACAGCAAACAGTGAATACCCTACAGCACAGGGCCTTCAAAATCAAATTCAAATGCAGAGTGACAACACTGACTGGGAGAAGGATCCTAGGCGCATTAACAGCAATGAGACTTAACTAAAGAAACCCATAATAGCGTACCCATCCAGCAGGCTGTTTTTATCATGGTAACGATCAAATCTGACTTCTTCTCCTGTAGGAACAGGAATGAAATTTTTCACAGTGAAAGGATGTTGTCCACATGAGCGTGCAGTTGATAATCATTGTACGGGCAATTTATATTACCGTCCTCACCCATAACAAAATGTGGATTGACCCCATACATCTTCTCCCAAAAAAGTTGTCGGTGTTGTTCGCAGAACATAAAATATCGGCCGTTATACCGGTACAGTAACACCAGCCCTGAGAAACTCAACATACTCGCAGGAGGGCTGATAGCAAATGCCAAAAAATCCGCGATTTAGAATGTCAAAAAATCCAAATTTATTTAACTAGGAATCAATTGCCACCAAGAATTATTTCAGCTTTTATTTGATCGCATCACCCAATAACTTTACCACCGTACTACAGTGACACCGGCGCTTTTAATAAAGAGAGCAAGAAGAGATGTTAATAGAAAGTGTGAAGGTACTACTAGTTCTTGTGCAAGAAATCGTGCATTATTTAACAGGCTTCAAAACAACACTACCAGTCCCTTCTTCATATTCTAAATGACAGACAACAAGATACTGAATACAAAGCAAATGCTAGAATACTAGATAAAATCGTCGTCTTTAAAGACATTCTTCCTCTGTCACTCCTCAACAACATTGCTTCATACACTGGCCAACAGTTCACCATCCAAAACCCAGATAAAACCAACTGAATCAAAACCTCTTCCATTTTTTCATTCCCCAAAATCACTCTTGTCATACCGACAGAAAACGCGACGAAACTGATAATAGATGTCATTGTTAACGGTACAAACAAAGGCGACGCGACTCCAAACTCGAAAACTCCTTGTTCATAGTGTTTGTTTTGTTCATCGTCTACTACTTTACTAGTTATGTTGAATCCAAAGCTAGAGACACCGAACGACTCGGCCAAGAAATCGATGGATGCAAATAAGTAAGATGAGATTCCTCGGACCAACCACATTCTCTGGTCATTCCACCATCTTTGAAACGTTCCTCCCATTGACATAAAGTCTAGGCAGTCTTGCATATAAGACCCAAGGATAAGAAACACATACAAGTAGAACCAAGGATCCGATACCTGAAACGAGGGCGCAACAAATTATCATTCTCTAAGCATATGCGCACCCTCATGCAGCACGAAACTGATAGGTGCGATTACGTACCTTTGGAAATGGCGAAACTCCATTGAGGAGAGCAAGTTGAGGTACGAAAGCGTAAACGGTGATAGGAATGCACCAAGTACCCCAAAAGGCATAATGGGAATAAGCTAAACCCATTAATATACCTCTAGCTTTGGTTCCAAATATGATTGGAGTGTATTTAGAGAAAGCCACTTCAAGGGTGCCGACTGACCATCTTTTGTTTTGGCTCAATGAACCATCAAAGCTGATAGGGGTGTCACCCCAGAAGGCTGCCCTATCTGGATGGTAAAACACAGAGTCCCATCCTTCACAGTTTAACTGATAACCTGTGAAATAGTCTTCCACCAGTGACCCATATCTAAAACCAATCTGCACGACAACAACGAAAATATCGGACGTTAAAGCGTTTTATGCACGCATTAAGCGTTGGTGTAATGCACTATTACTTAATGACTTACCTTATGACCCCATTTGGAACCATTTTCAAACTCACAACTAGCTACACTGTGAGCCATTTTCAGAACTACTTCTGATTGAATGACTTTATCTGCAGCGTAGTCCGGGTTCAGTTCTTGCTTTTCAGCTGATACGTATGACGAAGGTCCGCCAAAGAAAGCTCGCCGGCGGAAAAATGCGCCACTCCCTACGTAACTGGTGCCTGCTAACCCATCCATACCTACAGGATTTATTTGATATAAACGTTTGTTTTCACCTCCGTAGATGTCGTTTGTATTGATCCCATGAAAGCGTTGAGGGAATTGTACGTAAGCATATTTCGACATTTTTGAATCTGCAAGAAAGCATAATGATTGAAGGGGTGTGCTCGGGTCATTCGCATACATGTCACAATCTAGCGTCAGGATCACTGGTGCATTTGTCATTGTAGCCGAGATCCGGAGCTTTGGGGTAAAGAAAAAGTCATAAAAACATAATCAAAGTGCGATATAAGTTATAAGACTGAAATGTGATTAGTTTGATGAGTTACCAGAACATTAAGTGCACCAGCCTTGAAATGGTGATGTGAAGCTTTACTCTTCTGTCTGGAGACGTAAACTAAGTTTGGCATCTCAAGGCCTGTTATGTCTATGTCTTTCCCGTTCTCGAGTAGAACCTGGATTACAGTAGGATGATTTTGACGTGTAAATTCAGCAGTCCATTTGTTAAAAGCTTCGCGTTGTTCATCAGTTTTGATGTACTCATCAGCAACACTTCCTCTCTCGACAGCACTTTCTACTTTCATTTTCATGGTGTCGTACATCATCTACACCATATAGAAAATGACAAGTAAATAACCAAAATCTGTCGTGGAAAAAAGTTACTTCATAAAAAATTACTGTCATTTTTTTTACTTTTAAAAGTCATTTTTAGAAAATTGTGGTCCTAGATTCCCATTGAGGGCACCAGAACGGTCCAGAAATAAACCAATCATTGAAAAACCAAAAGGCTAAAAAATTCATTATTTACCTTGAGCTCCTCGGAATGTGTGGTTGGACTATAATGACCAGAACTGAAATAAACAGCAGGGGACCTATCTTCAATATTGTTCTCCATACAGAAAGGCAGCCAGTGAGCAGCAAACTTAGCAGCTTCCATGAAAGCAAAAAGAGTCAACTCCGATCCTCCATCATCTGATATATACA
The DNA here is from genome assembly GCA_023531295.1 of Papaver armeniacum. Classification (NCBI taxonomy): domain Eukaryota; kingdom Viridiplantae; phylum Streptophyta; class Magnoliopsida; order Ranunculales; family Papaveraceae; genus Papaver; species Papaver armeniacum. The sequence continues at coordinate 304,654 of JAJJWW010004489.1, forward strand.
CCGATATCTTATCAGGCGGATAATCATAAGCCATAACTGACAGAGCAGTATTAACAACACCCATAGGTGGTTCTTTATACGGATCTGCAGTACATATAAACACGTCTAACTTTGGATAATCACGACTGGAGATCACCTGGGACAGATTTTCAGTGTACACAGTACGATGAATGGGACGCCAGCGGAATGCCTGTGTGGTCGCCCACATGAACGAGAGTATTACATCGGAGAATAGTAAGGTGAAGTGAAGGAGGAAGGTGGTTGTGTTAGAGGAGTGCAGGAGATTAATGAAATGGTGCACAAACAAAGATAAGATTGCTGTTGTGTAAACTGCAGCGAAGATTCGGTTTAATGGTGTGTGGCTCAGGACTTTATATGTGTGCAGAAGTGGTGGTGATGAAGAAGCGGAGGAGGTTGTGGTGGTCATCTTCTGCACTGGAAATATCTTATCTTTTTTTTACGGAAGAACGACCTCATATATATGAAATGAAACGGACTATGGAAGAAGGATATTCTGTTACCCACTTGTATAAGAAGAGAGCGTGAAGGTAGGTACTCTCATGTGTGAGATTGTCGGTCCAATGAGAAAAATGTAATTCAACAAATATTTGGAAACAAAAATATCTAAAATGGAATAATTTAAATTTAAAAGACCATTCAAAATTATGGAGTCAACTAGTACTTCCACTAGGACCACTACACTAGATAAGAGATATTAGGGTCGGCATCCGGGGGTTTGAATTTTTGTTGTATTGATTAGGAACTCAAGGCTCTAGAATATCTATACTTTGTTTTTCAGTACATGAATTGGCTTAAGACGCCACCTCCTAATCACACGACAAACTACTACTTCAGTAAAGGGGAAAATATCGTTTGGTCCTTTTTTAGGTTGTCCCAAGTCAGTTTGGTCCTTTCATAAATCACATTTTCCATTTGGTCCATAATTATTTAAAAATATTAAATGGACCAAAGTACCCTTCCGTGTTAATTCCAACTTATTTTTTTGTAGCAGTTCATTCTGTCTGATGAACTCCGGAGTTCATTCTTTCAAATGAACACCTAATAAAACCAAACTAAATCACATATGAAAAAAGAGTTCATTCCGTAAAATGAACAAAACGCAAAATTCATTATTATTACAAAAAAACAGAGTTCATTTTTTCTAATGAACACATAACAAGAACAAAACCAAAATTCAAACTAGAAAACCGAGTTCATTCTTTCAAATGAACTCCTAATATAACCTATATGAAACCGAGTTCATTCTTTCAAATGAACTCCTAATAAAACCTATATGAAACCAAAGTTCATTCTTTCAAATGAACTCCTAATAAAACCTATAAGAAAACCGAGTCCATTCTTTCAAATGAACTCCTAATAAAACCTATAAGAAAATCGAGTTCATTCATCAAAATGAACTGCAACAACATCATCATCTTCGACAGCAGCAGATTAGGGTTCATTCTACTTGATGAATTTCAGCGTCTTCATCATTCTTCAACAGCAACAGATTAGAGTTCATTATGTTTGGTGAACTTCATCGTCTTCACCATCTTCAAAACAACAGCAAAAATAAAATCTCCGTCATCTTCAACAGTAGCAGCATCAATGAATCTTCATCTTCAACACGAGCAGTAGCAGCAACATGAGTTCATCATCTTCATCATAACTCAGGAGTTTCATCTTCATCATAAACAACAACCGTCTTCATCATTTTTCAAACAGATTTCATTTTATCAATGAACTTTATCAAAAAAATACATCGTCTTCATCAACTTCAACAGCAGCAACAGCAGAAACCGATTCAAGATCTTCAACAAAATCAAGATCTTATACATCAAGAATCAAGATCTTCATCTTCATCTTCATCTCAACACGAGCAGCAACATCAATATCAGTTCATCATTCAGAGTGAACCTGATTTCAGATATGATTTCATCCTTCAAGTAATTATTGATGCCTAATGAACATCAGTAAAACATCATAGATTTTAAATCTAAATAAACACATAAATCTACACACACACAAAACTGATTTCATTATCAAAAACGAATTTCAAAAAAGCTTAATTTCATATCTATAATCAAGCGGAACATGATGAATCACGTAATCAAACGGCGGAAGAACCCGGTTCATTTCTTCTTCTCCGTCTTCATCGCAGCAGCAACAACATGATGAACTCTGTAATCAACAACAACAACAGCTCATTAATTCTTCGTCATCTTCATCATTTAATCGTCGAGATCCCTGTAAATCAATCTTCAAGACTCTGTAAACCAATATTCAAATCTTCTTCGTCGTCTTCATCATTTAATTGCAGCAGCAGAGAAAAAAAAACCTAAAAAATCGCACCAGCAGGGAGAAAGGGAGAAACCGAGAGGAGAGAGAAAGTTGATATGAGAATTGATTTCTTCTCTCTTACTAATTGACTATATATATACGGAAGGGTATTTATGCCACTAAAAAGCGAAAATTACATCATCCATGACATCATCCCGCGTGGGTATTGTACACCCTAGGACCAAACCATAATTTCTTGGACCAAACTTAAATACTCCCTCCGTTTCAAAAAGACAGTCCGTTTTGACTTTGTCAAAATATTAAAGAGACCATAATACTTTACTTTACTACCCTTAATTATTTACCTATTTTATGTTAGTAAAAATGCAAGTATTAAAAACTGCCTAAAATTGTTAAGAGGATTATAAATATGAAATAAAAAATGAAACTTTAAAGATATCGAATTTATGGAGTATAAACACTTTAGAGAATTTAATTCTTAGAGCCAAATATATTATCTTTTATAACCTGGCGTCATTAGGGGCTACCCTGAAATAATTAGGGGCGACTAAATAAGACAAAATAGGGTGAAAATACTTGTATGTCCCTTCACAATCGATAGTTTACAATATAGTTTTGTCTACCGATTACTAGTTTGTCTAAGAATGGGATATTCCCATAATCGGTAGCATACTAACATATCATATCTACCGATTGTTAAAGTAGAACAACGCAATTTTATCTGTTTTGAAGAAAAAATGAATTTGGGACAACCATCTATAATCGGTAGCAAGAGAACATCATCTATCTACCGATTATAGTTGCCGACACAACCGTTGAACGCTTAAGACCACCCAAAACCTAATTTCATTTCATTTTCTTTCTTTTCTTTTCAACTCTTCTTCTCCTCTTCTTCTTCCCTTCCAATTGTGGATAGTACAAACATTATTCCCCCATATTCAAACTTCAATTCATCGTCGTCGTTCATCGCCGAATCAAAAACATCGTCGATTCTTCTATAAAACGATGACTGATATTAATGAACCCTCGAGAGATCGAGAAAAATTAAAGAACAAAGCGATTGCAACTGCCTCAAACGACGAAGAACGCGAACACGAAGAACATGATGAGGATGACGCCGCTCGTGTAGGTGGTGGTGGTGGTGATTCTGATAATCAAACTCTCCAGGAAATGTCCCCAATTAGGTAAGTTTCTATCGTTTTATGTGTTTATCTTGCTTCAATTATACGAATCCATGAAAATAAGTTCTAGGGTTTTCGGTTATTTCCCAGAATCGGTAGTTTCGATCTTCAATTTAACTACCGATTGTGGCCAATTTCTAGGGTTTTCAGTTACAGAGACCAGAATCGGGTGTTAAATTTTATGGGTTACTCCCGATTATGTATCGATGTTTGGCACTGAACCCAAACATGGACTTAATTGGTAGCTAGTTTTTATTTTGCCTTCCGATTGTAACAGAGGATTAACATGTAGGGACACACAGTTGGTACCCAGAATCGGAAGATGCTTAATAGTATTTGTCTTCCGATTGTGTATAATTGTAGGTTAGACAAATTCAACACACTACCTATTATGAAGTTTTTAAAATTTGAAAATTTTGTGATTTTAGCAAAATCCTATTTCGGGGCTAGGTTATAATCGGAAGCCAAAGGATATTTCTTTACTTCCGAGTATAGACAATCGGTTGATATGTTATATTGTTTGGTTCCGATTATATATGTCTCATAACTATTTCAGTTTATGAACCCAAATTGATGCATAATCGGGAGAAAGAACTAGAATATGACTTCCGATTTAGTGTAATCGGAAGAATTTTTTTTTACCTTTTCTTCCGATTGTGTAGAATCGGAAGACAATCCTAGTTTTTTTTTCTCCCGATTGTGTAGTTTGTAATGTGATTCTTACGAACCAATTTATTGTTTAGGGACAGGCGAGGTAAGAAAGACAAAGATACAACTGTTTCAGGGCCTCGTCAAAAAGGGGGCAGGAAACTAACCGCTAGTGCGCGGAGAGAGAGGAGCCAAAAAGGAACTCAAGAACAAGACAAGCAAGCGCACCGGAAATCACTCAAGATGAAGGACAACCAAGTGGTGCACAAGGAGAATGAGGAGTTACAAGGAATCCAATACTGAAGAAAGCATCACACCTTGTACCCATCTCTTTGAAGAAGACGGATTTTGAAGAAGAAATCCCTAGGCTGCCTAGAGATGGTGGAGCATTGTTATTTGGCTACAAAGACTCCTGGGCCAGAGAATCTGGGAAATCGAGGTAATAATCGTATTATTTTTACAAATGTATTGTCGTTTTATTCGTAATAATACTCTATTGATTTTGTAATGTGTTGTGTGTTTGATAGTATCATTCCGATGCGATTCGTCTTCTCAAGCCCACTGCCGCACCAACAAAAGTAATGAAAGATTGGCCTTTAGATGGTGAATGTGAGAGGTTCAAGTGAAGGATAGCCAACTCTGGATTAGCTAATGCTGCCGAGAACTTAATGTTAGACCATGATCGGGTCACGATATCGGCTTTTGTGGAGAGAATGTATCCCGAGACTGACACCTTTCATATGCCATTTTGGGAGATGACCATTACTCCAGATGATGCAAGCAGATTCTTAATCTCAATGACAATGGTGTGCCTGTCAAGTATGAGTACTGATGCGTGTCGTAGGTGCAATCAAATTAATCAATATTTCCACTCAATTAAAAATAATATAATGGAAGTCAAGTTCGTTCCCACGAGGAGCAAGAGATTCTAGTTGTAAAAATTGTCACAAAAGGGGGGTGTAAAAAGCAAAAGAAAATAAACAAAGCAATTAAAAGATAAAGTTGAAAGCAATATGAGAGATAAGACCAAGGAATCCTTCTTCGTTGCAAAACAATGAATCAAGTTATGTTCTTTTCTACTTGTTATTAGTCACAAATTATCACCAACTAGTAGGATATGGTCCGCTTTAGCTAGCCCCAAAATCCCTTATTTCACCGAGTAATGAGGCCCGCTTAGTTATCGATTCTATTCAAAAGAACCACCTTGAGGTTCGCTTACAAGATGTAATTCCCTGAATGCATTAAGATTTATGAATTTAGGTTTAGTACTAGTAGTTAAACTCGGTTCGCTTGGTCCACTTTCTAGCGTTGTTTTTACACACAATCGCTCCACGGAATCCCTCCGCAAGGTCTCGTGTTTGCTACTTATGTAAAGAGTCAAGAAACGATTACTTATCTCCCAACTTTCACTAGCTTTAGATCAAATTAACAAATCAATTTAGTTGGCCACCCAAGCAATCTATCAATCAATCATGAATGTCTTTAAGATCATTCCTATTAGTAAAAACAAACGATAATCATGTGAAAAACCTCAAGATAGAATTGAAACAAAACTCAAACCATATATTAAGAACTAGGAATTCATCCTCAATCAATAAATTAACTACTCATGTTAAAGAGTTCACACAAAGAATAAGAAAAGAAAAGTGTTGTGTGTGTAGAGAGGTGTGTGAAAGATGTAGAAAACTTCTCTATTTATAGGCTTCAATATTCTCCAAATCTTCCAAGGAATAGAATCCTTTTCCTTTAGCCATTCAATTTCCAAATCCAAGCTTTTCTCAACTCTTCCACCTTCTCTTTCCAAATTTGAGCTCAATTCTCCATCCAATTCCTAGTCCAAGTCTTCACACCCATGAGAGAAGTCCATAGAAAATTTTGGAATTTTTGGCTCGCCGGAAAACTGGTATTGTGGCCGGAATCCGACCGGAATAGTCGCCGCCGGTCACCTGAGTTCTGTTGCCGTCAAGAGAATATTCGACGAAATATTCCGTCAAGATTCCGTTATACTTCAACTGTTGACTAACGGTCGTTAACTATTGACCGGGTCAAGGTCTAAGTCATTTGAATCGAAGCCGAGTCGATTCTTTGAGTGTTGATCGGTCCTAGCCAGCCACTTTGCAGAAAGCCAAAGTAGTCACGGCCAAGATGGCCATGCCTTCCCGCATCTCTCCCGACCATGATGGCTATCACCTCGCAAGACTTCTTCATGACCATCTTGGGCGTGCATTTTGCGACCATTCATCTCTGCGAAACCACTTTCCACCTTCTTTCAAATTCAGCACCATCTCAACCCATCACTAATCCCAGCAAACCACAATCCAGGCCATCACTAACTTGGCCTTGCTGCTCCATATATTTCATCACTGCCAACATCAGACTCATTCAGTCTACCTGCAACTTCAGTAGCACCAGCCATGACAATCATCCACTAGCAACAACTACCACAACAAGACCCATCTCTGCTCTTCAGTTATTGCTCCTGCATCCTTATCTCAAGACCGACTCAAGACAGCCATCACCATCACCTATTTCATATGCATTACCAGTTCCACTTCTTCCATTTATTGCACTTGCGTTACATGCGATGAACCACCCGAGTTATCACAAATTCCGCATCCAAATAACTTTCCACCCGCAATTGCTTATGACTCATTCATTTCAACCACCGCTCTTTTAGCTCAACTCGAGGCCACCTGCAACGTCACCTGCAATTCAGATCCATCTTCCCTGCAATGCCATTCCTTGAACCCACAACAACAAACCCCAAGTGTAATCGCGGCCAGAACCCTGCAGCACAAACTCCAGCTACCATTCCTTCTCCGCAACCCCGCAACATCAAGACTCATTGTATCTCAGCCTTTTTGTCTGCATTTGTAGGCTGCATCGGCTCTCGACTCACGACCTCTCCATCACTTTGCTCATTGCTATCTCATTTCACAACGGGACCACCTGCATCTCCATTAGCAACCTCGGCATCACCGGGACCATCGTATTACAATTTGCCATGACACAAAGCAACCACAACGGACTAAATATCATTTCTTCCCGGGCTCCAATTAGTTTTGAAACCCACTAGATGTTCATTGACACAACACCGCAACCTTGAGCAACAAAAACTACAGACTCGGCTATTGATTAACCCAAATAACATTTCCTAGCCGAGTCCTTGTCACCTCAAACAACGAGAACCAATCCCAAGCCTCATGTTCACTTTGTCACTAATAGTTACGCAATATCTTTGCAGCTGCACATCATGGCTTGTAGTCACCAACTAGTTTCTGTGTACGCACCTTGGCTCCATGGCGAGACCAACACATCCAAAACACCCATGGCTTCCATCTCTGCCATCTTGAATCTTGCATCTCAGCATAACCCATGGCAGTAACTCAACCAACAGACCCATTCTGCAATTTCTTCTTCACCTCCTAAATCGGTAAAGACATCGGTTTCGGCGATTTCGACCACCACACCATCCTGTCTCCTCCGATCAAATCGATCCACAATCCCATAAACAAATCGAACCCTATTTCCACTTTACTCTATCCGAATCTTCAATCGGCAACAATAACTCGCTGTCTCTTAATCTTTCAACATGAATCGATCCCCTTTTCATTCTTAAAATCACCAATACACGAGAGAACCTTAATCTCAATTTCACAGATTCAATAAAACCCATTTTCGATTCATCCTCCATTTAGCAGTGACGAGATTCTCACGAATTTGATATTTCACTTAGACGAAACAACAACAGTTCTTCTCAGTAATCTCTGTGATCGACAACGGTTCCTCCATTGTCCCAGCTCATCTCAATTTCTATTTTCTTCCAATTTCTCGGACATCACTTGGCACAGACCATTGTCCGGATTTCGGTGCAAATAATTTGGGGGAGAAATGTTTCTTCTCGATTAGGGTTGATAATGATTGAGGTGGATTTAAACGCCCCAGGGATAGGACCACCCCAGTTTGGGTGTTAATAACACATATATTCTAGATAAGGGCTACCCAGTGATGACAACCCCTTAACCATAGCTGGCCTATTTAGTACTCCTCCAAGAGTTACCCCTTAACAATTTGGGCTCAGATAGTGCTCGCCCTGAAATGACCTTTTTGCCCTTTTTGCTCAAATTGGGTAATTTCTTCTTCTTTTCCTCCGTGTGACTCCAAAGTAGCTACAAAACTCAAAACAAGCGTAAAATACATAATTTACAAGAAAAATAGCGAAGAAAGCATAAACAATAGATAGTAAATAGGATGTATTCTACACCCTATCAAATTCCCCCACACTTAGACTTTGCTAGTCCTCGAGCAAATCAGACTAAAAACTCACAACTTCAAAGCGTTCAAGCGTCCCAAGCATCCAAGGAGCTATGAGGACATAGAGTTTCTGCATGCTAGTAATAAGAAGTTAGAAATACTAAAGAACATATTCTCGTTCTTAAATGTTGAGTGAGAAATAACCACACCATAATGAGAGAACGCGTGTTTGAGAAACGATCAATAAGCATTTCGCCTCGACTTCTGCCTTACCAAAAAGGATTTTATGATAATTGCACTCAAAAAGACGGCTTTTTATGGGTCTCACATGTGTGCAGGTAGGAATGAAGAGAGAATTCTGCAACACTTGAATGGTGGGAAGGACAACTTAGAAATATTTTAAAAACCCACATCTTTTAATATTTTGAAAAACCAATTTCGGACGATCTCTAAGAAAGGAAATCAACCATTTATTGAGGATGAGATTACTTACTCACCTTCACATCCGATCGCCAATTATGATAACACCACTCTCACGGCATCCAATAGAAACGTCTTCCGCTCCTCGTCTTGATCTTCATGGTCTTCGTCTTCGGTTTCAACTTTTGATGATAAACTCTCGAATTTCATAAATCCTTGACAATTCTTAACTCTTGTACCTTAAAATCCTTGTCGCTTGAAACTTCCTTATAAATTTTCCTTCCCCACGGCTTATTAAATAAATAAAAACAAAACAAATATTTCTCTTGTTTTTTTTTTTCTTTCTTTTCTTTTTTTTTTCTTATGAAATTTTCAATTTTTTTTTTTTTTTTTTTTTTTTTTGAAACAAGAGAAATAAAATACAAAAAGTAAACCATGGCCGTGGGAGAAGTATTTCTTGCTTGATTCTTCACAACTTGTATCGTCTTGAAATCATAAACTTCAAAAATTCTCACCTTTTAATTTTCTTCGCTTTCATGAATAAGTCTTCATACTTGGATAAAATTACCTCATTGTATTGTAAGTCTTCAACATATATGTGAAATCCGCTCTTTGTATGTTGCTTTACTTGTATTTGAAATTTGCTCTTTTTCCCGTTCCGTTGCTTGTAAACCTTAAACTTTTTCCAACTTTCCTTGTAGACTTTGATGTCGCTCCTTGTTGATGGTGAATGTGTTTCTATGGATCCGTTGTTGTCGCGAGAGAGAATGGTGCTAACTGCAAATCGAACTACAAGAAGGAGGCTTTCATCTATAGACGTCACCCTTATGATTGACAAAATTAGCACTCAAGAGATCAAAGAGTAGTGCTTCTATTGGTGGGAGGTTGGGTAGCTCACCATTCTACCCGGAATTGACGTATGGTGACACACACTCAAAAAAAGCTCTTTAGTAGATGGAAGAATTCTGGTCGGTGCCTCTCATGATATGAATACGGGTAGTCTCCACTAATGATTGATCAACAACTCTAATAATGCCCTTCTCCCTGCACCAAATTCGCATCACCGGCATGATTAAATCCATTATTTAACACTCAAACAAGCAAGAAATCCGAATGTAGTTCTCTAACATTTCCAAGTTCAATTATGTCGGTCAAAATCTCTATGTAAACATACCTAGAAATATGCTAGTGACTCTAAAATCTTTAAAAGTTGAAGGTTTTAAGTAAAACTTTTTTTTTTTTTTTTTTTAAATTTAAATACATGCTTAACCACTCCCCCACACTTAAACCTTACATTGTCCTTAATGTAATTGAATCCTCCTAGTAAAGTCAAGGTGGGAGATTTTAACATGATAAGAAACAAGAAAAAGAAATAACAAAAAAAACAAAAAGATAAGAAATACAAAACCTATGGGTTGCCTCCCATTAAGCGCTTGTTTTAAAGTCGACGGCCCGACTTAGCTCTTGCTAGATTCATTCCCCATATACTAACAATCTGAAAATTTGAGGATCCACCCATAATACCTGTTTTGCAAACAATAACTCCATACAAATGTTAGCACAAGAAACCAATAGTGAAATTATCGCTCGATAGCAATTTCCCCCACACTTATTCTCGTCCACACTCGGAAGTGTATAAAGAACATAGAATTTTGGAACTTCCATGTGTTCCTCTTGGCAAACCTGCATGGTGTTAGCATCAAGTGTTTCCAATGGTGGATATCTAGAAACAAAATCATCCAAAAATACTTTCGAAGCACAAACATTCAAACCAATAAGAGGTAAAGGAGAAGAATCAATATGCAAAGGGTTAGACAAACCTTGCACAATCTCTTGTATTATAGAATCCTCTTCATCCTTAAAAAATTCAAGTGAATTACTTAGCTCTTGTATATCATGGTCCTCTATTAAACCTTGCAACCATTCTTCGTCGTTTTCTACCTTAACCAAAGTCTTGGCATCATTAAAATCATTGGCAAGTTCAATTGGGTCTTCCACAAAATCAATGAATATGGTTGCATCCTCTAGCATCATCTCTTCAACATTCTCATCATCGGAATCGGGCCATTCACTAAAATGATTTTCATCGGTATAGATTGTAAGATCTTCTTGTGCGGGTGTTACTTCGTTTACAACAATAGGCAAGTGATATCCAAACTCCTCCTTTTGAATAGGTGAAGGATCTTTATTATGATCCGGAGTTGGAATAACTTCCTCATTGTTGCAACGTTCATACACTTCCGCGGACTCATATCTTTCCCTAAGAAATTTTTTCCAAGCACTAAATGCATCATCTTCAAGCTCTACCTTTTGAATAGGTTCTTGATCATTATTAAGATCAAGGCTCGAGTAAGCTACACTAGCGTCTTCAAAAGTCTCCAAAGGTTGATTAATTTGTTCGTATAATTTCTCCGAATTCCTTTGAATTTCTCGATGTGATTCTTGCAACTTTTGTTGAAGATCCCCAATCATGGCAGACATCTTATACGCAAAACTAGAGAATTTCGATCATAAACAAAACTATCCTCCCATCCTTGTGATTGTCTACTTACATACCCGTCATAAGGTTGTTGATATGTATGAGAATATCCATAAGGTTCTGTAGGAAATTGATCATAGCCAAAAGATTGGTTTTGATTGTATCCTAAGGATGGTTGGAAGTTGTCATAATGTTGAGGTTGAAAACCGTAGTGATTGTTGTAATATGCTTGCTCTTGTCCACCATACATGGAAAACTGGCACCTGAAATAAGATTCTCAAAAACTAAGTTAGATACGATATAGAATCTAACAAAGCAAGAATAAAGCAAAAAGAAAAATAAAAACAACTAAAATCATCATTGCTCCGGCAACGGCGCCAAAATTTGATGCGTGTCGTAGGTGCAATCAAATTAATCAATATTTCCACTCAATTAAAAATAATATAATGGAAGTCAAGTTCGATCCCACGAGGAGCACGAGATTCTAGTTGTAAAAATTGTCACAAAAGGGGGGTGTAAAAAGCAAAAGAAAATAAACAAAGCAATTAAAAGATAAAGTTGAAAGCAATAGGAGAGATAAGACCAAGGAATCCTTCTTCGTTGCAAAACAATGAATCAAGTTATGTTCTTTTCTACTTGTTATTAGTCACAAATTATCACCAACCGTAGGATAGCGAGGTCCGCTTAGCTAGCCCCAAAATCCCTTATTTCGGCGATAATGGTCCGCTTAGTTATCGATTCTATTCAAAAGAACCACCTTGAGGTTCGCTTACAAGATGTAATTCCTTTGAATGCATTAAGATTTATGAATTTAGGTTTAGTACTAGTAGTTAAACTCGGTTCGCTTGGTCCACTTTCTAGCGTTGTTTTTACACACAATCGCTCCACGGAATCCCTCCAAGGTCTCGTGTTTGCTACTTATGTAAAGAGTCAAGAAAACGATTACTTATCTCCTAACTTTCACTAGCTTTAGATCAAATTAACAAATCAATTTAGTTGGCCACCCAAACAATCTATCAATCAATCATGAATGTCTTTAAGATCATTCCTATTAGTAAAAACAAACGATAATCATGTGAAAAACCTCAAGATAGAATTGAAACAAAACTCAAACCATATATTAAGAACTAGGAATTCATCCTCAATCAATAAATTAACTACTCATGTTAAAGAGTTCAAACAAAGAATAAGAAAAGAAAAGTGTTGTGTGTGTAGAGAGGTGTGTGAAAGATGTAGAAAACTTCTCTATTTATAGGCTTCAATATTCTCCAAATCTTCCAAGTTATAGAATCCTTTTCCTTTAGCCATTCAATTTCCAAATCCAAGCTTTTCTCAACTCTTCCACCTTCTCTTTCCAAATTTGAGCTCAATTCTCCATCCAATTCCTAGTCCAAGTCTTCACACCCATGAGAGAAGTCCATAGAAAATTCTGGAATTTTTGGCTTGCCGGAAAACTGGTATTGTGGCCGGAATCCGACCGGAATAGTCGCCACCGGTCACCTGAGTTCTGTTGCCGTCAAGAGAATATTCGACGGAATATTCCGTCAAGATTCCGTTATACTTTAACTGTTGACTAACGGTCGTTAGCGTTGCCCAGGGTCAAGGTCTAAGTCATTTTGAGTCGAAGCAGAGTCGATTCTTGAGTGGCGGACCGGTCCTAGCCGGAGCCACTTTGCACAGCCAAAGTAGTCACGGCCAAGATAGCCATGCCTTCCACTGCATCTCTCCCGGCCATGATGGCTATCACCTGCAAGACTTCTTTGACCATCTTGGGCCGGTGCATTTTGCGACCATTCATCTCTGAAACCACTTTCCACCTTCTTTCAAATTGACACCATCTCAACCCATCACTAATCCCGAAAAACCACAATCCAGGCCATCACTAACTTGGCCTCGCTTTGCTCCATATATTTCATCACTGCCAACATCAGACTCATTCAGTCTACCTGCAACTTCAGTAGCACCAGCCATGACAATCATCCACTAGCAACAACTACCACAACAAGACCCATCTCTGCTCTTCAGTTATTGCTCCTGCATCCTTATCTCAGCACCAGCTCAAGCCAGCCATCACCATCACCTATTTCATATGCATTACAGTTCCACTTCTTCCATTCATTGCACTTGCGATTACTGTCACGATGAACCACGAGTTATCACAAATTCGCATCCAAATAACTTTCCACACCTGCAATTGCTTACTGACTCATTCATTTCAACCACATGCTCTTTTAGCTCAACTCGGAGCCACTGCAACGTCTTTGCAATTCAGATCCATCTTCCTGCAATGCCATTCCTTGAACCCACAACAACAAACCCCAAGTGTAATCGCGGCCGAACCGCAGCACAAACTCCACTACCATTCCTTCTCCGCAACCCATGCAACATCAAGACTCATTGTATCTCGAAAGCCTTTTTGTCTGCATTTGTAGCTGCATCAGCTCTCAACTCCAGACCTCTCCATCACTTTGCTCATTGCTATCTCATTTCACAACGGGACCACTGCATCTCCATTAGCAACCTCGGCATCACCCAGGACCATCTCTGTATTACCAATTTGCCATGACAACCAACCATAATAGACTAAATATCATTTCTTCCCTGGCTCCAATTAGTTTTGAAACCCACTAGATGTTCATTGACACAACACCCTGCAACCTTGAGCAACAAAAACTACACAGACTCAGCTATTGATTAACCCAAATAACATTCCTAGCTGAGTCCTTGTCACCTCAGCAACCAGAACCAATCCGACCTCATGTTCTTGTCACTAATAGTTACGCAATATCTTTGCAGCTGCACATCATGGCCTGTAGTCACCAACTAGTTTCCTGTGTCTGCACCTTGGCTCCATGGCAGACCAACACATCCAAAACACCCATGGCTTCCATCTCTGCCATCTTGAATCTTGCATCTCAGCATAACCCATGGCAGTAACTCAACCAACACAGACCCATTCTGCAATTTCTTCTTCACCTCCTAAATCAGTAGCAGCATCAGTTTCACTGATTTCGACCACCACACCATCCTGTCTCCTCCGATCAAATCGATCCACAATCCCATAAACAAATCGAACCCTATTTCCACTTTACTCTATCTGAATCTTCAATCGGCAACAATAACTCTGTCTCTTAATCTTTCAACATGAATCGATCCCCTTTTCATTCTTAAAATCACCAATACAGAGAACCTTAATCTCAATTTCACAGATTCAATAAAACCCATTTCGATTCATCCTCCATTTAACGATGACGAGATTCTCACGAATTTGATATTTCACTCGGAGCGAAACAACAACGAGTTCTTCTCAGTAATCTCTCTGTGATCGACAACGGTTCCTCCATTGTCCCAGCTCATCTCAATTTCTATTTTCTTCCAATTTCTCGGACATGCTGCGGCAGCCATTGTCCGGATTTGTTTGCAAATAATTTGGGGGAGAAATGTTTCTTCTCGATTAGGGTTGATAATGATTGAGGTGGATTTAAACGCCCGAGGATAGGACCACCCCGGTTGGGTGTTAATAACACATATATTCTAGATAAGGGCTACCCCAGTGATGACAACCCCTTAACCATAGGTGGCCTATTTAGTACTCCTCAAGAGTTACCCCTTAACCTGGATTTGGGCTCCAGATAGTGCTCATGAAATGACCTTTTTGCCCTTTTTGCTCAAATTGGGTAATTTCTTCTTCTTTTCCTCCGTGTGACTCCAAAGTAGCTACAAAACTCAAAACAAGCGTAAAATACATAATTTACAAGAAAAATAGCGAAGAAAGCATAAACAATAGATAGTAAATAGGATGTATTCTACACCCTATCAAATTCCCCACACTTAGACTTTGCTAGTCCTCGAGCAAATCGGACTAAAAACTCACAACTTCAAAGCGTTCAAGCGTCCCAAGCATCAAGGAGCTATGAGGACATAGAGTTTACGCATGCTAGTAATAAGAAGTTAGAAATACTAAAGAACATATTCTCGTTCTTAAATGTTGAGTGAGAAATAACCACACCATAATGAGAGAACGCGTGTTTGAGAAACGATCAATAAGCATTTCGCTCTCGACTTCGCCTTACCAAAAAGGATTTTATGATAATTGCACTCAAAAAGACGGCTTTTTATGGGTCTCACATGTGTGCAGGTAGGAATGAAGAGAGAATTCCTGCAACACTTGAATGGTGGGAAGGACAACTTCCGAAATATTTTTAAAAACCCACATCTTTTAATATTTTGAAAAACCTTTTTTCGGACGATCTCTAAGAAAGGAAATCAACCATTTATTGAGGATGAGATTACTTACTCACCTTCACATCCGATCGCCAATTATGATAACACCACTCTCACGGCATCCAATAGAAACGTCTTCCGCTCCTCGTCTTGATCTTCATGGTCTTCGTCTTCGGTTTCAACTTTTGATGATAAACTCTCGAATTTCATAAACCCTTGACAATTCTTAACTCTTGTACCTTAAAATCCTTGTCGCTTGAAACTTCCTTATAAATTTTCCTTCCCCACGGCTTATTAAATAAATAAAAACAAAACAAATATTTCTCTTGTTTTTTTTTTTTTTCTTTTGTTTTTTTCTTTTTTTTTTTTTTTTTTTTTTTTTGAAACAAGAGAAATAAAATACAAAAAGTAAACCATGGCCGTGGGAGAAGTATTTTACTGCTTGATTCTTCACAACTTGTATCGTCTTGAAATCATAAACTTCAAAAATTCTCACCTTTTAATTTTCTTCGCTTTCATGAATAAGTCTTCATACTTGGATAAAATTACCTCATTGTATTGTAAGTCTTCAACATATATGTGAAATTCGCTCTTTGTATGTTGCTTTACTTGTATTTGAAATTTACTCTTTTTCCCGTTCCGTTGCTTGTAAACCTTAAACTTTTTCCAACTTTCCTTGTAGACTTTGATGTCGCTCCTTGTTGATGGTGAATGTGTTTCTATGGATCCGTTGTTGTCGCGAGAGAGAATGGTGCTAACTGCAAATCAAACTACAAGAAGGAGGCTTTCATCTATAGACGTCACCCTTATGATTGACAAAATTAGCACTCAGGAGATCAAAGAGTAGTGCTTCTATTGGTGGGAGGTTGGGTAGCTCACCATTCTACCCGGAATTGACGTATGGTGACACACACTCAAAAAGAAGCTCTTTAGTAGATGGAAGAATTCTGGTCGGTGCCTCTCATGATATGAATACGGGTAGTCTCCACTAATGATTGATCAGCAACTCTAATAATGCCCTTCTCCCTGCACCAAATTCGCATCACCGGCATGATTAAATCCATTATTTAACACTCAAACAAGCAAGAAATCCGAATGTAGTTCTCTAACATTTCCAAGTTCAATTATGTCGGTCAAAATCTCTATGTAAACATACCTAGAAATATGCTAGTGACTCTAAAATCTTTAAAAGTTGAAGGTTTTAAGTAAAACTTTTTTTTTTTTTTTTTTTTTAATATTTTAATTTTTTTTTTTAAATTTAAATACATGCTTAACCACTCCCCCACACTTAAACCTTACATTGTCCTTAATGTAATTGAATCCTCCTAGTAAAGTCAAGGTGGGAGATTTTAACATGATAAGAAACAAGAAAAAGAAATAACAAAAAAAACAAAAAGATAAGAAATACAAAACCTATGGGTTGCCTCCCATTAAGCGCTTGTTTTAAAGTCGACGTCCCGACTTAGATCTTGCTAGATTCATTCCCCATATACTAACAATCTGAAAATTTGAGGATCCACCCATAATACCTGTTTTGCAAACAATAACTCCATACAAATGTTAGCACAAGAAACCAATAGTGAAATTATCGCTCGATAGCAATTTCCCCCACACTTATTCTCGTCCACACTCGGAAGTGTATAAAGAACATAGAATTTTGGAACTTCCATGTGTTCCTCTTGGCAAACCTGCATGGTGTTAGCATCAAGTGTTTCCAATGGTGGATATCTAGAAACAAAATCATCCAAAAATACTTTGAAGCACAAACATTCAAACCAATAAGAGGTAAAGGAGAAGAATCAATATGCAAAGGGTTAGACAAACCTTGCACAATCTCTTGTATTATAGAATCCTCTTCATCCTTAAAAAATTCAAGTGAATTACTTAGCTCTTGTATATCGTGGTCCTCTATTAAACCTTGCAACCATTCTTCGTCGTTTTCTACCTTAACCAAAGTCCTGGCATCATTAAAATCATTGGCAAGTTCAATTGGGTCTTCCACAAAATCAATGAATGTGGTTGCATCCTCTAGCATCATCTCTTCAACATTCTCATCATCGGAATCGGGCCATTCACTAAAATGATTTTCATCGGTATAGATTGTAAGATCTTCTTGTGCGGGTGTTACTTCGTTTACAACAATAGGCAAGTGATATCCAAACTCCTCCTTTTGAATAGGTGAAGGATCTTTATTATGATCGGAGTTGGAATAACTTCCTCATTGTTGCAACGTTCATACACTTAGCGGACTCATATCTTTCCCTAAGAAATTTTTCCAAGCACTAAATGCATCATCTTCAAGCTCTACCTTTTGAATAGGTTCTTGATCATTATTAAGATCAAGGCTCGAGTAAGCTACACTAGCGTCTTCAAAAGTCTCCAAAGGTTGATTAATTTGTTCGTATAATTTCTCCAGAATTCCTTTGAATTTCTCGATGTGATTCTTGCAACTTTTGTTGAAGATCCCCAATCATGGCAGACATCTTATCTCGCAAAACTAGAGAATTTCGATCATAAACAAAACTATCCTCCCATCCTTGTGATTGTCTACTTACATACCCGTCATAAGGTTGTTGATATGTATGAGAATATCCATAAGGTTCTGTAGGAAATTGATCATAGCCAAAAGATTGGTTTTGATTGTATCCTAAGGATGGTTGGAAGTTGTCATAATGTTGAGGTTGAAAACCGTAGTGATTGTTGTAATATGCTTGCTCTTGTCCACCATACATGGAAAAGCGGCTTTGAAATAAGATTCTCAAAAACTAAGTTAGATACGATATAGAATCTAACAAAGCAAGAATAAAGCAAAAAGAAAAATAAAAACAACTAAAATCATCCATTGCTCTAGAGCAGCGCGCCAAAATTTGATGCGTGTCGTAGGTGCAATCAAATTAATCAATATTTCCACTCAATTAAAAATAATATAATGGAAGTCAAGTTCGTTCCCACGAGGAGCAAGAGATTCTAGTTGTAAAAATTGTCACAAAAGGGGGTGTAAAAAGCAAAAGAAAATAAACAAAGCAATTAAAAGATAAAGTTGAAAGCAATAGGAGAGATAAGACCAAGGAATCCTTCTTCGTTGCAAAACAATGAATCAAGTTATGTTCTTTTCTACTTGTTATTAGTCACAAATTATCACCAACCGTAGGATAGCAGGTCCGCTTAGCTAGCCCCAAAATCCCTTATTTCTTTGAGTAACAGTCCGCTTAGTTATGATTCTATTCAAAAGAACCACCTTGAGGTTCGCTTACAAGATGTAATTCTGAATGCATTAAGATTTATGAATTTAGGTTTAGTACTAGTAGTTAAACTCGGTTCGCTTGGTCCACTTTCTAGCGTTGTTTTTACACACAATCGCTCCACGGAATCCCTCCATGAGGTCTCGTGTTTGCTACTTATGTAAAGAGTCAAGAAACGATTACTTATCTCCTAACTTTCACTAGATTTAGATCAAATTAACAAATCAATTTAGTTGGCCACCCAAACAATCTATCAATCAATCATGAATGTCTTTAAGATCATTCCTATTAGTAAAAACAAACGATAATCATGTGAAAAACCTCAAGATAGAATTGAAACAAAACTCAAACCATATATTAAGAACTAGGAATTCATCCTCAATCAATAAATTAACTACTCATGTTAAAGAGTTCACACAAAGAATAAGAAAAGAAAAGTGTTGTGTGTGTAGAGGCGTGTGAAAGATGTAGAAAACTTCTCTATTTATAGGCTTCAATATTCTCCAAATCTTCCAAGGAATAGAATCCTTTTCCTTTAGCCATTCAATTTCGAATCCAAGCTTTTCTCAACTCTTCCACCTTCTCTTTCCAAATTTGAGCTCAATTCTCCATCAATTCCTAGTCCAAGTCTTCACACCCATGAGAGAAGTCCATAGAAAATTCTGGAATTTTTGGCTCGCCGGAAAACTGGTATTGTGGCCGGAATCCGACCGGAATAGTCGCCGCCGGTCACCTGAGTTCTGTTGCCGTCAAGAGAATATTCGACGGAATATTCCGTCAAGATTCCGTTATACTTCAACTGTTGACTAACGGTCGTTAACTGTTGACCGTGTCAAGGTCTAAGTCACTGAGTCAGAACCGAGTCAGTTGCTGAGTCGGCTGACTGGTCCTAGCCAGGCCACTTTGCACAGGCCAAAGTAGTCACGGCCAAGATGGCCATGCCTTCCCCGCATCTCTCCCGACCATGATGGCTATCACCTGCAAGACTTCTTCACAGCAATCTTGGCTGTGCATTTTGCAGCCATTCATCTCTGCGAAACCACTTTCCACCTTCTTTCAAATTCAGCACCATCTCAACCCATCACTAATCCCAGCAAACCACAATCCAGGCCATCACTAACTTGGCCTTGCTGCTCCATATATTTCATCACTGCCAACATCAGACTCATTCAGTCTACCTGCAACTTCAGTAGCACCAGCCATGACAATCATCCACTAGCAACAACTACCACAACAAGACCCATCTCTGCTCTTCAGTTATTGCTCCTGCATCCTTATCTCAGCACCAGCTCAAGCCAGCCATCACCATCACCTATTTCATATGCATTACCAGTTCCACTTCTTCCATTCATTGCACTTGCCGATTCTGTCCATGATGAACCACACGAGTTATCACAAATTCGCATCCAAATAACTTTCCACCCGCAATTGCTTTGACTCATTCATTTCAACCACCTGCTCTTTTAGCTCAACTCAAGGCCACCTGCAACGTCACCTGCAATTCAGATCCATCTTCCCCTGCAATGCCATTCCTTGAACCTGACAAAAAACCCCAAGTGTAATCGCGACCCGAACCTGCGGCAAAGACTCCACTACCATTCCTTCTCCGCAACCCCGCAACATCAAGACTCATTGTATCTGACTTTTTTGTCCTGCATTTGTAGCTGCATCAGCTCTCAGCTCACAGCCTCTCCATCACTGCTCATTGCTATCTCATTTCACAACAGGACCACCTGCATCTCCATTAGCAACCTCAGCATCACCAGGACCATCTCTCAGATTACCTTTGCCATGACACAAAGAACCACAGCCAGACTAAATATCATTTCTTCCCTGGCTCCAATTAGTTTTGAAACCTACTAGATGTTCATTGACACAACACCCTGCAACCTTGAGCAACAAAAACTACACAGACTCAGCTATTGATTAACCCAAATAACATTTCCTAGCTGAGTCCTTGTCACCTCAGCAACCAGAACCAATCCAGCCTCATGTTCACTGTCACTAATAGTTCTGCAATATCTTTGCAGCTGCACATCATGGCCTGTAGTCACCAACTAGTTTCCTGTGTCTGCACCTTGGCTCCATGGCAGACCAACACATCCAAAACACCCATGGCTTCCATCTCTGCCATCTTGAATCTTGCATCTCAGCATAACCCATGGCAGTAACTCAACCAACACAGACCCATTCTCAATTTCTTCTTCACCTCCTAAATCGATTAGCGACATCGGTTTCAGCGATTTCGACCACCACACCATCATGTCTCCTCCGATCAAATCGATCCACAATCCCATAAACAAATCGAACCCTATTTCCACTTTACTCTATCTGAATCTTCAATCGGCAACAATAACTCTGTCTCTTAATCTTTCAACATGAATCGATCCCCTTTTCATTCTTAAAATCACCAATACACAGAGAACCTTAATCTCAATTTCACAGATTCAATAAAACCCATTTTCGATTCATCCTCCATTTAGCAGTGTGAGATTCTCACGAATTTGATATTTTACTCAGAAAGGAAACAACAACGATTCTTCTCGGTAATCTCTCGTGATCGACAACGGTTCTCCGTTGTCGACTCATCTCAATTTCTATTTTCTTCCAATTTCTCGGACATCACTGCAGCAGCCATTGTCTGGATTTCAGCTGCAAATAATTTGGGGGAGAAATGTTTCTTCTCGATTAGGGTTGATAATGATTGAGGTGGATTTAAACGCCCCAGGGATAGGACCACCCCAGTTTGGGTGTTAATAACACATATATTCTAGATAAGGGCTACCCAGTGATGACAACCCCTTAACCATAGCTGGCCTATTTAGTACTCCTCCAAGAGTTACCCCTTAACCTGGACTGGGCTCCAGATAGTGCTCGCCCCTGAAATGACCTTTTTGCCCTTTTTGCTCAAATTGGGTAATTTCTTCTTCTTTTCCTCCGTGTGACTCCAAAGTAGCTACAAAACTCAAAACAAGCGTAAAATACATAATTTACAAGAAAAATAGCGAAGAAAGCATAAACAATAGATAGTAAATAGGATGTATTCTACACCCTATCAAGTACACAAAGCAGTTAAGTTGGGCTCAACTTTATGATTTGTGTAACAAGTGTCTTGGTTGGGATAAAGAGACCGCAGACATTGAGTTCAACAGGTGCTTCTCTTACAAAACTAGCCAGTTTAACATGAGCCATTTGATCAAGATGTTCAAAGGCACTGCCAAGAAAGAAAAGCAAGTACCATTAAGTGATGTCGAAGTGCATGCCGCTGCCACCGCCTATCTCTTGGTTGTATTGGGATGTGTCATATTCCCCAATACGAGTGGCAACCGAGTAGACGCCAACCCTCTACAATTGTTGTATCCTCTCAATAAGGTCGCGGACTACTCCTGGGGCACGACAACCATTGCATTCTTGATGGAAGAGTTGAGAAAAGCGTCGAGGCTTAGAACTAGCCAAATTGCCGGGAACGTGAGTCTATTCCAGGTATTTTATCAACTCTATTATTCCATTGATCATTATGTGTTTTTTTTTCTATTTTAAGAATCAATTTCTAATACTTGGTTTGATATGTATGTAGACATGGATCTATGACCACTACCCCGATGCAGGAATTGGCAGAGCTGAACACGGCGTGTGAGAGGTGCAGGAGGAACAAAGTATAAGTTCACAAAGAACCGTACAAGGTCAAATGACGAGAATTTGGTTAACTTGAGGGAGAAATTAGACTCATTAAAGGCCTCGGATGTATGCTTTGATCCATACAAGGAAGAGTCCGAGCTAGTGGACATATAAGGCCTCGTTCCGAGTTGTCCCATTATTTTGGACCATTGTGGCACCACACTGGTTATGTGATGTAAAATGGGTCAAGGGTGATGCGAAAACATGGTGCTTTCCAAACAGTACCATAGCATCACATGAATGACAAGTTCAAGTTGGACGTGGAGCATAGCGAGTCTAACCATGATAACATCAAGGGAGACCTGTCAACCGAGGTCATGAAAATTCTCCAGGCTATATGGAGTGGTACCGGGAGCATTCACATCTAAAAGTAATCTGTGAACTTAAAGCAAAGTCGACCTCGGCGGCTTCCATTTACAGATGTATCATCCCACAAAAAACCCCAGGCTATGATAAACTGGTGCGTATGGTTATTACTTTTCCCTCTAATATTACAATTCAATTTCTTAGGTGAACTCCATTTGATGTTTTGTAAATTAAAAAAACAGGTGAATAGGTTCAAGTTTTTGTCCTAATGGTGCGCTGATTGCATAACGGCTGGACAGCCTGTGCCAATTGAGAAGATTAAAAGCACAGGGAGATGATTGATAATGAAGAGTATGCAGATCAGTTTGGGGAGAAAGTGACGAAGAACCCGCCCAAGAAAAAAGCATCAAAGGCGAACAAAAGATCTCAGGCTTCTCTGGCTTCTTCAAGCTCTCATCTTTGAAGGAAATATTGAGGAGATGAAGGTGATCTTTGGTGATAATGCGGGTCGTGCGGATCGTCCGAAGCGTTCTAAAACTCTAGCTGACAATACTAAGAAGAAAACTAGGACTTAGGGGATAATGTGTTGTTCGATGTTATGTATTATGTTGTTTTAACAGTTTCTATTGGATTATGGTGTTTGTTTTAACAGTTTCTTTTGGATTATGGTGTTTTAAATACTTGTTTTGGATTATATGTTCTTAAGTTTATGGGTTATGAATGTATTTTGAGTTATGTTTATTACTTGATTATTCGAAAGCTGCTTTGAATTTTTCACCATAATCGAAGGTTACAAATCAACCTTACCTACCGATTAGTGAATTTTCAAAATATTGTGAGATATGTTGAATCGGTGTAACGTTAACAACCTTAACTACAGGAATTAGGTGACTTAACTAGCCAAATTGTGAAATATGTTCAGAATCGGTAGTTACAAATCAACCTTACCTACCGATTCTGGTGACTTTAAAAAAATTGTGAGATATGTTCAGAATCGGTAGTAATGTTATCAACAATTTCTACCGATTATAGTGGCTTCATTTTTATTGGTCTTCCGAACCTAAACAACCTTATAATCGGACACAACATTTTATCATTGTCTACCGATTAAAGTGAGGTTTAAAATCGGTAGATTAGGTGAACTTCAATACCTTCCGATTATAGCTTTTCCCAAATTCGAAAAACCTGAATTTTTTTTCAAATATCGATTTTGGGGCAATTCCATAATTGGGAGACATGGTAACTAAATAACTTCCGATTGTAGGGTAGTTCCCAAATTCGAAAAACTTGAGATTTTTCCAAATATCAATTTTGGGGCAACTCCATAATCGGTAGATTAGGTCCATAACTTCCGATTATAGGTTTTTTCAAAATAACAAAACTTGCAAACTACATATATACACAATAACCTCCGATTATGGAGGTAAACTACCGATTGTAGTTTTATCTACTATGGAGGGTATAATTGCCATTTCCAAAAAACGCGGATAAGGGATGACTTAATTTAAGGTTTGGGTGACCCTATTTTGTCTTATTAGTCGCCCCTAATTCTTTCAGGGTAGCCCCTAATGACTCCAGGTTTTATAAGGAATGAAGGATATATTTGTTTCCTTAATCGTACAAATTTCTTTAATATTTTAGATTATGTCCCATTAATATGCATTTATGAATATAAAAAATTAAAGGCTATAATTGAGAGATCATTGAAAAAATACGCCTATAAACAGAAGCTGGACACAATTTGAAACTGACGGAAATGAAATAGAGGACGGTCTTTTCGAAACAGAGGGAGTATATTAATTTTTCCAAAAAGGACCAAACAAACAGTTGACTGAGTCAACTGAACCAAATTAGCTCTAATATATTATTTCTAGGACCTATTGGTATTATCTACTAAAGGGGTATTATCTACTAAAATGGGGTGACATGAGACAGTTCCAGAAAAAACACCCATCTCCAATGGAGGTAGCTATTACTTCATTTACACACTTTATAACATTTAAAGTATCTCTTTGAACATCAATGTGGATGGTTGAGTTGGGATCTTTGGAAACAAAGAAATCAAAGCACATCAACAATTTCAGCACTAGTCTACGAGGAAAAAAAAGTGACAGCATCCGTGTGTTCTTTGGCATCATCTGCACCTAACTCTTACAGGTTGGGAGTTCTCAAAAATGATGGTGCTGATCGGATTTCTCTTTGTGATCTTTGTGTTATGGGTTGGATTACTGATCTACTTTCACCTAGGTTATCTCTGTTATCGGCTGGTAGTTTTAGTTCTAGGTTTACAATAATTTTCTGCTTTCATTGCTTAGTCCCTGTAATTTTGGTTCCTGTGGTTCATCCTGTGGATTGGGTCTCTGGGTTTGTTAGTTGGGTTGTGATGTTGGATTACCTCAAGAGTAGTGTTGAATTTAATCTTATTCAGTGGGAAACAAAGCTCCGCCGCGTTCTCCGGCGAGCTTTCTTTGTACCAACAGGAAAAGTTGAGATTCAGTATGGAACTTCAGGTTTGGATATTAAAAAAATTGTTTTGTCGAGCTGTGAATCTAGCTTCACCGATTCAAGTTCTCCTGTAAAGGCGGGTTTTACTGTTCTATGGTTACATTTCGATTGTCCGGTGGAGATTCTGGTTAAGGGATTCGGGTTACAGGAGATTCTGGTTATAGGATTCGTGTTACAGGTTTCGGGTTAGGGATATGATTTGAAAATCACTTAGCTGTAAGCGTTGTTAACTTCGGGATTTCCCTACTTATTTATTAAAAAAAAAAAAAAAAAAAAAAAAAACATCAATGAGTTAATGGCGCTATGACGGGCACAAGAACTGAGGAACTTTTATATCCAATCATCTCGAGGCTTTTGCCAATTTGCTATGGTCTAAGCAGGCCGGAGGCGGAAATAACTGTGGGGAAGATAACCTCACATTTTTCTGTGCAGGACATCTTCCACCGCAGTGTAATTAATTCCACAGTGACCTTGAAACAATATATAATCAAACAGCTCTGAAATTTAAACAACAGCCTGGATATGATTTGGCACACTCTGTAGTACTGAGCATGGGTTAGGCATATGTATTTAATGTCCATTCTTGGTTGCAGTTCATTTTCATTTATCTTTAACTCTAAAGATAAGAATTTGGTAAACTCTTTTAAACTGGGGATATGGAACAAATTATGAAGAAAAACAAATGTGCTTCATTCTACCAGTACTTTTACATTATCTCAACTGAGAAGATTAGAACAAACTTTGCCTATTACTATTACATTAACTCTGCATATTTTACAGGATCAGTCGTGCATCATAGAAATATATGTATAAGATCTATACCTGATTCTCCAAACAATCGCAAAAAATAGAACTGGGTGTACCCAAAATTAGGTGGACAACCGTTGAATTGTCATTTCTTTGAGTGAACACAAGAGTCTACGGAAAATCTTTAAACTGTGGCCTGTTTTATCCTATAAGACAAAAATCGAAAACCAGCATCAAAATAATATTTCTCAGGTATTATTACGAAGACGATAAAAAGACTTAGAATTCGACTGGAAACACCCATATCTAGATAGTTCTAACATAGGCTGAATTTGCAACCTTTAAGATACTTCAACTATGTCTTCTATACTTGACTGTAAATAATTATGACAGAAAGTAGGTTGCAGGCTTTTGAATTCTAAGTTGGTTGGGTTCATTTCTACAGGTAAATGCTTCATAGACAATTAACAGCACAGTCTTTTGTTTAAGAAATTGATAAACCATACCTCGTTTAGTAATTCGAGTCTCTCCAAAACTGGAAGTAACTTCCCGCACAACAATGAAATATCCTGGTTAGGTTCCTGTTTGCCATATGAAATCATTTTTGTGGCATTGCTGGAATCAGGAATTGATGGCCTGCAAGGAGGAAAACAGATTTAATAAATTGTGCAGAGGTAAGGTACGAAGGAAGACCATTAGTTAAGTTCCCTTGAAGGCTATACCTTTCCCGGAAATGGACAAGGAAGATGTTAAGCACATGCTCTGCAAGCGGAAGCAATAAAGTAATTAGCTGGTCCCTGTTACCAGCTATCTGACACATTTCAACCATCGCAATATACCTCCTGAAACATAAGAAAAACCCATTGGACAGGGATACACAAAAAGTCACTTGTATGACAACTTCGAACAGCAACATTGAACAGAGCAAACTTAAATGTGAGAAAAACACTTTGTAGTGCCAAATGCCATACAGAGAATCGCTACTGCAGATGCCAATAAGAGGTAACTTCATTATATTCAGAAAGACGAGGGGTATCTAAATAATCCCCCATTCAAAAAAGCAGGATGAGCAATCACGGAACCCCAAAGGAAGACCGTTTACAACATTCACAAGCGATATATTATGTGTCTCAACATTTCCCATTTCCTTATCCAGAAATGACTGAACAAGGCAACCTATGCAACAGCTATTTACTCTGACTTCCTTCAACAACATATTTATTTCACTAGTAGACTAAAGCCTAAAGGCAACAACACCTGGTACCCAGATTCATTAAGAGCAGAAATAGAATTTCCAGAGACGAAATGGAAAACTGTTGAACTCGTGAAATAAGTCAAGACTATAGTAAGCAATTGCAGCATTAACAGTACCTTTTATGAATATTGTCAGTTGACGATACGCAATCCTGTCGCACACATATACTGATAATTTCATCAACCTCCTGCCTCGACAGCTCATTAATATCTCGAATCTAGGGAATCATAAAATGCTTGGCTCAAATTAACAGGAAAAAGAGAAACAAGAAACTGTATATCAACTATGATGAGTAACATTTTACTACCTTAGTGAGCAATGCAGATTTTTCCTCGGCAGCTCTATCAAGAGCCACAGTCACAGAATTAAGAAGACGAACAAGGTACGATAATCTAGGTCGTTGTGCATTAGGTACCCGATAATCACTAGCATCCTCAGATACCTGAAAATCAGAGGAATCAACATATATATCTATCAAATCTGAGTAGTTTACACGAATTATTTTGAATGGCGAGCAAAGAAAATCACTGATAGCCTACATACCTGCAATCTAAGAGACTTCTTTGTAACCAAAAAATAAAGGTAGGAACTCAAACTGAAGGATAGCCTAAAGAAGATAAGCTCCGACATCCTTTGTTTCTGATGAGCATTAGTTAACTACAAAGCACAAGGTGATATGACAACATATTAGTTTCTTTCATATTTGATACTGAATAAAACGAAAGGTTGACTAGAAGTGGCGTACCGATTGAGAGAAGCAGGAAGCAGCATCAAGGGTAAAGATATTACTCATCATACCAAATAATCCTTGCACAAAACCGTATTCATCGTTCTCTTCATACGGCCAAACCTACACAATTTTGAAATTTATGAAGCAAAAGAAGAAGATTTGAATAACAAGCTGTGAGGAGTACCAAGGAATAACTGGAGAGAAATGCATGAAGCAAAGCCACTGGAAACTAATTTTTCAAGATATCACTGAAAATTGAGCTACTTCTCCATTTGCAATAATAATGTTTTCGCTTTCAGTGCATTTGTAAGAATGTGATGCACATTCTCAGATGCCTTCTGTGAAAAAAAGTATGGTGATTTGGGAAATTTTCAAAAGGAATTTTACCTTGCTAAGTATGCCGACAACAAGATTGATCTGTTCCACGGTTAATTCATCTGCTTTAGAAACATCTTCCCTGATAACTTGATCAAAGAGCAACTGATGTCCCTTCACAAAATCAATAACCTCGCGAACAATTTTATTCTTCACCTATTTCATATTGAGAAACAAAATTCATATATTAAATCTAAAAAGATACATTATACTGGAGGTTAAACTTAAAATAGGAGACCCATTAATTATAAGCACAAAGATCTTTCATGGATCAAAAATCATAATGTCCTACCGTAGCACTCAACTCTCTGCAATTTGAAATGGCAATTCGTAATTGTTGAGAATCATTCCATGTGGACGATGTGAGAGTAGTGAATTAAGTATATAAAAGCATCCTAAACTACCACTCCACTCATAGCCAATTTGGTCTCAAATCAGATGTCCACAAACTTGACAGTTAACACAATTGATTTGGCTCCTATAAGAAAAACACTATATTCACTACTACCATATCAACAAACTTAGTTTAGAGTTCCAAGAAAAGATCAGAAACCTTACACTGGCAACTAAATATTTGTAATTCAGAGGCTACCAAAGCCATGAGATAAAAGGGAAAACAGAAAGATCAAAATAAATCAACGGAGATAGCGAAGCTGCAAGCATGTCTTATCAATTGGAAGGTACCTATATCTGAATTACACTACTTAAACTTCGTATCATATTCTGATCACAGAATATATGCACTTATTCGTGTCTACTTAAAGTTCGTCTAATACTATCACCTAATTCCTGCTTTACCAAGAAAACCTAATATTGAGTAACATGCAATCACTTGATATGCACATTGCCAATTCAGGTCCACAGAAGTATCAAGCACATGTTAAAAAGAGGGTAACTAACCTCAAAGAACTCGGATGTATCAACCAAACAGGTTAACGAAGAAACCAATCTCAAAATTGAACATATGGCACGTCGCTGTTTCTGGATCTCCATGGCTATATCTTGGCCACCTTTAGCTTCAGTTCGATTGAAGCCTCCCTGGAAACGCGCACTTTTATAAGCTCCATTTACACAGATTGAAATAAACCAGTGACTATAGAAACTATACCTTCAACTGCAAACCCATCAGCTTGCATGAAGTAAGATGTTCTACGGCACCCATAGAAAACAAAACTTGGGCACCAGGCTTCCCATAACTGTGACTAATCCTCAACAGCATAGCAAGTTCAGCTTCAAGAGTAAATCCTCGCTGCGCACAACCGAAGAAATGTGAAATACACCGACAACGACACAAATTATATAAAAAGACGTCAAGAAACTAAAGAATCCACAACAGAATAAAAAGCATATGATATCAATTACGCATAGACGGGGAAGCTTTTTATTGTACATATACCAGATCTACTGGACAAAAGAAAGAAAACGAATTACCAGACGATACAGTAACAATTATATTCTAGTAGGCTAACATTAATATAGCTTTTCAAGAGGAATCTTAGTAGGTATAACACCATTTGACACATTTCTCTCATCTCCATGAAACAAAAACTATCTTTCATAAGCCTTCATCACTTGTCATTGAAACAGAATAAATGGTAATAAACAAGAGATTCGAGTCACACTGTCACGGCACTAAATCATCAACCAGATTAGCATTCACTCCTTTTGTAGCTATGGAAAAATAATAAATACAGTTGTACTGGCTTATATTTAACTCTATTACAAATTATTCTCTGTGCTGAGTGTGCTCAGAGGTTCTGTAACTTAACACACTACAACAGTTCCATACTTAATTAGTTGTTTGAGGTCAAAGTCCATCTAGTTGTAATACATCCTCTGGTAAACATGCATTGCATCGCATTATGGAACCCTTTAGTTTTGGTTCTGTATAACCAATACAATTGTTTTATTATATTACAACAAACATAGAAGGGTTTCCACTTCAGCTACAGATAAGTGGCTGATGGGAGTCAAGAACCAAAAATCAAGAAAATCAAGAGAAGTAATTTTAATCATCAAAATATGAAGTTATGTATTGCTATTAATACACGTCAGCATAGCATGCAAAGGGGAAGGAAGAGAATTTTTATGGAATAAGGGACATACCTGAGAGGATATATTGCTAATGTCTGTCAAGCATGACCTTAAAAAGCCTCTGCTTTGTAACTGGCCCAAGAAGAACCGCTCCTGATCAATACTGATAAATGCATCCAGAACATAAAATGCTACTGTTTTTCCAGCTTCACTACCTTGAATTGCATCCTTAGTTACCTACAACATATAGATCGGAAAATTCAGAACAATATAAAGTTTCCTGACTCCCCCCTCCAACAGCTTACTTCATATGTATATGCATTTTATTGCTGAATTTAATTTAAGAATGATCCAGTTTTAGCATATGATTGCTTCATGGTTAATCACCAAAAACAAAAATTGTTTAAGAAGATGTCGACATTAAATCACTTAGATCACTAACTATGCTGATATATGCAGATAACAAACAAATCACATCACCCTCCTTTACTCGTCCAAAATGGGTAGATAACCAAAGACTGGAGAACTTTTAACCTTTGGTCGTCTACTAAGTTACATCAAATGATTAATCTCCTGCGAAAGTACGACATCTTGAGGGTACCCTGAAACTGTTTAACTAAAATCTTCAAGCCGTAGCCGACCAAATTAGGCAAGAGTTACTAGCATCCAATCATGTACAATTGGCAAGAAAATGCTTGAATCTTCATGTGGTTCTGTAACGTGTGCAGCCAATGATTGACTATACAACTTCTTTTAAAGAAAACATGACTTAAGAGTGAAGCATCTGCAAATGTTTTGAAAATGCAACTTCCAAAATCCAAAAGCAAAGTCTAGAACTATTTCATAGAAGAAGAAACATACCAAATTTAATATTGCTTGAGCCTCTTTTCTTAGAATAGAAAAATTGGCCTGCGCTAGTTCAGATTGTTCTTTGTCAATCTGGAAGAAATATACAGAAAATATATTTGAGAATGTACTTTCACATTAAAAATTCGAACTATTAACCAGATCCTCAACAATGTAAACTAGGAGACCTTTTTGATATCCAGATCCTCCTCGCTATCTTGCTCTTCCCGCAGCAAGAAATGCAATACGGTTGCAGGGACATCTGGATCAAGCATATGCCGACAGTACTGGAAGTAACTCAGAAGTAATGCATACTGGCTGAGATTTAAAAAAAAAAAAAATTAAAAAGATCCCCTTATCAGATACCTTTTCAAAATGGAAAATCGTAATTAATCAGCAAATCGGACAACACAACTAATGATAAATTTGACATACATACCGTCTTCTCAAACCTTCCGAAGATTCGGGTCTAAGGATCGCCATTATAAGTTTGAACAGTATGGAATGGCAAGCTCCATTTGACAATTGTTTCACCAAGAGCACATCAAGACAAGTGAGATTATCCGAATTCATACCACCAGGGGATAAGAATCTTTCATCCCGTAATCTGGCCATGCATGTAAGTGAAACCTACAAACATCTCAGAGTATTGGAAAACAGGTCAACAATGTAAACAAGGACAGCAAACTGAATATAAAGATGATGACTTGGACATGATAATGAGAGCACTTCTCCATTTAACTAACCCAAGTTAAATGGAAAACAGTACCTACAGTACCTGAGTTAATAATGACGCCATCTTTAGAGAACAATCAGGGGAAGCAGAAGCACTTAAAGAAGCATCAAGCACCCTGACCATGACAAGATTCAAATAGTTATACACAATTCAAGAAAAGTAAACTGATACCCGACAAGTGGCACCTTTACTCACTGATCTATCAAAAGAAAAATAAATTGATAATTGTGCTTACTCGAACAAAATTTCAGAACGATCCTCGAGAAATGTCATTCTTCTAGATACTGTTACCTGAAAGCAATTGACGAAAAGATGGTAAAATTAGTTTATGGACCTAATCGAAAAGAATTAAACACAAAAGGAAAACATGAAACTAGAAGAGTTTATCAGAAAAATTTGCACAAACACAACAGAACAAGAAAACATCAACCTCAACAATCTGAGACCAGCTAGTTAACATGTGAAGTTGGGCTGCCTGTTCCTCCAGGTTCTTATTATATTTCCAGCCCCATCTAACCAAAACCTGGATTGTCTCTCTCAGATCCATGATATCAGCTTCACCACCGACAGAGCTCATAGCAGGATTAACAAATTTGCTTTTCTGTGGCCAACAAACAACAAGTAGAAGTGAAACCTTTGTACAGAACCCTACCTAATGGACTAGGCATTGATGTTGATTCTTGCTCACTCTGAAAAACGTGGTATCAGATATATAATACCCTGAACTGACATGTAAAGGAACCAACCTGCCAGAGTTTGTCACAGAATGAAGCAAGGTTAATTAACCGATCACCGCGTTCCGAGAAATGATAAACACCACCTTTTTCAGATGTTGCGGGATCTCCGAGTATGTTTTCTACCTACAATAAAGATTAGATAGTTTAATCTGATATTATCTTACGAAGAACATGAAATATCCAAAAGATTTGCACTTACAGGCAACTCATATTTCAAATTAGACACAAGCTGGGAACTTTTCATAGAGGTATCAGGACATCTGAACTGGACAACCTCTAGCAACTCCAACACCTGAATTTTACACAAAAAGCGTCAACCAATAAAAAAGAAGTGATAAATTTTATCTGTCAAAAGTTACTTGTAAATATGACCCTAATTTACACAGGGTGTGAATTTAAATATTTGATCAATGATGCAATTAGCTTGAACAAACAAAGTTAGTTTAGAAGGCTCTCAAACAATACCTTAATCTTGCTGATTGATTTTATTCCAGGATGGTCAGCATTTGTCTGGAAGCTAGAGTGTTTAGATAAATAAAGATCAGACCCAAAGTCACTAATGCTCTGCGCAAACAAATGACCAAGAATACTCGAGCAAGTTTCTCTATGTGCAGATGCAGTCATGTCACCAACATGCAGCTCCAATGCTAAAAGCTTCAACAGCCATGCTCTCTGAAAAAGAACGAGCAGATGAGTTTTGCATATTCAGGGCACACCAAATACAACGCAAGTGTTACAAAATAAATAAAAATCAATTAAACAGTATAACTCCATCACAGAGTCTATACCAAGCATCGAGTGACCAACACCTTTCTGAATACCCCTATAACTAGTACAACATTTAAGCCTAAAAACAAAACACATTTGACTAAGCTAAGAAATATAAGTAATGATTAACAGCAGAAAGCACTGGAAAAGTAAACTAAGTAGGAATCATAAAGAACCTGGTGAAGCGAACTAATACGAAGAAACTGGTTGTTGTTTCTTTTAGGAAGAGCAGAGACACCAATTGTATACAAGTGCTGGCATCATAAAGAAAAGCAACTGCCATTAGACGAAAACAACTAGTCTTGTAACTATGAACAAATACAAAATGCTATCAACTCGTACCTTTAAGAAAAACTTATATCTTTTGTTGCTTAAAAGGTCCATGGTAGGACCAGATGTTAATGGATCCGTACAAAGTTCATAAAGAAGCTGCAAAAGAGTAAGGAAAAAATCAAGAACTTCAGGATGGCCTTGTACCATGTATAACAACTCCTAGAAATACTAAAAAGCAGTACCACCAGACCTTAAATCCAAATTCATGCAGCAATGCATTAACTTCTGGCTTGGAGAGGTTTTCGAGAATATCAAGAATCACCTTCAAGCAACTGCATACAAATATAAGAAAATTATTATTCAGCTAACATCAAGAGTGGTATGTGCTAAAATGGATCAGTAATAATGTAACAAGCGAAACCTGTAATGAAACTTTGGCTGTAGAACTGTCCGCTCTACTGACATATCCACATGAAACTTGAGAAGCAAATGTGTGATATTTGGGGGTGGGCGGTTGATATTATCGATGAGCAGCTGATAAACAGACAGGAATTCAGAACCCACCAAGAAAGTATATAAAACAACATTTTCAAAAAAAGAGATACCAAATGGTGGGAACCTGAATGATAAGAACTCCTATATCATCTTTAGTCTCTTCTATGGCCTGAGACTCTTCCGAACGTAACTCTAAGCAAGCTGCGTAATCTTCGATCAAACTCTGTGCAGCATTTGACTTTAGCAACAAAGGGACGAGCCCAACCATGCGAGAACTGTCAACAGTCATAATTAAGAATCAAATTTTATGAAGTGTAAGTGAAACAACGGCTAAAATACAGTATATTACCACAACAAGTGGTAACTTTCTGGTAAAGGAAGATGTCTTTGTACAAAAAGATGAACGTTAGACGGTTGCCTTCAATTGACAAATCGGATCACCTTCACACAAATAAATGACAAAAATTTGTTCTACAATCAAATAAGTTATAAACAGCCCGCAGTTTTCGGACTTGCATCCCAGTGTTTGATATATTAAAAGTGTTTTTAAAACTCTGTCCACGGTGTCAGCATATATTCTGTTCACATCTAGGATTAGGATAACCAATGCACTACTATTCTATACACCATTGCCATCCGAAACTTCTAAATTGTCATTCTTGAACTGCATATTATTGTAATCTCAGTTATTAGATATTCTAGAATGAGTTCATTATTGTGATGACCACATGACAGGATTAGCATCACCATGAAATGTTACATTCTAGCAGAAAGCAGCAACATTTCTTCAAGTAACACTTTTCTGAGACTTTAAGATCAAAAAACTGAAACTTGCCATCAGCTCCAGCATTAACTGAGGAATCCCATTTCTTAGGACCAGATAACAATTGAACTGTTGTAAGAGGACATGTTACCAATTCACATTATTAAATACACTATACACATAAAAACACATGGAAGCCAAATAGCATGAGTCATTTCTCTCACTAGTTAAAAAAAAGTACCTTAGAATACTCATGATCTTGATTGAGCTTTGCTGAATTAGTGGTTGAAAATCATATCTTACATACTCCAACAGGACGACAACTTGATTCTGATCTTGGGAAAGGATTCTATCCAAAGGCTGCTAGGTAAAAAACATTAAGTGAGACTATAGTTATAGAAGACCCCTATCAGATGCCACTGAATAAACATAAACCAACTCAACCATGATATTGACGATGACTCGATGACTGTGTAGATAGTACTGGCTTTACAAGCAAGCTTTGGGCGACTTTTAATACATATCTGCTGAGAACTATTAGTGCTACATTAGTACCATCTGTGTCATTCACCGCGTAATATGTGCTTGTCTCCTCCTAATTTAGTTGTTTCTAACACTTGACCTCCCTTTATTTGTCGTTTGTAATATAATATCATTTGTAACAGCTCGCATTTCAAATGCACCTGGACTACAGCCACTTATATCAAGCAGTGGATATTCGACTCCATCAAATATCACCCTATTACATTGTAAAGTATGCAAGGATTATAGATATTACCTGGTATAAAGGACGCTTAAAAGTCGGCTACAAATAAATCCTTCTCCAAAACAAGAATAATAATTTCCAAGGATAGCTGCACAGCATTTTCTAAAAGGTGGCCGTAAATTTGTGTAGTTCGATCATCTATAAGGCCGTTGACTCCAGGCAAAAGAATCCCCATAATATTACGAAAGATGGCTCTACCACTCATGAAGTCCTGTAGCATCATCATAACACACAATAAGAAGATGTCGTACATATGAATATATCATTCGACATGGTTTTACGAAAAATAAAACAAGAACCAAGAATACGTACTTTCAGCAACTCTAGCACAGGGACCTGTGTTTCAAGGGGAGTTGACTGTGACTGTGCAGAAGACTGGGACAGGTGAACCACATTATCAATGTCCTCATCCTCAAGGTCGTACATGCTCAATATCCTGTAAAATACAGACATTGTTATAGGTATAGAGTCGTTGATCTAAAACTAAATAAAAATATTTTCCAGGTAGGAAAGTATCATACTCCCATGCCAAAACCAGCTGTACCTTTTTCATAGCATTTTATCTCATTCAAATGTAGTAAAGTAACTAGAACAAACATCATATGCTGCATGACTTAGCCAGGCATATAATCTTAATTTCGGTATCTGACATCTCTTTACGCTTCATAATAAACATGTATTTGAATTGGACGAAGATCTTTCTTTTTTGAGGAGTGAAACAGAAGGGTATTGAAATCTAGGGTCGTAAGGTAACAATGAGCCTTGATGTATTAATAACAATATTAATCATAAAAGACACATCATGCAACACCTAGAATAGGAGAACTGACAACCTTGTATGCTAACCAATGTCAATGGACTAAACATTTACTCAATCATATCTATGGAAAAGAACCCAAGGAAAGCAAGAACTAAAATTGTTTATAAATTACTGCATCACGCACACTTACATTTTGAAGTGCTGAAGGCAAACGACAACCAACTGCCATTTCTCACTAAGATCTGCATAGGCTCTCTGAGGAAAAGGCCCAAACACATGATCATATACGAATCTGAAGATGCCGAGGAACCTGGAAGAAGTAACAAGTAAAAAAGTACTAATTTAAGTATAAGATCAATCAAATGGATTGAAACATTACTAACTAATAATTAAATGTTATATTAAAATTAAAGGTATGGGAAGACAAAAGTGATAACATTACCTGCGTCCTCTATCACTCACATCTCTCTCTTCAGCTATAAGTGCATTTAACAAATTAAGGAAGGAAATTGTTGAAGGGTATTTCTCCATCCTTGATTCTACTTCGTTCAACTCGAAGCGCATATCATACACCTACAGTCTAAGAAGTAAGAAAGCAGTATATTGAGCGGTAACTAGCACTGCAACTGAGTAGCATTCATTTCTCCAGGGTTTGAAGGTTCAATTTAAGTTTCACAGTGTTTCACTAGGTCTTGCTAAAAAAATCAGAATACAATTGTCATAAGGATTCAAAATATGATTCTTCACCAATGCTGGTACTCAAATACAACAAGAGTAGTAGATTGCCAATGACCATGTAACGAACTTCAAGTAAGCCCATTAATGGAACAACCACACATTGCCAGAAGTATTTACCTGTGTAGACATCTGCTGCGCACTAGACCCGGAGGAAGGCCCAACAACTACTGGCAGATCATACTGTTCGAGGTACCTCCAGATAGTATCTTTTAGAGTGGGAGATACTGGAATAAAAACTCGTATAGCATTCCGCAGAGCACCCTGAAAAGTACATGCATGTCGCATATCAGAGCATCATCTCAGACTACAGACACACTTTCACGAAAAAGAAACTTCACCAAGACATTGCCATCAGAATATGGTACTTAACCTTCAAATAAGAAGGCACATTTTCGTAACTCAGCAGCTTGAATAGGGGTTCAATATCAGGAAACCAGTTTTTCCTTTCATTTGGATTTCCATTCTCCACAACCTACAAACAATTTGATAGATCTCAAAATCTGAGTACTAATGTATATGTAACCTGTGCACAAAAAGGTAAAAAACAAAACAATTGATGGAATTAAACCACCGATACATCTTCAGCAGAAACATTGTGCAAACAAGAACATTGGTGGCAAAACTGCTTGCAACTTTCATGGCACCTCAAGATGCTTTAACAAGGTGCCATGATGCTTTAACAATTAGATATGTTTGCTGTAGACATATAAACAAAGAAACGGAGAGAACCTTCTGAAGAACATTCAAATATGCAACCAGTGCTTTTGCATCACCCTCCTCAAACTCGGGCAACATAGTTCCAGAATTCAGATGAGACTGCTTAAACCTCTCTTCATAAATGGACAAGCAATCAAACAGAGTACTCCACCCAACAGAGCGGAATGTTTTACCCTGTAATAATTCCCAAACCTTTGAAGCACCCTCCTGACTAGATGCCTGAAAGAGAACACAAAATCGTAAAATCACTGCACAACAAAGTGCCCAGCATCACATAGTGGAATTTTGCATACCAATGTACTCAGCATCTTCAGGAAAGCAACCAGTGTTAGAACATTAGTATGATCCTCTCCAGCAAAGTTGACGAATGTCCACAAAACCTCGTTGCCAGACAACAGATGTGGTTCCTTCTGATAAATGTTAAAGCAATCAATGATTAATACACAGTACACGCTTGGTGCAGCAACCAACCAGCATAAACAAATATGGAAGCACTATATAAAAATGCTACCCAGATTACATAACATGGTTATTGACACTAAATTAGCATGACAATGGCACAGTTGGCAGCTTTATATGTTAGATGGCTGCCCTGCTCTAATTATTCTTCCATCTTTCTCTAATCTGTTGGGAATTTTTGGAAATCATAAGAAGTTGTCTAGTTGGTGTCAGTGTTTCTTTTAAAGATATGTGCCAGTCCAGTCAGAAGAAAGTGGAAGATCCATTGATCAGGAAGCAAGGACTCCCTGATGTTAAGTGTGAAGGTTCCAGTGTTTTATCAGGAATCTTATGATAAGACTTTTTTGGTGAGTAAAGCATGGGGAATTTTTGTTTACTTGACCACTGTAAATGATAGTATGAGGATAATTGATTGGGTTCGGATTATAAGTAATTCCCTCTGTGAGGCTGACTGTCTATGGTCTACAATTATATATATTGGACAGCAACAAATGATCATTTAAACATTGGAGACGTAAACCGGAAATTTAATGTATCCTGACCTGATAAATTTCGCTAACCAATTCCAAGAGAGAAACAAAAGGTTGTGGAGGGTTTTCAATGGTCTGTTGAGAATCCATATCATTATCAAGTTTGACGTCGTGCAAACCAGTCATAGGATACGCGCTAAGGGCACTCATTGCCTTCTCTTTCATTTCTTTAACCTAACAAATGTGTTAGCACAAATAAATCATCCAAACAGCACAAAATATAATGAAAGGAATTCTTGAAAAATGGGATGCAGAATGCTTCAAACTTGATCATGTGAGCTAACTGACCTTGTCTCTAGCAAGAGGATGAGAGAGAAAACATGTCATCAACTTGTGCATATAGGCATTGTACATATAGATCATATCCTCATCATCATGCTGTACAATCACACAAAAAAATAAAAACTCAATAATTGATTACAAAGTAAAGCATTTAAAGAAGTTAAACCTAGCGAACAATACACCGACTGTATAGTACAAAAAACACAACTTGCATACAGTAAGATACTGCTTCCATAAACCAATGACACAATATATATATAGGCTTATAAAACGAAGCTGGTTACACCACAAAGAAATAAGCACCGATGTTACTGGTTCTTACTTGAGGCAGCAAATTCATCTAAAAATTTGCTCCAATGTTACATGTTAACCGTTCTATTTGTTAATGTCCAGGAGCGAATGTTAACATTTGGGGGTGGGAGTTCTTAAAGATGTCTTATCATTCTTTTAATGTGAAAAATATAGACGATCATTCCCCATTCAACACCCTGAATTCCAGTGTCCTCGAGTGGTCAGTCAGCCATGGTCGTGTAAGAAAGTGGGTTAGGAGTTAGGACAACCCATCTGAAGCCGAGATGTGCGGAAACCTACAATTCAAAGTTTAACTGTCTTGATGTGCACAAGTCAGATGTTGATTTGGTGATGTTAATCATAAGTCCGCACGGATTTTGTGAGCCACCAACTTGTCATAGCTCTGTCAGCCTTCTGATTCCAAGTATGATGGCTCAGAGTTCACTTTCAGTGGCACCAATTTCGATGCTACCAATATCTAGCAAATATCCTGATCTAAAGTGTTTTACCTTGGTTCAAAGTGTTGCATGCTTGAGAAGACTATGAGCTGTTTTATGAGGTAGAATTCTCTAGGTTCAGCATGTGAGAAAATTCATATGGATGTCCTAATTCGGGGAAAAGGCAAACGTTTTTCCGAAATATGATGGCCCACTAACAAAAATTCTGTGAAGCAATTTCCATCTTTCGACTGCTTAGTAAAGTAACATATGAAACAGCAGGGTCTAAGAATGACAATTTTCATGCACATAAATAAACCTACTTTATGATGGATAAAAGTAGTTTCAGTTGGCAGGTGAACCTGATAGGCTGCAGTTCGGAGAACCTTATCCAGTAAGAACTGGAAAACATTGCTTGAACATATGACCTCCAAGCATGAAAATATATTCGCTAGTTCACTAGATGAAGACCCGGATATTGTCTCCCTAGTAGTAAGTCCATCTTGAGTTAACATCAAATGTACAGCCCAGGCAAGTCTAGTGACATCAACAAAACCTTCAACATTGGGATCATTCCCGATAGCGATCACCTAAAGCAGGAGGAAGATCAATAAACAGTGTGAGGAAGGATTTGAATAACTAACCTATCTTTTAAACATAAAAGAGAAACAGTCGCAGTTAAGCTCACAAGTTCATGAAATTCCCGTCTGAAAGAAGTATCCCCAGCGAGCGTAGAAGCTTTATCTGGTACCGTACTTAAAGCATCTGATATGAAAGTGCTTACCAGAGAAAATAGAAGCCCGAAAGCAATCTGCAGAGGCATTGGGTAAGAAGCACGTGAGGAGGCAGAACGAACAAAAGCCCCTCCCCTGGATAACTTTGTTTCTGTCTTATTATGAGTGGCTCCATGGGATTATTTTTTACAAGTTAAGGTACAAAATGGAATCTTCTCTAACCTTCTAATATGACTTTTTGCACCAGTAACTAATGAATAAACATGAAGAATTATCAAATTGCCCAAATGAATAATAAATAACACCTGAAGCTTTTGAGTTGCACTGCTACCATTAACATCGGTGGCGCAGTCTTTAAGAAGAGAAAGGACATCCTTTACCTCCTTTGGACCTACAAAAATTCATAAAAATGGTCAAACAGAACAAACAGGTGATTTAAATGTACCCATAATCTAGCTTGGTGATCGATACAACTAGAAGACTAATCATCTCCATAACAAAAAAGAGCATTTCTCAAGACTTATAATTTTATAGGGGCTCAATGCTGGTGTATGGGTTGACCATAACCGCTTAAAGTCCTGAATATTCTCACCTCTGTCTGTTCATACACAAACACTTGCTCAAACAACATTCAACCTTAAGAACCTTACCAAAGTTAAACTTAGTTGTGGTATCTGATACCCTTCTCCATAAAACATGTGTTCACATGAAAAACTATGTGCACCTAGTGATCACCTAAAACTTTAATCAAAAGACTACTATACGCACACTGGTACTTTTTTACAAAAACAAAAAAAAAAAAATAGTCTTCTACAGCCAGATTATGAAAATATGGTGTTTAGTGTACTTACCCATCCGAACTACGAAGGCAGAAAGAACAAGGCAATGACAGAGAATAAGTCGCTCCCTACAAACAACAGCACGTCTTTCCAAAAGAGCACTTCTAGAATCAATAATATGCTGTTCACTCTGAGGTCCACCCAAACCAGCTGGTTCCTCCCGATTAAGTTCCTAAAACAGCAAATAAAGCTCAAAGTTAACTCAAAGAAGAAAAGGCATTCAATTGGTAAGGCAACTGAGAAGTAGGAGAACTTGTGTGAAGTCATATTAAAAGCAACGTAGATGGGGTTATTGAAAAATCTACTAGCACTACCTCGATTACATATGTGCAATTGTAAAATTTTGAAGTTCAAAATCTATAACTATAGACGTCTATAGACGTTCAGGCCAATAATTTTAGTATTTAAAACTGAAACGGTAGCATGAAGCATATCAAAAACCTTTATAAGAGTCATTATTCGTTGTCTAAGGCCAGCATTAATGAGATTTTCCAAATACTTCTGTATTTCAGCAACAAGATCAGCTTCATGTCCTTGATCAAGAACGACAGCCTGCAGAAAGCCACCCAAACAAACAGAAAAATGTGTTATAATGGAGGAAATGATTTTAACTGGTAGAAGAAAATTTCACTTAGAAAGTAGCAGCAAACTGATGAAACCATGCAAGTGTTATTAGTTTACCCTTAAAAGATTGAACAATGCAGCTAGCAAATCTCGTCGCTCAGTATACCATATTCCAGCTGCAATGCGCAGAATTTCCAGAGGCTCCCTTTCTAACATTCCCCTCTGAAACAAAGAAATGTGAAAACCAAATAGATAAAGAAAAAAAATCATTGAATAATCAAGGAACCATATACAACACCAACTTACTTCTTGATTCGTAGCAACAAGCAATCGCACGCAG
This sequence comes from Papaver armeniacum, assembly GCA_023531295.1. Lineage (NCBI taxonomy): Eukaryota > Viridiplantae > Streptophyta > Magnoliopsida > Ranunculales > Papaveraceae > Papaver > Papaver armeniacum. Next base: position 347,108 of record JAJJWW010004489.1, read on the forward strand.
TCTATCTCGTTAAGATGGAGATCGTCACTCAATTTCAATGCCTGCAGTATTTATAAGCATTATAATTTGTGTATGTATAAGTGTAATATGGTTGTATAAGGCTAAAATGACCATATACTGCCGATAATTGTTTTCTCAGACTCTAATCATCAAAAAAACAAAAAAAAAATAGTATCACTTACAATCTGAACATCCTGATCATCTAGTGATATTGGTGGAGAATCAGCAAGTCTTACTTCGTTAGATTGAACTTGAGATCTATCAGATGCTTTAGGAACCTACAATCAATCAAAGAATTACATAAACAAACAAATTATTATTATTAATATTAATACTAAACCCTAGAAAATGTAAGAGAAAAAGACAATACCGGATATGATAGAAGTGATTGAAGAGAAGGTAAAGAACTTCGAATCGTATGCATCAACTCAATCCTTTCACGAGGAGCTAGAGAAGATGTAGCTAACACTATTGATTCAGTCGCATGGAGAAGAACTTTCGCTGAAACCATTTTTGTTTTGTGTAAAATCGATAAATCTATTTCTTCTGATTATGATGATTTTTAAGTGCTGAAACTACGAAACCCTAGAAATTTGAGTGTGGTTTCATCTTGTTAGTAGTTGGAAGAGCGGGAAAGTGTTTATGTTTGCGATTTCTCAGTCGCGAGCGAGCTGTGACTGTGGACTCGAAACGGAACTCCCTCTTTTTTCTTGTTCTTAAACCCTACTGTGAATTTTTACGGGGGAGAGGCGGATGAAATTAGAAGCACGTTTTGGGGCCATGTTATTGGTAGGGGTTGCGAAAATTTTAAGTTGGGCCTGGGCTAAAATTAACAAAATAGCAAAACTTGGTTTGGGGACTACTCAAAAATGGTGGGGACTACTTTGTGATAGAATATTTACCCTATAATTATAAGGGGTATCCTAAAGTGTAGAAATGACTAACATATCATTAACCTAATTCAATTTAGTAGGAAATACCATATAGTCCTAAAAATAAAATATATGTATCAGTCTAGTCCATTTGACCCAGTCAATTGTCTGTTTGGTCCTATTTGGTAATATAAATTATCATTTGGTATAAAAAAAATTATCATTTGGTCCTACTGATGTCATGGATGATGTAAATGTCACCCCTCAGTAGTGGCAGTAAATACCCTTTTGGATAAGGACCATATATATAGTCAAAAGTAGGAGAGAATAAATCATTCTCGGATTCACTTTCTCTCCCATCTTCTTTTCTTTTCGGATCTACTTTCTCTCTCTTTTTTTTTTTCTTTTGTGAAACAAGAAACGGAGATGAAGATTGAAACTAAAAATTAAAGATGTAAACGATTTTCTAGGGTTTTCTTCATCGTTTTTCTTTCTTGTGCTATCTTCTTGTTGAAGATGTAAACGATTTTTCTAGTTTTTTCATCATCGTTGTTACTTTGGTGTTAATGTTGAAGATGTGAATTTTTTTCAAGATTTTGATGCGCTCATCGTAAACGATGAAGATTTGTCGTTTTGAAGACGATGACGAACTGTTTGATGAAGACGACGACGCCAAAGATGAAGATGAACCCGATCTGTTTGATGAAGACGACGGCGATGAAGATGAACCCGATCTGTTTTGATGAAGACGATGGAAGATGATGTTGTTGATGAAGACGACGATGTTTAAGCTTGGTGTTGAAGACCTTGAAGAAGATGAAGATGATGAAGTTTTTTTATATAGACTTCATTCCTGGAATGAAGTCTGTTTTTTTGAGGTTTTGTATGGACTTCATTCCTGGAATGAAGTCTGTTTTTTGAGGTTTTTATATGGACTTCATTCTGGAATGAAGTCTGTTTTTTTGAGGTTTTTATATGGACTTCATTTCTGGAATGAAGTCTGTTTTTTTAGGATTTTATATGGACTTCATTCCTGGAATGAAGTCTGTTTTTAAGGTTTTTATATGGACTTCATTCCTGGAATGAAGTCTGTTTTTTGAGGTTTTTATATGGACTTCATTCCTGGAATGAAGTCTGTTTTTTGAGGTTTTTATATGGACTTCATTCCTGGAATGAAGTCTGTTTTTTGAGGTTTTTATATGGACTTCATTCCTGGAATGAAGTCTGTTTTTTTATGTTTTTATATGGACTTTATTCCTGGAATGAAGTCTGTTTTTAAGGTTTTTATATGGACTTCATTCCTGGAATGAAGTCTGTTTTTTTATGTTTTTATATGGACTTCATTCCTACAGTAAAAAAATCGAAATCCTAAGCGATCAAAAACATGAAAATTGCAAAAAAATCGAGTTCCAAACATTTGCTACAAGTAAAAGTCAATTTTTAGTTATCAGTAGCAAGTGAAAAATCGCCAGGAGAGAGAAAATGCGTACCCCATTAGTTATCTCTTTCTAATTAACACGGAAGGGTATTTTTGTCAGTTTAATATTTTTTAATAATTATGGACCAAACAATAATATGCGTTTGACCAAAGGACTAAACAGACATGGACCCACCTAAAAAAGGACCAAACGATATTTTTCCCTTCAATTTAAAACCAACCTAGTAACCACCTATATATATAACCACCTTCTCCCATCACCACCACCATATATAACCACCTCCTCCCATCACCACCACCATATATAACCTCCTCCTCCCATCACCACCGCCCACCACCTACCACCTTCGCTACCACCACCACCGACCACCTCAAACCGCCGCCACCTCTATATATAGCTTAATTTAAATCATTAACAAAATCAAAATCATCAAAATTATAACAAACCCATTATTTTTCATTCGTTTTTGGTTGAAAAAATGAGAAGTAATCGTCAAAATGAGTTAAAAATGGAAGTCGCAGAGAGAACTTCGGCTAGGAATTTTGGGAAAAATTTTGTCGAACTAGCCGAACCTGATGGAAAGGAAGAACATGAAGGAAAGTTCGGCTATTTCAAAGAAAAAAAAAGTTTCTAGGCGCAAGTTGCCGAACTTAGTTTTCATGGAGTTTTTGCTTTCAAAAAAAGTATGGATACGTCGCAGTTTTTTTTCCTAGCCGAAATTTTGGTTCGGTTACGTCGCAAAAAAAAAAAAAAAACCTAGCCGAACTTTAAATTTAGTTACGTCGCAAAAAAAATTCCTAGCCGAACTTTTAGTTCGGTAACTTCGGTTACCTTACAAATTTTTTTCCTAACCGAACTTTTCTCTGAAAGCAAAAACTCCATTAAAGATGAGTTCGGGTACCTGTGTCTTCAGAAGCATTAGCCGAACTACACTAGCAGAAGAGTTCGGCTACCTTTTCTTCAGATTTCGTAGCCGAACTCTACTGTCATAACCGAAATCAGTTTATAAAATTTTCATTTTTTCGAAAGTTTATGCCAATTCAAGCAAGATGTAGTAAATTTGAAGTATACTTAAGTACCCAAAACCCTCATTTCCAAATCAACCATCTTAAAAAAAAAAAACCTTCTTCTCAAAAATTATTCTTTTAAAAACACCCAACTAATTAATCTAACCTCACTAATTAATCATTACACTAACTAAGTTCATTACCAAGGGTAAGTTTGGTATTTAAAAAAAACTTAGATAAGGGGTGACTCAATATTACTTTTAATGTCACCCCAAAAAAATGGAGAGTAGTCCCCAAAAAACGGTTCTAACCCTTGGGTTGCACTTGCACATTGAGGTTTTGTTCGTTTTTTTTTTTTTTTTTTTTTTTTTTCTGAAATTAGGCATAGGCCCGTTCTCCCCCTGACAGCGTAGCCACCGGGTTACTCCCCTTGAGCAAATTCGGCCCCCTTCCCCATATTAAGTTAGTAGTAATTACACGAGATCTCCAATGTTTGAGCGGAGACTCGAACTGCTGACCTCCTACTTGAGAGTCAGACTCCTGACCAACTGGGCTAACCCCGGATGGTTCGCGGTTTTGTTCGGTTATTGGGGAAAGAAGGAATCGAAATGTGCTTCGAATTATATTACCATGAGTAAATTTGGTTTAGTTCAAAACCAAACCGAATTAGTTCATCTAATTATCATTCGGCTATACGGTAAAACAATTTTACAACTGGATTTTTTTGGTTTTAACTTTTAGTATTAAGACGGAGGATTACATTCGATGAGTAGAAATTATTTTATTTATTCATCTTCTTAATTGGAACATTTTTAATGAATGACACCAAACTCACAATTCTAAAATCTCTCATATTTGCAAGTGCACTGAGATAAATATATTTAACAAAAGAAATCTTCGCCCAGAGAGATAGAAATGCTTGAACGCATTCCAAATAAGAAACTCATTTAGATAATAGAAGAAAATCATTTGTGATTCCAACGACCTTGAAATTTGAATTAATGAATGTCGTTGAGACTAAGTTATTTATAACGGTGTTTGCATATTCGGGTATACTTCACCCCCTTTGTGATTATAAAACACACACAAAAAAAAAAAAACAATCAATCAATCTATAAAACACTGTAAAACATAATCAGTTATTCCAAACAACAAAGATGACAATACCTTCGGTTAACCTTATATATCTATGACTTTTCGATAATAGTTGTCTTTCCTTATTCCATCAAAGAACATATCTGACAGCTTACTGAAATGAAATGAAAACCTTCTAACAGCAAAATGGATACCTCGATTTCCACCCTAGATACAAGTCAATGCCAAACATATCAAACAGTGGTCGAACTTATTTACTCAATTTTCCATACCTGGATCCATGATCAGTTGGCTCACATTTCTCTTTTTGCATCATCCAGGATCGCAAACATCCACCTACCTCGAGATGAACCACCATATAAGATTATTTGGCCATACACAAAATTAGGAAAGTACACCACCAATTATAGTTACAAGTGTCTACTCTGAAACACCAACAAAAACCTTCTTGCAACCACCACCATCTTAAGAACGCTACCATGTCCACCAAAAATACAATTTTTCTTGTGAAAAACATATTAAAAGAAGGATTACCCACCTTCAACATCCTCAACAAGATACAAACCAATACCAACATTTGTCCAAATTGCAATTTTGCACCAAAAACAACAGTACATCTTTTCTTCTATGCCAAGTTTATGAGACATACTGTCATGTGCTTATCACCCATCTTTCTAGCCACCTTGATTACACTCATAGGAACTCTACTCCTTTAAATATTCCACATAAAATATTTTAAATTCTACAAAAAAATCCCCTATTTTCTTCTCCACCTCATTCTGCTTCCTCTTGCGGGATTTTTAGTAAAAAAATTAGTTCATCTACTCACATTATACCTAGCGCTCAGGAGGTTCGACCACGCCTAAGACAATAGCATCCATCAAATATTGTACAAATAACACTCCAACTGCGAAAGGAATTCACCTGGCAAGAAGGGGATACTCTCTATTTTACCATATGTATTACCAGCTGCATATCCAAATCATAATCAACAAATTACACTGATAATTTTAGTATGGTGGGTTCCCAATACTGGAACGGGTCAAACTAAACACTAATGTGGCATCTAGAGGCAACCAGGACACGTTGAGGTCGGTTTCATTTGCAAAGACTTCATAACTACAGCTCTAACAGCCTTAACACAATCTCTGGGATAACACTGCACTGATAGCTGAAACTTGGGTCATGTTGATAGCAATAAGACGATCGAAAAACAAATAATGGACCTAAGTGTGCTTTGAAACGGACTCAAAAAACTTGGATAGCTTCGTCAAAGCTAATAACGAATCGCCTTGGTATTTCCTAGGTATGATAACGGAAAGTAAGTAATGTGGTGAGACTAATTTCATATTGCACACTAAATCATAACTACCAAAAGGAAAACCATACGACAAATGAATTAGCAATCCAAGCAGCATACGGAAGCCAACTAGGAATATTCTCTACTACGATATGAGACCCTATTGTTTCATATTTCTTGTACAGAATCCTATTAGTTGACTCCTTGGGAATAGATACCCGCATATAATTCCTTTATAGTATGACAAATAGTATAATAAAATTATTTTATGTTTAAAAAAAAATTGATAACATAAAATGGTGCAAAAAACTAATATGTCTATACTTATAGCACACAAAAAACAATAAGTTAGGTTCCATAAATATATATATATATACTCACTACGTCCTTATTATAAAGGAGGGATTTAGAAATTTTGTAGTCCTATTAGATTGGCGGAATTCCAATTCCAAGGTTGTTTTTTCCACAAACACCCTTATTCATGATGCATGAGTATTGTTAGATTAGCCTAATATTAGATGGGGATACATAATTTAATATTTTGTATTGGGATTATGTAAAGGTAATTAAGAAAGTAAGAGAAAATTTATAAAAACTAGAAGTTTTCTTATTCTAAGAGAATAGACCTTATCCACCTATATAAAAGGGACGGAGGGAGTATATTCTAAAAATGATCCCGGTGTGGTAGTTATAATTGTCTTCTATGCACCAATAAACTAAATGAGTCAATATAGTTTATTTGACACAAGGTCTAACCATATTGCTAATAGTGAGTCCAAAATATAATGACTCGGTGTGGGTATCAACATTTCTTATACTTTTTGTAGAGTTATCCCTGCGTTTCTGACTCATAAGCAAGAGACGAGAACATGATAAATCCACGCGAATTTCTACATAACAAGCTAAGAAGGATATGCGCAAGATAATATCTAATCATAATGTTGATATTTAAACTTAGGTTATGATTTCTGGGTATAACTCTCAAGACATGATAATCATACAACTTACGGGTACATCATTCACCATTAATTAAGTGCTAATGGATCGAAGGTGAAGTACTTATGATAGACAAACCAATAGGCTAACGATCCATGTACCTTGTGTATTATTCATGTTTACATAACTTGATTTATGTTTAAAGTTCTTAAATATACAAGTTATAAGAAACAAACAAAGTCGTTGACTTATGTCTTTGGTGTTTTGCAAGGAAGAAATTTCGTGTTCAAGCTTGTCTTGTTTAAACTCTCGAAATATGATTCAAGCATTGGATGTTCATAGATCCTTATAATCTTGGTTAAGAACAATTTATTGTTCATGAATTATTTTTTTTCAAGTTGATCATTTGGAAATTTCCCAGGAAATGATATTTATTATTTATGGCGATTGAGAATATTTCAAAGTGTTTAAAGAGAGTTTTTATGACATTCTGAATTCTTGAAACAGTCGCACGCATACCCAATACGCGTACTCCTAGGACCTAAATTTGGGGTGCCCCAGTACGGGTACCCCTCGGCATACCCACCTAGTACTGAATTTTGCAAATGCTCATAAACTATTTTTATAAATATGTTTGGCATTGGTACAACTCTCATAGACATTTCTAATATAACTTTGTTCAACGAATCACTTTGTATTTGTGGATTTTTTTTTAGTCTTGAGTGTTATTAAGCATGATTATTGCTCGAACATTCACAACTTTCTTGGTTCATATGTGAACTTATGATGCATGGGCTTTAATGACTCATATATTTATATGCATTTTCTTATTTGTCAAGTAAATATTTTCATGCACATATGGTGGTCATTCTTCGTGTAATTTGTTCTGGAAAAGGTTAATTCTTCCTCTAAGAGTAAACCAAATCTTGTTTTTACAAGTTTGTATCTTGGAAAAGATGATCACAATACTTGATCTTCATGATTATATATCGTGTATTGCTTGATTACCATCAAATAGTTCTAAATTGTTTAGAAACACGATCACATGAAAAACTATTAAGGATTGATTCTTAACTCATATCTCCTTGTGGGATTGCTAAAATCCATTATAAAAATCATTTTAATTTATAAAAAGGTCGCTTTGTTGTTCTCTTAAGCATGACATAAGAAGGGGGAGAGTTCAATTTGAACTTGTGCTTAATTTTTATATCTTTGTGGGGAGTGCAACCGTGAATTTGTAGGAGATGCTTGTACCTATATATCTCCTTGATGAAGACGCTAAGTTCTCTTGATTAAATCGTCTAAATAAAAGTTGGTATGTGTTCTCTAGTCTTGATAACTCTTTTGTGTTACTTCATTACGATCTATGTTTTTCGCCTTTGCTAATTTTGTTGACAAAAAAGGGAGAATTATATAGTAGTATTCTACTATAAAATATGGTTTCTCATAACATTATGTAAGAGGGGTGGATTATAGAATATAGGCTTTACCTATCATGCAAAAGAGGTAAGTAAAGACTAAGGGGAAAGAACATATCACCGTAGTATTGCTTTAAAGTTTTGGTGCAATTGGACTTTGAGGTAGGTAAAAATACCACATTTTGGCTTAGCAACTTGAGTAGATTGATTATTCACTCTAAATCAAGTAGAATAATAAGTTACGGATCTTCAACAAGTACAAAATGAACACATGCATAATCGAAGGCGTTGAAGATTCAAGAAATCAAGAAGCGCAATGAAATTAAAGTATATGTAAAATGGGTTTGTTACTAAAATTGACAAAGGGGAAGATTGTTAGAGCATTATTTAGTTGAACCCACTGGCGTGGTATGTCAAGTCAGTTGCCAAATTTAGATGCCAAAACGCATTCTTGATTTAGTCACTAAATTCAGTTTCAGACTAGATTAGGTTTAAGTAATAGAGTATGGAATCAAACCTATCCTTGAAGAATGGAGATTGGAGACTACACGAATACGTATTGGTCATTAAAGGTTATGTTTATACCCAGAATTACTTCTAGGCACTAAACCCGACTGATTTGATGATGATGATGATGCAAATTAGGGTTGGAAACGAATTGGAGAAAAATAAAGGAGACAAGAATTTAACGTGGTTCAGTAAGTGGTGCCTCAATCCATGGATGAATCCCGTGAGGAGTGATTTTATTGATGATCATAATACAATTGTATTTTTTCGGGTTAGCTAACCTAGGATTCTATGTCTTTTTTAGGGTTAAGGATACATGCATTTATATAGTATATGTATCCCCTAATTCTGATGTAAACTTGATATGCGAGCAACTTGGGAAACAAGACTTCTGGAAACTTTTAGAATCTTCTTTCACGGGCTAGACGGGCTGGATTAGCGGGCTTTCCGTCTACTTTATGGACGGTACAAACATCACTCCCTCTTAACATCCAACTTGTTGGGGGTGAAGAAGTTTGTTTTTCCTTCTGCGTCGATATTTGATGACGTAACTCGCCCCCAAGCGTGAATAGAGATATCACAAAGACGCCCCCAACTGTGATAACCTGCAACAAATTTGCTCACGTGTTAGGCAAGACTTTTTTCCACGTGGTGGACTTGTGATGCTGGAGAGGTAGTCGAGTCTTGAGTAAAATGTAGTGTGCTTGCGTCTGGGGCAAGTCTTTTTATTCGTAACTTAACAAGGCTATAGCACTCGCTGCTCGGGCAGGGTGGTTGTTGCTTGTTTTGAGTACGAGTCGTTGGACCAATATCGCGCATTGGGCTTATGGTCGAGATGAGACTTTATGAGGACCAACATCGGGCATTAGACTCGTGTTCTATACAAGACTTTATGCTTGCATCGGTTCAAGTCTTTATACTCGCGTGCAAGACGAGATTCTATGCTTGCGATAAGAGCAAGACTTAAGTGCTCACGTGCAAAGTGAGGCTTTAGGTGTTTGCGATAAGAGCAAGACTTAAGTGCTCACGTGCAAGGTGAGGATTTAGGTGCTTGCGATGTGATGAAAGGCTAAATATTGAAGGGTCTAAGCAATCCTCATCTCGAACTCGATCATGTCGTTATCCATGAACCTCAAACTCGATCATGTCAATATCCACAAACCTCGAACTCAGTCATGTTGCTGCTCCAAGTGCACATTAAAGTTTTTCGAACACATGAATTTTTGCTTCCAAGCTGTATGAAATTGAAAGACGATTCAACCAAGCCAAAAATCACTCAATTCAGACTTAAAACGAATAAGTTATTGACTAAACAAGATTTGTACGAAGCGTGCGTGATATCGCAAACGTAGCAGTGATGACAGTGCAGAATACGCTGACATGGTGCTGCTGACTGGATATTTGTGGTGACGTGGCACCGAACCTACTGACATGGCAATACTTCTCAGATACAACAGTCGACATCTCAGCATGATGGTGATGTGGCAACGGTTGCTGACATGGCACTAATGCCACCAAACCTGGTGACATGGCACCGTGGTAGCTGATGTGTCAGACACTGATTTGTCTTGCTTGTTGAGCTGACAGATGACGTATATGGATGATATGGCGACTGGTTCAACCCGAAAGGTCTGAACCGAGTTGGACCAGTTGCTTAAGCGGTTGGCCCAGAACTGAACCAGACAAGCTGAACCAATTCTGACCAAGATTGAACCAGTTACCTGAACCGGATTGGACCAACACTGAACCAGTTGCATGGCTTGGGCATGGCTCGGCTCTGAGCGGCTCGAACAGATCGTCTCAGCTTGGATCTGGCTTTCTGTCATGCTTTTTGCAACACTTATTTCTATTGTGTTCTGCTTCTGGTTTTGCAATGCCTCTGTTACTGTTTTCGTAACGGTTTGTTTAATTGTTTTGCAACAGTTTCGGGTGAACCCTAATTTTTTTTTTTTTTTTTTTTTTGCTGATTTTCATGCAATATATGCATGACTTCTTCCGCACCTTTCTCAATGGCAAAACACTATTGTTTTACTCGAATCCCCTTAGTCGGCGCCAATGTTTGTACCTAAAATTACTTCTAGGCACAAAACACGATTGATTTGATGATGATGATGATATAAATTAGGGCTGGAAACGAATTAGAGAAAAATAAAGGAGACAAGAATTCAACCTGGTTCGGCAAGTGATGCCTACATCCATGAATGAATCCCGTATGGAGTGATTTTATTGATGATCGTAAAACAATTGTATTTCTTCGGGTTAGCTAACCTAGGATTCCATATATTTATTATATAGTATATGTATACCCTAATTCTGATGTAAACTTTATATGCAAGCAACTTGGGAAACAAGACTTCTGAAACCTTCTTTCACGGGCTAGACATCTTTGGATTAGCGGGCTTTCCGTCTATTTTATGGACGGTACAAACAAGTTACTAACAAACTCTTGATTCTCTTGTTTACTCTACCTCTCTTTCTATCGAAACAAGTGTTGACTCTATGGAACAATTCCTATGACAATAAATATACATTTATGTATACACTCGAGGATATTTGAACCCAATACTTTTATGAAAATGGCCTTTATCCCTAAAAAGGTCCTCATGTTGTGGTAAACGAAAATGCAATTACAACGAGCTAAAAATCACTCAATTCCGAGTTATAATAAAAAAGTTATGAGTGATTTATCATAACAACATTTATATGTGTGCCTAAGGTTGGTTTTGTGACTGGAAAATTGTACACGAACTTTTGGCAACAGTTCACGAACTAAAACCGCGAATACGTGATTAAAGGCATATTTGGTCAAGTTACTTAGTATTTCCTTTCCTAGACAAGGTAGTTTTGTTTCCAAGAAGCTAAGCATTGATCATTCACTATAAATAGAGGTTTCATGTAACCATACAAACTATCCCATGAAAAATTGTGTGTTGCATAAGGTTGTTTTCTATATATTTGTTCTTCACGAACAAGGGTGGGATTCCAAAAGACTTTACATGGGGATCACAAAGGACATGCAAGCTATCACTGATAGTTGTGGAACCCGCTTCTAGTCTTGTGAAAAGCGGGGTACAACAACCACACCCAATATTTCGTTTGGCAACTGGGAGAGGACTTACTCCAATATACTTTCAAGAGAATCAACTAGACAGTCAGACTCAATCTTATAGAAAAGTATATCCAAGAGCGATATCTCTATTTCTCAATTCAACCTGCAATCAACAAATAGGAATTTGCGAGCCCGATTGAATATAAGAGAAATAACTTGAACGACACCAAAGACCAATGTTCAAGTGTCAATCAATTTATATCAACAACCAAAGGTATGATTATCTAATTGATTGATCTTAACGCACAACCTGTGATATTTCAATTATATAACAAAATATAATGCGGAAAAGAAATAACACGATACATTCTAATTTTGTTAACGAGGAAAACCGCAAATGCATAAAAACCCCGCGACCTAGTCCGATTTGAACACCACACTGTATTAAGCCGCTACAGACACTAGCCTACTACCAATGAACTTCTGACTGGACTATAGTTGAACCCTAATCAATCTCACACTGATTCAAGGTACAGTTGTGCTCCTTACGTCTCTGATCCCAGTAGGATACTACACACTTGATTCCCTTAGCTGATCTCACCCACAACCAAGAGTTGCTACGACCCAAAGTCGAAGACTTGATAAACAAATAAATCCGTCTCATACAGAAAAGTCTATTGGAAAAGATAAATCTGTCTTCCACAAAAATACCTACGAGTTTTGTTCCGTCTTTTGATAAATCAAGGTGAACAATAACCAATTGATAACCCGGACTTATATTCCCGAAGAACAACCTAGTATTATCAATCACCTCACAATAATCTTAATCGTATGTGATAGACGCATTTATGTGTCTAATTTGTCCTCAATGTTTCATATTGTTAGTACTCGTTTTTGTCCTTATTATGGTGTTTTTGTGTGTTTGTAGGTATTTTTGGAAATAAAGATTGTTGGAAAATTCGGGTCGAAAAGTTGCTCGGAACACCCCGGAGGACATTTGCTATTCGGACTCCCACTTTGGATAAGGGGTAACCCAATTACTAAGGGGCACCCAACTGATATTCGCACCCCCAGCTGTTGGATAAGGGGCAACCCTTTCTTCCTCGTTTGAAAATTATTTTTGGCGGGAAAAAATGGTTTCACAGGGAAGAACTAGGGTTGCGATTTTGAAGCTGTTCCCGTGAGACTAAATGGCTGTGATTGTTTGGGTAGCTACCTTTGGGCCTAACAGGGTTGGTATGGGTCGATACGACGTCTACTTTTGGCTAGATAATTCGCGAGGAGAAGACAGAGAGCATGTGCCGAGAAGAGATATTCACGGGATCGTATGTGTCGATGCGATTTTGAGTAAGGCAGAGCGTGTTTAAATTAATCTGGGACGTCTATCCAACAAGTTCAACTAATTTGGACAGCTACAGACGCGTGCAAGAGAAGAATAAGGAAATATTTCCTTAAAATGGAAGTAAAAGATATATCGAGTAATGGAGGATTTTTGGCAGTGATGGAGCGAGATTTTTTGGTGTCTATGGCTATATAAAGGGTACTCGTGCACCACAGAAGGGTTACGGAGAGATTGGGAGAGTCCAGAGCAACCACAGAGCAATAAAAATCAAGTTAGAGAATTCTGCTGCTGCTGCTGCCATTGAAGAACACGAAGAACATTCAACGCACCGCAAACCGTCGTTTATCAACAGTGATAACGACTCACAACCGTGGGTCGTAGTTCTGGAGACAGTCTTAAAGCAACAGTGACAGTTTTTCTTTATAGTTCTTTGTAACAGTGTTTGCAACAATTATAATCGTTGCAAACACCCGATTTTCATCATTTTCTCCATTTCATCATTTGTACACCTCCTTTGAGCAATAATAATGATTTTTGAGCGTGTTTCCAACATGATGAGCGGCTAATTCTCCCACAACCAAGGCAATGAGGAAGCTATTTACGCATGAATAATCGGTAACTATTTTATTTTCTCTAATTTATAATTAATAATTCACTCAATCACTGCTTTTGCAGAGTTTTAATTGTTTGCAAAATTCTTTTCATTAGTTGTGATTCAATTAGATATTTTATGCTTGTATTAAGATAATCTATGCTTAGGGGATACAATTAATTTTTGAGAATTTGCCTGATTATTTGTGAATTAAGGAACAAGGGATTTAAAAGATAATTAGAGTTTTGGGTTATTTACCGTTATTCATTCATGTGTAATAGTGGAATCAGTGTCTTGGTTATTTTCTCATATCTTGAATCAATTTTGTGTTAAGTTTTCTTTATTATTAATTTTTATAAGTCTAAAATCCATTGCTTTCACAAGTCTCAACGAACCTTTTTACTACAACATTAGTATGGTAGCGAAACAAGATATTGTGAAATCACAAATGATGAGACGAGGATGTTTGTGACTACTTTTAATCTTACCTATCGGAGATAAATCTCAAGCAAATCTTAGCAAAGGTAATACTCAATAATGATAGTAAAATTAAGATCAGAACACGTAACTATAGAGAAAATAGTTGGGCATGGCTTCACAATCCCAATGAAGTCTTCAAGTCGTTAACTTACAGGGTTTCGTGAAAAACCTAAGGTTAAAGGAGAATCGACTCTAGCTTATGCAACTAGTATCACACAGGAGGTGTGGGGATTAGGTTTCCCAGTTGCTAGAGTTCTCCTTTATATAGTTTTCAAATCAGGGTTTGCAATCTAAGTTACCTTGGTAACATAGCATTCAATATTCACCGTTAGATGAAAACCCGATTAGATTCAAGCTAATATCTTTCAACTGTTAGATCGAACTTAGCTTGTTATACACAAATGAAATGTACCTTCATTTAGGTTTATGTAGCCGTACCTAAACGTGTACACCATGTTGGCTCAACTGTAGTTAACCGAAGAGCTATATGAACACTCTCATATCAACCTTATTCATCTTAACCATAATTAGTTCAAATGACTCAAATAAAACTAGTTAAAGAGATGTTCAATTGCTATATTCTCTAACCGTAAATATGAATGAAGAGCAATGCTTGAACCGAGAGCTCTGCTCAGTAAGCATGACATAAGTTATTTTTTCTTGTGAATGCTTTGGAAAATTTCTCTAATGCAATTTCTAGCCTCTCTACACAATTCATTCTCCTCCCAATTCAATATCCTATTACTTTATATCTGTGGATTTTTAAGCTACTTCATCAAGATTGCTTTCAAAATATGTACTTACAAGATTACATTCATCATCACTGAAATCAACAAGAAGAAAAACATCTATCTTTACTTTCAAGATCAACAAACAAGTAACATTCGATGTTTTTACATTACTGATACCATGACTAAAAAAGAACAGGGAAACAATAACATTTATCACCATTTCTTACAACCTATAGAAAGTCTTGAGGTCCACAACCCTCAATCTAAGCAAAATATCTTCAAACTTGTCAACCGCAAACACCCCATCACCATTACAAAAAACACAACTACCTATCAACATCAAAATACTAGCAGAACAAAAAACAAAGCCGACCGTCAAGAGAAGAAGCAAAATAAGTTCAACATTACCATTATCCATATCAACAGAAAGATGGAGAAAAGCAAGTACCGAGAAAACCACCTTGTAAAAAACTTGTTAATCATCTTCAAAATTGGTCCAAATTCTGAAGATATGGTTGTTCTCAGTACCCCAGAAGGGACTCCTAAAAGTCTTCTTCATCGTAGCTCCAATTCTCCTCCTCTGCATATTGATCACTATACTCACTGCCTGTTAATGCGGGAGATACTTTGGACTGTCATCCGAAGATGAACTCTCATCACCATCACTTCCTTCATTCTCATCACTTTCATCCTCCAAAATCTCTTCATCATCACTTGACTCCCCCTCTTGCATGGTTCTGGCGAAGATTGATGGATGGGCTCTCTCATTATCAAATCTCCTGTGCAGCTTCTTGACAAGATATGCCTCCATCCACTTACGTTCAGCATCAATATCTGAGTCCTCCTCACTGGTGTTCATCTCCTCTATTGGGTACTCAAATCCATTCTTTGACTCTTCATCGGAATCGCTATCAGTTGCACTTCCAACACCCTTTGGCCTCTTTGATCTTGCTACTCTCTCCTCCTCTTTTCGATCTTCTCTCTCAAAGTGCTTCACCTTCCAAACCTCAAACAAAGCATCAAGTCTCTTTGCCTCTCGCCTCTGTCGAGCCATCTCTTGTGCTGCCTATTTTTCAGCCTCTCGCCTCTGTTGAATCCTTACCATTGCACGTCGATCCAATTCCTCCAACAAATCTCTTCTCAATTTCTCTATCTCCTAATCTTGCGGAGCTAAAGAAAGACTTTTGGCTTGTTTATATCCTGACATTGTTGGGAGTGCATTGGCGGGATGAGAATTCTAGTTATTTTTAGGGAGGTTTTGATTTCCACTACTTGCCATTCTCTAGATATCTCTCTTTTCTCCTAATTTTTTCCTTTTCTGGGTATAATCTCTCTGATCATCCGATAAACCCATTTTATAGACCCTTAATTAATACCATTCATATCCGCTTATGGCGTTTGGTTAAGAGTCATGTCCCTAGACCATGCACGCCGGTTCAATACCCCATACACTGTACTCAGAGTCATCATGACGCTTTGAAAAATTATCTCACAAAATCAACTTCCTCTAACCCTTCAAATGTTGGTTTAATTGCATCTCTTAGTCTACTCCGCCTCATTGCACCAAACATAATTCTATAACCACCTCTAGCCCACATTGTTTCACCATTAAGAATGAAATTGGTAAGCCACCATGCCTTGTATTTTTTATTTGGGTTTTAATCTTTGAATATGATTTTATGCAGGTTCAGATACTGCAACACCTGTTAGGAGGCATCATTAGCGTTTAGGGCATGTCGGGTAGTTGCATGAAGTCTCACAATACCAACCATCTCATCATAAATGCCCAAAACCCTACATCCAAAAATAACCATCTCGTCTACCAAACAAAACTTCATCTCATCATTACCACCTCGGCTAACCTTTTGCTATTTCACACCATCTCTCATTACACCCCTTCTACCTTAATTGCTTTTGGAAGTACCCAAAATATGCTGCAATTTTCAAAAGCTAACAATAATCCAAGATTGTACTTTAAATCATATAAAACTAATTTCCACCTGAAGGAGTATTACTTTTATTGGGCGTCTACCATTATTTTAAATGTCTTATCAGCCTACATGTTAAAAATGTTCACATCCATAAGGTTTCAGCAAGGCATTATAGTCATGGGCTCTACCAATACCACTGATTCATTGCCCAACACCACTGCTAGTGAACATTACCTTCCTATACCCATGCTGAACCTTACACAATTTCTTCTCCCTGCTATCAACAGAAAATATAACCTCTTGATCGGACTTTCCTTCTTTAAGGTTCGGTCTTCTAGACAGTTTCATATCTCTTTTTCTCTGAACATCTCTATGAATTGTCTTCATTCTTTTTTAATACCTATTGTTTACTGGCATTATAAAATCCATATACAATTTCAAATATCTTATAGATTTGCTTGCAATCCAAAGAGGGCAGACAAATACTTATCTCATAAGTTCATCAATCCATTTATTGATTACATGGAGGAACCCAAGTCTACTAGTGAAGCTCACTCATCTACCTCCGTTCAACACCTCTCTTCTGAAATGGCCGTTCAACACCTCTCTTCTGAAATGGCTGAGAATCTTTCTTTACTAAAAAATCTTCCTGCTTCTCTTTCTGAACCTGTTTACATTGATAAAACAGTTGTTCTTGCTGAAAATGATAACAATTGGAAGTGGTGTATGGTGGGTTACATCTGCAGTGAAACATTAGTACCCACTTCCTCTATAAGATACTATATCTGCTCTCAATGGCCATTGTCGCAAACCCCTACTGTTACAAACTTCAATGGATTGAGAAACAAAGTTCTGATAAGATTCTTAGCCGAGAGTGACTTCATCAGGGTAAATGAACAACGCCCTTGGTTTGCTTGCGTATTCCTAATTGTTCTTTATGTGGTTTCATTTGATGAAGAAATGATGTGGCTCATCTTATGCAACGTTCCTAAAGAATGTGTCGAATTTAAAGACCTAAAACAGCTCACTCTCAACCTTGGTGAACCCCTTGATGCAAAAGATCCTTATGGCAGCCATCCTCTCAAGAAAAATGTCAAAATCTATGTGAGAATCCCAATCAACCGAGCTCTCCTAACTGGTATTCCGCTGCTCACTATAGGAAGAGAGGAACCTTTTCTCATTGAATGTAGGTACTTCCAAGTCCCAAGGAATTTTTGCTACTCTTGTCGTGTCACTAATCATAGAGATGTTGTCCGCCTACTCGGCCGGGCAAAGCAAAAACTTATAAAGGAAGCCAGTTATTCTGCTTCAAACATTAGATACCCACCAGTTTCAAGACTCATGGTGCCACCTGTTCAAGTTCAACAACCTCCTGAAATTACTACAACCATCCCTGCAGTTATTTCTCCACCCACTCAAGCTGATGAAGTGCCAGATTCTCAAAGCCATATGTTATCATCTCATGTCTTAGTGGATAAAGGAAAATCTGCAGTGGTCTGTCAAAATTTCACATCGTCAACTCAGAAGTCCCCTAATAACTTGATCAATATGGGACCTTTTGGTAGCAGATCTACCTCTCTAAAGATTCATGAAATAGGAGCTACCCAAACCAAGCAACTCATTCCTTTGGTTAATGGACTACCACTTATTTTGAAGAAAGTCCATAGTCAAGATGAAGTCCTGCCTACTTTGAGTCTTATACCTGAGTCCAGTTACTCGGGACCGATCTGCACCAACAACTCGGCCATAAGGTTCAAAACGGTGGCTACCCCGACCCAAAAAGCAGTTATTTCTATGACAGCTGATCATGATTCTTTGTCCAATTTGAATAGGAAAATTAACCCTCGTGTTGAACTCGGAAAAATGACCAGATCTTCTTCTCCTTTCTTGGGTGACCTTGCTTCTACCCCCTCAAAATTGATAACTCTGAACCATATTATTCTACTCTTTTCCCTCCTATCACCAAATTGGGGGACATCTCCACTTTTAATCTATCCCACTGTACTTTCAATACCCACCCCTCTCCGGTGAATTTGTAAACTTCACCGTCCCTACCGATGTCTTCAAATGACAATGGTGTCCGAAACAATTCCTCTCATGAGGCTGCTGATCTGAACCTAGATGCTACACAAGGATCTATCTTTGCTGGTGGAAATAACAATTCTCAATCTAATGGGAATCAGAATTCTGCCAATCAGGTTCCTTCTTCCCCCACTCCCATTATTTCTTCCTCATCTCATCCTGCCATTTCTTGTTTCCCTGTTAATAATGTGAATATTTTTCAATGGAATGTGCCTGGTCTTGGTAAGAAATCTGCTAATAAAGAACTTAGTATCCTCCTTAGGAATGTTAATCCTGACTTCATCTTCTTGTCTGAAACTAAAATGCAAAATGATTTTGCTGCTAGAAAATTGAGAAATATGGGTTTCCCCTATACTGCTCATGTGCCTTGTGTTGGAAGAAGTGGTGGTCTAGTGCTGGCTTGGAAGAAAGAGATTGATCTTAATATTATCTCCACTAGTAATATGGGCATCCATGTTACTAGGGACATCATTCACTCTAAAACTTGCCACATTCATTTCATTTATGGAAAACCTAATACTGCCTCGAGACAAGCTTTCTGGGAGACCCAGTGTCAATTACCACCTATACCAATAGATGAACCAGCTTTCTTTATAGGTGATTTTAATGTTCTCGTAGGTCCTGAAGATTAAAGTGGGGGTCTAGAAACAGTTCCAAAATCATTTTTGGTGTACTTAATTTCGGTTTGATGTCTCTTAATGGATTGATTTTGATACATAAATGTAATGCAATTATTGTTTATAAGCTGATTCTAGAACTTGGCTATGGTTTAGAATTGTTCTTAGTTGAGTCGAATATATTTTTGCTTGTTGAAAAGGGTGACAGTCAGGATGATTGCAAGTTGTTAGATAGAAGGCGTCAACAAGGTAAGGTTCTCTGGACCTTTTTTCTACTTCAAATGACAAAGGAACCTGCTGTTGATGGTGGATTTTCGTTCAAGGTTGAGTTTGTAAAAAACCAGAAAAATCATGCGCTGACATCTTGTAAAAGATAAAGCCATTTATAAGTGTTGGATACTCCCTCACTTAATTCGGCCTTTTGTATTTCGTACTCATTATCGGAGGTGTGGCATGACGACCGAGTGTTACTCTTACAGAGTAACACGAACCTCCAAGCACTATAATGAATCCATGTACGAAATACCCGTGCACAGCCGATTCTCGTGTGTTATACTAGCCCGAGCCCTCTCGGTGTGTTATACTAGCCCGATTGAGCCCCTCTCGGTGTGTTATACTAGTCCGATTGAGCATCCGGACTTTGATCAGATCGGGCCTCCGGATATGATTCGATCGCAATCATCCAACTCCACAAGCATGATTGGATGACCACAGATCAATTCCATCACCCCCAAGCGTGTATGGAATACACACGCCTTAGCTTGCTGTGATATGATTCGATCGCAGGTCATCCAACTCCACAAGCATGATTGGATGACCACAGATCAATTCCATCACCCCAAGGTGTATGGAATACACACGGCCTTAGCTTGCCAAATATGATTCGATCGCAGTCATCCAACTCCACAAGCATGATTGGATGACCACAGATCAATTCCATCACCCCAAGGTGTATGGAATACACACGGCCTTAGCTTGCCAAATATGATTCGATCGCAGTCATCCAACTCCACAAGCATGATTGGATGACCACAGATCAATTCCATCACCCCAAGCAGGTATGGAATACACGGCCGATCCGCATGGTCGACCATTGGCCTTTGCTTGCCAATAAACCGTCCATACCAAGCATTATGGACGGAAAAACCCTAAATTAGGTTTGCGGCATATTACATGTGCCGCAAAACGGTCTCAACCATCCATCTTCGCGGTATAGATGGAGGGTGTAGATGTAGACTCAAAGGGCCTGGAGCATGTCGACACAATCACCATGTGACCGCCTACACACTTGGCCAATCGGTCAAAGCCAACCGTGGTTGGTTACAACAAAACCGTCCGCCCAAAAGAGCATGGTCGCGCGGCTTTGAAAGCCAAAATTAGGGTTCAAGCCATCACGCGCGTCCATCTTCTCCCACGAATGGAGGGTCACAGATTAGATTAGCAGTGTCCGGTCATACCAAAGATGACCACCGTGGGCCCATCTACCTCCTCTTGCGGTCGGCCAAGGCACATCATTCCCGGCCAACCCAAAACGCACGCCCAAACTCGTGCGGTTACACTCCCAAATCCTAAACCGATCTCGACCGCTCAACTTCACCTGGGATGATTTGAATGGCTTAGATCACGTTTTCATGGGATAATCAAGTATAGGTGTGAACACCAACCTACCACCTACACGGTGGTATGATCGACCAAGACCGACCAAGATGGGTCGTCTTGGGGCGCGCGCCCAAACTTGGGATGACACGCGGTTATCAATTCCTTTGGTAAGAGATTGCCGCAGAACCGATCTCAACCACTCCTCTTCACCCGACGAATTGGGTGGCTTAGATCACGTTTCATGAGACGGTAAGACATAGGCGTGAACATCAGCCACTGTCTACACGCCAAATTAACTGGCCAAGACCGACCAAGCTAGGTCGTCTTGGAAAACGCGCTAGGAAGAGAGTATGGCGCGCGGCTTCTTGCGGCATCAAACTCCTATCGCAAATCGATCTCAACCACTCAACTTTACCGGTCGAATTGAGTGGCTTAGATCGCGCCTTCTTGGTAAAGTGAAGTATGGACGTGCACACCGGCGTGTTGTCTACACACATGCCCGGTCGGTCCTCTTCAAAACCCTTCCCATGCTTGTTTTCACTAAGTGAAGAGTGATGCTTGCGCACCTCTTTTTAAAACCCTAATTTCATCAACGGTCGCAGATGAGTGTCTCAAACATCATCTCATCCGTCCGACTTCACCCGGCTTGGGTTATACAACCCCTGGGGAGTTATTTGGTTAGTGAGGAGTCATTACCCATCACTTTACCACACCGTAATGCGCACTGTGCATAAAATACACACGATACTCCACAAGTATCGACTTTCTCGAATAACGCAGAGTTATTCAATTCAGCATTACATGCTATCTTCCGTGGATCCACGATCCACATTCCGCATATCAATCATGTCACAAATCGGGGATACTTATCGGGGTATTGGTCCGGCGGTTTACGCTGCGGCGGCGTGCAACGCGCCATTACAAGAACGTGTTAGGAAGTCATGGACGGTTAAAGATGAACCGAGAAGTGGGCAAGACCGGTCGTATGCTACCGACACACAACTCCACCACTCCATCATTCCATTACCTCCACTTCCCACGAGAAACGTGAATGAGGCTCAATGACTTGTATAAATAGGTTCTCCGCCCTATTTCGAAAACAAGACAAGACAACAGAACAACACAAGTTCAGTCGACAGAAACCAAGTGTTAATACAACATTGTATTCAAACACCCGGAGCCCCGCTTGCATCAACCGCAAGCTTGCTCATCTTTCGTTACAAGTCATAAGCAAGCCAACATCTTTCACAATCTCAACGCCTTCTTCGCTTCCCTCCCTAAGATCAACCCCATCTCCTTCACTTTGTGACCAAAACAAGTCCGGAACGGCCATTTCTTGGTTTAGGCCGGACTTGCACAGATTGATCTCTCGAATCTACAAGCACTCACCGCGCAGTGCATTTGTTGTAGGTTTAAATTCATTCCTCATCACACCCCAAATTACCAAATTCGGCAGGAGTAATTTTCACCCAATTGTTGATGGGTGAAAATTACTCCTGCCGAATTTGGTAATTTGGGGTGTGATGAGGAATGAATTTAAACCTACAACAAATGCACTGCGCGGTGAGTGCTTGTAGATTCGAGAGATCAACTGTGCAAGTCCGGCCTAAACCAAGAAATGGCCGTTCAGACGAGCTGTCACAAAGTGAAGGAGATGGGTGATCTTAGGAGGAAGCGAAGAAGGCGTTGAGATTGTGAAAGATGTTGGCTTGCTTATGACTTGTACGAAAGATGAGCAAGCTTAAGTTGATGCAGCAGTTCGGTGTTTGAATACAATGTTGTATTAACACTTGGTTTTCGATCGAACTTGTGTTGTCTCGTTGTCTTGTCTTGTTTTCAAATAGGAGGAGAACCTATTTATACAAGTCATTGAGCCTCATTCACGTTTCTCGTGGGAAGTGGAGGTAATGGAATGATGGAGTGGTGGAGTTGTGTGTCGGTAACACACGACCGGTCTTGCCCACTTTTCCTGTTCATCTCTAACCGTCCACTTCCCACGAGAAACGTGAATGAGGCTCAATGACTTGTATAAATAGGTTCTCCGCCCTATTTCAAACAACAAGACAAGACAACGAGAACAACACAAGTTCAGATCGACGAAACCAAGTGTTAATACAACATTGTATTCAAACACCCTGAGCTCCGCTTTGCATCAACCGCAAGCTTGCTCATCTTTCTGTTACAAGTCATAAGCAAGCCAACATCTTTCACAATCTCAACGCCTTCTTCGCTTCCTCCCTAAGATCAACCCCATCTCCTTCACTTTGTGACCGAAACAAGTCCTGGAACGGCCATTTCTTGGTTTAGGCCGGACTTGCATGCATTGATCTCTCGAATCTACAAGCACTCACCGCGCAGTGCATTTGTTGTAGGTTTAAATTCATTCCTCATCACACCCCAAATTACCAAATTCAGCAGGAGTAATTTTCACCCATCAACAATTGGCGACCACAGTGGGAGGTTGATCTATCGGTTGCAAAAAATTGAATTCTCAATCATTCAGTTTTCATCCCGCGATGTATCCTAACTCGGAGACCACAGGCGGTTCAGATATCATGGGAAGCATAGCTGGAATGTTGGAGGATGTCTTGGCAAATCAAGCCGGTATCACCAGAAGGTAGACCGAAACATTCCGCCTTTTGAATGATATAACATCACAATTACAAGAAGGGTCGGCGTGCATCTACTCGCAAGGTGCAAGAAACGCCGAATCCTTAGCCAGAGTCACACCTTTACCGGTGGAGAGGAAAAAGAGCCCGCAGGAGACTCGGGAAAGATGAACAACATGGTCCAGTCAACAATGAAGAACCGAGGCAACTCCACAGAGGAGAGGACCTGTCCGGAGTACTACAACGTCTACCGGATAAAGAAATGGAGCCTGCAGCTTACGGATCCCTGCTGGAAGATTTACATCTCAAGACCCTTGTCGAAGCCGTGAAGAAACGCTTGAGGAAGGAGAAATCAATCAAGTAACACGTGAGTACAGAGGATGGGAACGTTCAATTCGATCACTCAGCAGTGATATTACAACACCTCCCATCACCAGAGCCAGAGCAGTTGCAAGTCCTGGCATCTCATCAAGTGTAACACCTCCGGTAGTCACCAGAGCAACAACTTCCACTCCTTCATCAGGACGAGGAACCGGAGGGGCGAGAGGAGGACCATCTCCCATTATTGCAGACTTGATGGGAAAGCAGGAAGTTCTTGTCAAGACTCAAACGGATATGGCCGCAACTCGGAAAGAGGTACTCACTTTTCTTAAGACATTAACTGATCGATTCCCACATGACCCGCAACAGCCCCTGGAGCCAACAAGGAATGAATTCAACGCACCGGAGAAGGTACTTCAATGGCACGGACCTACATGGACCTGATCAAAGAAGCGACATCAGATATGAGCGGTCCTGTCACGGAGGCTCCTACACTGGGACCGATCCTCACAACGATCTTCCTCGAGTCAATAGTTTCACTGGGTTCGGGCCGGTCCTGTCATGGAGTCTCCTACACTGGGACCGATCCTCACAACGATCTTTCTCAAGTCAATAGTTTCACTATGAACCAGAGGGTGGATCGGGAAGCGGTTTCTATATAGTGGAAAGTTTATGCAAACTTTCACATCTCTCAAGAATCAGCGACGGAGACGTTTTGCTGCTATCAACCAGAGGAAGGTCAGGACCGTGACCTACATGTCACCGCACGCATCAAGGATTAAGAGTTCAAGACGACCCTTATCTACACAGGATCGTCTTCATTACTCTCAAGATTCTCAGGACATCCAAGACTCTCCCAGCAAGGTCGTACTGGAAGCCTACCACAATGACGGACTTCGAGGGAAACCAAACCAGCACATACGGGAGAAACTCCGTGGAAAGAATCAGACAAGTTCGTTGCATCCCACTCCCCATGTGGGCGTCAATTCAGGAAGAAGACCGTCTTGCATCATTAAGGGCTAGTACCCACGATGCATTTTGCTGACGAAGCATTCTTCTCCATCCTGTGAAGCCACGACCCACGTTCACACGAAGAGGGAACGAACTTTTATGGTGAGTCGTGACCAGAAAGGGAAAACGGTATACCGAAACTGCCATTATCAATTAGCAGGAAAGACCGACACCTGGCCTCTCCACCCAACGGAATGCTACAACAAAGAATGAACCACAAGAGCAAGTGCTAGATGCTCCACAACTGCTGCAAGAGGGAACCAACTCCACAACTGATGAGCTCGACGATAAGGAATCTCCTAGGCCTATCTCCATCAGCTCGACCCTGTGTAATCATTCATACAATCTCCGATCCAAGCCGGTCAGACAATCTCTGAGGCAATCCAGCGTGAGACCAGATGCAACCAGCGGACATGGCATATTCTCCTCCATGGATGGATGTTGCGGCTACAACCAGATAAGGATGTACGAGCATGATGCAAAGCCGATACCTCAAGGGAGCAGCCTCAAGAAGATAACGATGTCCACGCATCATATCGAGCAAGATCGGGCGAGTCACTCTACTGCATGAAGTGGTCGAACAAGATCCGAGCGAGTCACCTTATCAGACAGTGGTACATGTCTATCATGCTATGTTGGAGAATCCGCAATTTTGGTCGTCCTCCGGAGCTGTTGAACTCTCATCTACAACAACATATGCCCTGATAGAAAGAACCAGGCCTGCCGGTAATGAAGAGCCTCATAATGTTTGTAGGGGCATATATCTCACCAACAGGCGATACAACCTTGACCTTCTCGTAGCGGTTCCCACAAGGCAACAAGAGGAAAACTACCGAGATACAACATCCTGCGCGTCCGCCGACTCCAACTCCAGTACCGCATGCACGACTCCCACGATGATGAGGCAATGCCCAAGATATTCTATATCTGGCTCGACAACGACCACTACGAACAAACCATGTAAACCACGCTTGGGGACTGAGGCTCGCATGAAGTTCCTTCACCTTGACCAAAGGCTTCTTCAACACGAGAAAGATGGTCAGTCAAGAATCATGGAATTCGCAAGGGTAAATCGAATCAAGAGCGCGCTCCGCTTCAACGCTTCCTCCAGCAGAAGCTGCTTCAATGGTCTATCCAAGAGCCGCCTCAATGCTCTCTCTCCGGACCCTGTTCACTTCGTAATCCTCGCTTCAACACTGTCTCCGAATCTACCTCAACGTTCGCACCAGAAGCCACTTTAACATCCTCTCGAGTCGTTTCAACACTCAAGCTACACCAATAATCTGCGCTCCGGTCAAGTTGTCTTTGATGTACTCATTGCTCAACGTGCGTCTCATTCATCCTTCATGAGGATCCAGCAGAGCATGAAAAACCCTGAAGTCGATAGGAGGAGGGTTATCCTGTGGAACGAATATTTTCATATAGTTGAGAGAGCGCGGTGAACAACTCATCATCAATGTTCGGCATGTATTTGAGGCTGTCAACACTTCCACCAGCATTATCTTCAGAAGACATATCAACGGGAGTTCTTTTCTTTCTACCGCAATGAAATAAAAGACAGGAGTTAGAACTTGTATGAAAGCACATGAGAAGTGTATTCACACACGGTAAGACACAACTCACATCAGAGCACACAATGGCCGGTCCAAACATCGTTCAAGCATGTCTGGTATTGATTTCAGTCCGGTATAAGTTTCAAGACCGGTATTGCTCAAGTCTCAAGTCTGGCGCACACAGCAGGGCCGGTTTCAGTCGAAGCACATGGCCGACGTTTGAAGCATGTACACAGTGGACCCACTTTCAACCGAAGCAGACACAACAAGCCCACGTTCGATCAAGCAGGCGCAGTAACCCCACGAACGAAGCAGGCGCAACAGTCAGTCGATTAGGCACATCCCCACGATTGAACGAAGCAGGCGCAATAGCCCCTCGACCGAAGCAGTCATAGCAAGGTCGATCGAAGCAGGCAAGACCGACATCATGCTAGGGGAACACTTTTCTGGACGTCTCTTGAACGTGACATGCTCGAAGGACAGGACGACCCGTCTCTCCTGGTAACATCTAACATTGTCTCATAAGTTTTATCTTTAACTGTCACCATCTCATGCCTACCACACAATAGTGTAACCATTGTGTGCTAGGCAGGGGACTTAATGTTGATGGTGGATTTTCGTTCAAGGTTGAGTTTGTAAAAAAACCAGAAAAATCATGCGCTGACATCTTGTAAAAGATAAAGCCATTTATAAGTGTTGATACTCCCTCACTTAATTCAAACCTTGTATTTCCGTACTCATTATCGGTGTGGCATGACGACTGAGTGTTACTCTTACAGAGTAACACGAACCTCCAAGCACTATAATGAATCCATGTACGAAATACCCGTACAGGCTGATTCTCGGTGTGTTATACTAGCCCGAGCCCTCTCGGTGTGTTATACTAGCCCGATTGAGCCCTCTCGGTGTGTTATACTAGCCCGATTGAGCATCCGGACTTGACTGTATCAGTCTCCGGATATGATTCGATCGCAGTCATCCAACTCCACAAGCATGATTGATGACCACAGATCAATTCCATCACCCCCAAGCAGGTATGGAATACACACGGCCTTAGCTTGCCGATATGATCTGATCGCAGTCATCCAACTCCACAAGCATGATTGGATGACCACAGATCAATTCCATCACCCCCAAGCAGGTATGGAATACACACGGCCTTAGCTTGCCAAATATGATCTGATCGCAGTCATCC
Organism: Papaver armeniacum; assembly: GCA_023531295.1. Taxonomy (NCBI): domain Eukaryota; kingdom Viridiplantae; phylum Streptophyta; class Magnoliopsida; order Ranunculales; family Papaveraceae; genus Papaver; species Papaver armeniacum. Next base: position 374,794 of record JAJJWW010004489.1, read on the forward strand.
AACTCCACAAGCATGATTGGATGACCACAGATCAATTCCATCACCCCAAGCAGGTATGGAATACACACGGCCTTAGCTTGCCAAATATGATCTGATCGCGGTCATCCAACTCCACAAGCATGATTGGATGACCACAGATCAATTCCATCACCCCCAAGCAGGTATGGAATACACACGGCCGACCCGCATGGTCACCATTGGCCTTTGCTTGTTAATAAACCGTCCATACCAAGCATTATGGACGGAAAACCCTAATTAGGGTTTTGCGGATATTACATGTGCCGCAAAACGGTCTCAACCATCCATCTTCGCAGGTATAGATGGAGGGTGTAGATGTAGACTCAAAGGGCCCGGAGCATGTCGACACAATCACCATGTGACCGCCTACACACTTGGCCAATCGGTCAAAGCCAACCGTGGTTGGTTACAACAAAACCGTCCGCCCCCAAAAGAGCATGGTCGCGCGGCTTTGAAAGCCAAAATTAGGGTTCAAGCCATCACGCGCGTCCATCTTCTCCGGCACGAATGGAGGGTCACAGATTAGATTAGCAGGTCCGGCCATACCAAAGCATGACCACCGTGGGCCCATCTACCTCCTCTTGCGGTCGGCCAAGGCACATCATTCCCAGCCAACCCAAAACGCACGCCCAAACTCGTGCGGTTACACTCCCAAATCCTAAAATGATCTCGACCGCTCAACTTCACCGGATGATTTGAATGGCTTAGATCACGTTTTCATGGGATAATCAAGTATAGGTGTGAACACCAACCTACCACCTACACGGTGGTATGATCGACCAAGACCGACCAAGATGGGTCGTCTTGGGGCGCGCGCCCAAACTTGGGATGACACGCGGTTATCAATTCCTTTGCGGTAAGAGATTTCTGCCGCAAACCGATCTCAACCACTCCTCTTCACCGGACGAATTGGGTGGCTTAGATCACGTTTCATGAGACGGTAAGACATAGGCGTGAACATCGGCCCTACTGTCTACACGCCAAACTAACCAAGGCCAAGACCGACCAAGCTAGGTCGTCTTGGAAAACGCGCCGGAAGAGAGTATGGCGCGCGGCTTCTTGCGGCATCAAACTCCTATCGCAAATCGATCTCAACCACTCAACTTTACCGGTCGAATTGAGTGGCTTAGATCGCGCCTTCTTGGTAAAGTGAAGTATGGACGTGCACACCGGCGTGTTGTCTACACACATGCCCGGTCGGTCCTCTTCAAAACCCTTCCCATGCTTGTTTTCGACCAAGTCAAGAGTGATGCTTGCGCACCTCTTTTAAAACCCTAATTTCATCAACGGCCGCAGATGAGTGTCTCAAACATCATCTCATCCGTCCGACTTCACCAGCTTGGTTATACAACCCAGTCGAGTTATTTGGTTAGTGAGGAGTCATTACCCATCACTTTACACACCGTAATGCAAAGATACACGCATAAAATACACACGATACTCCACAAGTATCGACTTTACGAATAACGCAGATTATTCAATTCAGCATTACATGCTATCTTCCGTGGATCCACGATCCACATTCCAGGACATCAATCATGTCACAAACCGGGGATACTTATGAGGGTATTGGTCCAAGCGGTTTCACGGCGTGCGGCGTGCAACGCGCCATTACAAGAACGTGTTAGGAAGTCATGGACGGTTAAAGATGAACTGGAGAAGTGGGCAAGACCGGTCGTATGCTACCGACACACAACTCCACCACTCCATCATTCCATTACCTCCACTTCCCACGAGAAACGTGAATGAGGCTCAATGACTTGTATAAATAGGTTCTCCGCCCTATTTCGAAAACAAGACAAGACAACAGAACAACACAAGTTCAGTCGACAGAAACCAAGTGTTAATACAACATTGTATTCAAACACCCGGAGCCTGCTTGCATCAACCGCAAGCTTGCTCATCTTTCTGTTACAAGTCATAAGCAAGCCAACATCTTTCACAATCTCAACGCCTTCTTCGCTTCCCTCCCTAAGATCAACCCCATCTCCTTCACTTTGTGACCGAAACAAGTCTGGAACGGCCATTTCTTGGTTTAGGCCGGACTTGCACAGATTGATCTCTCGAATCTACAAGCACTCACCGCTCAGTGCATTTGTTGTAGGTTTAAATTCATTCCTCATCACACCCCAAATTACCAAATTCAGCAGGAGTAATTTTCACCCATCAACAGCTGCATACGATTTAATACAAGCCTAACCTTTTATTTTACCATTCTTAGGGAGGTGGTCATGATGCTTCATGGGACAAGCGCCTGAAGAATGTTATGCTCTTTTTGAGAGGTGGATCTCCAATTCTTCATTCTGAAGTATTTGAGACAATTACTAGATCGCGATGCTAGTATAGGAGCACATGGAGATTGGTTTCTTTTTGTGATTTTTATTATGTCTTTCAGTCCAATTAGTTATATAATATGTTTAATTTCAACTTTTGTATGTTCGTTCAGATAGTAAGTGTTAAAGTATGCATGCATATTCATTTATTATCAACAATTATTTAGGATTTGCTTTAGCATGGATAAGAACGATAAATATTTGGGTGTGTACCCCTCTTCTTCTTGGCCATTCTAAGAAAGACACTTTCCAAAATATTTTGAATAATTTTGCTTTTAGACCGAAAGAATCGAATGGTAAGTCTCTAAAGTCTAAACCATGCTGGTAGGACCATCATGGTCAAATATATTTTTAACTCCTTAGATTCCTATCATATGGGAAATTTCAGAATCCCCGAGATCCTTCTAAAAAAAATAACCTTTTGAAGTCATTTGTTCATCTTCATATGAAGTCGTGCCCCCAGAGGATACTTTACCAGCTACTTTAACTATTATATTTTCTTCAGTATCCCCTATTGCAAATGATCTTTCCATGCTCACCAGAGGAAAAGCTTGTATCTTCAAGCCTAAAGTCAATTCTACAATGCATTTTCTTTTTGCATATTTACAGGCAAAGCAGTCTCCGTTACTTCCAACTTGTTACAATCAAGCTATTAAACATCCAAAATGGAAGGTAGCATTACACGAGGAACATGATGCACTGAAGGCGGCATGTACTTTCTCTATTTTTCATCATTATCCTTCACAAAATGTAGTAGGTTGCAAGTGGGTCTTTACGATAAAACACAAACCTGGTGGCACTATTGACAGATTTAAAACAAGATTAGTTGCTAAGGGATTTCATCAACAAGAGGGCTTAGATCACACAGAAACTTTTAGTCATGTTGCTAATCCTGCCACCATTAGAGTTATTTTTTCTCTTGCTGTTAATTTCAATTGGTCAGTAACTCAACTTGATGTTAGTAGTGCCTTTTTACATGGTGACCTAACAGAGGATGTTTACATAATTCAACCTCTTTTGTTGATCCAGCTCATCCTGATTATGTGTGTAAACTTCACAAAGCTCTCTCTAGACTCAAACAGACTCCTAAATCCTGGTATGAGAAATTGATCTCTTTTGGCTTTACTACTTCCACTGCAAATTCTTCACTCTTTATTCAGAGATATAATTCCAGGCTTACATTAGTTTTGATATATGTGGATGATATCCTTATTACTGGTAGTTCTCAAGAGTATTGCTCTGAACTTATTGCACATCTTCATCAACACTTTCATATCAAATACTTAGGTCATGTTCATAATTTTTTAGGCTTTTAGATTAGAAATGACAATTGTATGTTTATGTCACAAACTAAGTATGCCTTGTATCTGTTGGATACATTTGATATGGGTGGAGCTAAACCATGCACTTCTCCAGTTCCCGCACATGGCAAGCTTATAGCTTCTTCTGGTTCTTTACTTCCATATACCACTCCTTACAGATCATTAGTTGGTGCCTTGCAATATTTAACATGGTCCAGACCTGAAATCAGCTATGTTGTCAATCAGGTCTGTCAGCATATGCAGCATCCTACTTCTGATCATTTTATTGCATCCAAAAGGATACTTAGGTATATTAAAGGCACATTGGATTATGGTATTCTATATAGCAAGGAATTTCTGCAGTTCATGGTTTCAGTATTGCTGATTGGGCTAGAAATCTTGATATAAGAAGGAGTACTGGTGGTTATTACATCTGCTTTGGCTCTAATCCCATTTCCTGGTCAAGTAAGAAACAAGCATCAGTTGCTAGATCCTTCATTGAGGCTGAATTCAGAAGTCTAGCTAATTCTGCTGCTGAGGTCATATGGCTTTGCAAACTGATTCAAGAGTTACATATTCTTCTACCTGCTTCACCTACTTTACTGTGTGATAATCAAAGTACCATTTCTTACTCTTCCAATCCATTATTTCACTCAAGGATGAAGCATTTGGCTATTGATTACAACTTTGTGCATGAGCTAGTTCAATCCAAGGATTTACAGGTATCTTACATCTCTACAATTGCTCAAGTTGCAGATATCTTCACCTAAGGTTTGGATGGTCCAAGATTTGTAATGTTGCGCAACAAGTTGAAGGTGCTTTCTCTGTCTGCACACATCAGCTTGAGGGGGACTAATAACACACCTAGTTGAGTTGATACTTAACTCACTCAAGTCCAGCTTGGATACAACATGTCCTCAACCAACACCTGTCACTCTTTGATTGATTCTCTTCTTTTGTTCTCATTGGTCTATGTATCGGCTTGTAATAAAACTGTCAGTGTTTTCTCTTTCCTGTAACTAATCAAGAAAAACTTTTCTTTATGGGTGTGTGTTTGATTCTTTGCAACTGTAATGTCATTTTCTTCATCAATGAATTACAGATTATTCAGTTCTACTAAAAAGCGACTTCAATGTTGTAAATACCCATAGATTCCCTATATTTACAGTGCAAACTTATTAACTAAACGAACAATGAAGTAAACTAGTTACGTCTGCATCGAACACAACAAATTTATAATTCGTTAACCCACAGTTGGACTGAATGTTAAGTCTCATCAAACACATGGTGGGGGTTGTACATTCCACAAAACTGAAATTCATTTAGTTAGTTAATTGTTGGCTTCGTTGTCATGTTATGTTTTAATTACAAGTGATGGGAGGACTTAGGTTGGAACTGAAGTTAGCTTTAGTTGGAATTTGAACAGTATAGTGATTAAGTTCATGTTTTTTTTTTTACAAAAATGATAGAATCATCGAATAAAAACTACCGAGATTTATCTTTATCCCGACAGTAATAGAGAATGCAACCCACTCATATTCCTAATCCAGATGTTAGAGGGGATTTGATCTCTACCGTTCTTTCTGTTATCGGGACAAATCACAACTAATATTTCGGTGTATCTTGCACGGTTCTTTTTTTAAGCAGGTATCATTGGGTTTGCTCAACAAAAGAAAATTGTTAATATTGATGGATCGAAGTAATTCTTTTTCTTGGTTAATGTTTATATTGCTTAAATGGACAACTTTCTGTATATATATATATATATATATATATATATATACTCACTGAGGGATTCCCGTCAAATGCAAGATATATTATTTAACTATCCTTGATACCATGAACTGTATATACCATTGATAAATTCTTGGTCTACATATTCACTTGTTACTAATGAAATCTATCATTTTTAAATGAGTAGATCTGAACAACCAATAAACCAGCCCTTTATTTCCTTGTAGGATTGTAACATCATATTTTATTATTTATACTGAGGTGGGAAGGAGTATTAATGTACCGTTTGAATGAATTCCTTATTAGGTTGAGGCTATCCCATAAGACTTTGTGGGATGATTTTCCGCTCAAGCGGTTTCTAAGACGTTGAATGATCAAATAAACGGTTGGATTCGTATTCAATCTAGGACTCACCACTTTTAGTTTAGGACCCACCACTTTTCCTAAAAGGTTTAAATTTTCCAGATCTGGATTTTAGATATGGGACATAGTGATCTAACGGTTTAAAAGCCGCTTGATCGGAAAAACATCCCGCAAAGTCGTGTCGCGTAACACTACTCTTAGGTTGATTTGAACATCAAATGATTGTGACCCAAAACCATTCATCAGGTAGGGCATATTTATACCGAGGTAGGTAGGAATATAAGGCGAAGTCCTATGGTCTTCTAATCTAGCATCTAGATTGGAAGTCCACGTCAGCTAGAATAATCCCAGTCTTATGAAAATTCTAATCTTGCATCTAGATGGTTGAACCACTCCATGTGGCTGCTCTGAATGGAACAACGCAACCATCTTAGCCGTCGGATCAAAAAATAAATCAATCTCGCTGAACCATTCCGCGAAAATTAAAATTTTGGTTGCATTGAATGGAACAACGCAACTATCTCGCTACTAGTTCACATGTGATATATATCTGAAGAGAGAAATAGTATTACAGAATAGGCAACGCTTTTTGTGTAATCTGCAACGCTTTTTATCTAATCTAGCAAACAAATCTAGCCCATAGGTCATATTTTCTTCTATTTTAGCATCTAGATTGGAAGTCCATGTGAGCTAGAATAACCCCCTAAGTCTTATGGTAGTGCTAATCTAGCATTTAGACGCGCTAAACCATTCCCCGTGGCTGCGCTGAATGGAACAGCGCAACCATCACAGTCGTCGGATAAAAAAAAATCAATCTTGCAGAACCATTCCGCGAAAAGTAGAATTTTGCTGCGCTGAATGGAACAACGCAACTATCTCGCTACTAGTTCAGATGCGAGATATATCTAGAGAGAGAAGTAGTGTTAAAAAAATAGACAACCATTTTTTTCAAATCTGCAACGCTTTGTATCTAATCTTGCTGCCAAATCTAGCCCATAATACTTAGCCCATGCACCGTTTGAAATTTGAATCGATCCCTTATCAGGTTGATTTAAACATGAGCATCAAATAAGTGTCACGATGGTCACGATAAAATCGTTCATCGGATAAACATGGTCACGATGGTTACAGACTAATAAGAATTGTACAAAAGTACTTTGTACTCGTCCACAGGTCAATTTGTGGTCAAAATATCTGGCATCAATGTCGGGCAGGGCCAAACATGGTAATGCTGGTTAAAGACTAATAAGAATTGTACAAAAGTACTCGTCCACGGGCCAATATGTGGCATCAATGTCAAAATCATTCATCGGGTAGGGATAAACATGGTAATGATGGTTACAGACTTATAAGATTGTACATAAGTACTCGTCCACAGGCCAATTCATCAATGTTCCACATGCATTGTCTCCGCAACAAAAATTCGTATATCAGTATTACTCTTTTTGAGATGTTAATATTCGCTAGACGGAAATAACCCCCCATGATCAGTGTCATTAAATTTTCAACCCACATACTTTTTTTTCTTTTTCTTTTTCTTTTTTATTGAAAGCACCCACATACCTTATTGATAGTTTCTTTTGAGACTTTTAATTCAGGTCAAAACTAGATAAACAATGGCTCTTTAGAAACCTTACATATGATTATTCGTGCCTAGTAAGCTTTTATTAGAGCACTGCTCGGTCGAACTCGCAAGCGTTGCTATCTCAAGCTTGTTTGTCAAGTTTAGTTTCCAAAACTATAAGTCTTGATTTCTAGTCTACTTATAGCTAAGTCTCGGACTAGGATAGAAAGTGTAGTTGAGCTCTAGACTCCACGACGATCATCATACAAAGACGAAGAACTACTCAAGGAACTAGTGGAACTTCATCGACTAAAAGGTATGTGGAGACTTGAACTTATCTATCACTCAAAAGTCTATCTACTCTATCTCCTATCTTGAGACAAAAGTCGTATTTCTATATAGACTTCGATAATACACATTTGCTATTTCGATCCGAGTTTATCTCGCTTATCTATTTCTCGAAATATGTGTTGGTAAGCTTTCGCTTTGGCCAAGTTCATCTTTACAAGTGACGAAAGTCATGTTGATTATTTCAATATCTTGAAAATCACTTTGATGAAGAATAGTGTGTGAGTAACCTCTATTTAACATCCTCTAAGAATGTTTCAATGATTGAAATGAGAGTTTAGAATATATAACCTTGAATGGATATAAACATTGTATGTGAACTCATACTTGTGTAAGTCCAAAATCCTTGAACCAAAGTATGCGTACTTTGCTGCTCAGGATAGTCGGAACTAAAGTCCGCGTACCTATATGCGTACTGTCGGAAGTTCACGTCCCGTGAAATTCTGCTGGAGTTTGTGAACTGAAAAACAAACTTAATCCGGGTACTTAAGTATGCGTACCGATATGATACTTGAGTGGGTTATTTTCTAAAAACGGTTTATTCGTGAACTTAAACTTATATAAACTAAGGAATGCGTATTTGCAAACCGTGGTTATAAAGTTCATGAATTGATTCGAGTGAATCAAAATCATTTTTGCTTCGATTGTGTCTTGTATAGTTCTATGAGATCTAAGCAATTGAACAACTCTCTAACTAGTTCTTTTGAGTCATTTGAACTAGTTATGGTGAAGATGAATATGGTTGATATGAAAGTGCTCATATGGCTAACCACTTGGTTAACTACTGTTGAACCAACTAGGTGTACACGTTTAGGTACGGTTACACAAACCTAAATGAACGTGCATTTCATTTGTGTATAACAAGCTAAGTTCGATCTAACGGTTGAAAGATATTAGCTTGAATCTAATCAGGTTTTCATCTAACGGTGAATATTGAATGCTTTGTTACCAAGGTAACTTAGATTGCAAACCCTGATTTGGAGACTATATAAAGGAGAACTCTAGCACTGGGAAACCTAATCCCCACATCTCCTGTGTGATACTAGTTGTATAAGCTAGAGTCGATTCTCCTTTAACTCTAGGTTTCTACCGAGACCCTGTAGGTTAACGACTTGAAGACTTCATTGGGATTGTGAAGCCAGACCCAACTATTTTCTATGTAGTTGCGTGATCTGATCTTGCTGTTTCTATCGTATTTGAGTACAATCATAAGATTCGCTTGAGATTAATTTCTCCAATAGGAAAGATAGAAAAGTAGTCACAAACACCTTCGTCTCATTGTTTGTGATTCCACAATATCTTGTTTCGCTAGTCGATTAAGATTATTGTATGGTGATTGAAAATTCTAGGCTGTTCTTCGGGAATATAAGTCCGGGTTATCAATTGGTTCCTGTTCACCTTGATTTATCAAAAGACGGAACAAAACTCGTAGGTATTTCTGTGGGCGACAAATTTATTTATTCTTGTAGACTTTTCTGTGTGATACATATTTGTTTATTAAAGTCTTCGACTTTGGGTCGTAGCAACTCTTAGTTGTGGGTGAGATCAGCTAAGGGAATCAAGTGCGTAGTATCCTGATGGGATCAGAGACGTAAGGAGCGCAACTATACCTTGGATCGGTGTGAGATTTATTGGGGTTCAACTACAGTCCAGACTGAAGTTAGTTTGTAGTAGGCTAGTGTCTCGTAGCGGCTTAATACAGTGTGTATTCAATCTGGACTAGGTCCCGGGGTTTTTCTGCATTTGCGGTTTCCTCGTTAACAAAACTTCTGGTGTCTTTTGTGCGTTGAATCGATAAATTGGTAAATCCAACCTTTGGTTGTTGATTGAAATTGATTGATCCTTGAACATTGGTCTTTGGTACCGTTCAAGTTAATTTCTCTTGTAATCAGGCTCGCAGATTTCTATTTGTTTGAATAAGGATTGAATCGAAAAATTGAGATATAACTCTTTGATATACTTTTCATTAAGATTGAGTCTGACTGTCTAGTTGATTCTCTTAAAAGTATATTGGATTTAGTTCATAAAGATTGTTCGAATTTGCTATATAGCCAGCTGAATAACAACGTTTTTGACGTGACAACTTATGTGGCGGATAGGGATTGTTTATCACATTGCCATGTCACCCTAAAGAGAATATACTGGTAGTTTTTTATCTTTCTATAAATTACAGATCTATAGACCAGATAACCTAGGTTATCGATCAACAATTGTGAGATAAATCAAGTTTAGCAATTAGCAATATGAGCAAATAAGTCTTCTTCATCTTTCGATTTGTTTCTCTCTGCTGCCATAACCTTCCGCTCCCATAACTGTTTATGGTTGTCCGCCATTAATGGCTAACCGTAATTACTTATTCATCTTCGTCAAGATATATTATATATATAAAATCTAAATCAGTACGAATAGACTACTTTAGTTAAGCCTCTAATAAAAATAAATGCCCTAATCAAAATCAAGATGACTACTTGCTTATCGATTAAGAGAAGTATTACGTTTGATCAATTAAGGGAACTATTATAGATGGGAAAAAGTGGGATAGCCAACTTGAATCACTGTTGTTTTTTAGTTTATAAACCTAATTGTTCGTTTGTTCTTGATCCCTAAAAATATACTGGCTCTCGAAAATTATTATAGGATCGAAAAAATCCTGACAAACTCTAATTTTTTCTTTTCTTTTTTTTTAAATTGTGACGTGTTAATGGTAACTGATCCCTCTCTCCGCCACATCATTGCCATCTCATAAATAGCGGTCAAGCAGCTGTTATATAGTTGTTCAAGTAGCAGGGTTGTAGATTGTTAAGCGAAATATTGGGTGAGGTTGTTGTACCCCACTTTTTCAGCTTTTTTCTATCAAGTCACTATATGATAGTTTCACTTATGCAGATGGTTCTCTTCTTACGGGTGATATATTTTCTTACATTTGTAAGCAAAAATACCTGGCATTTTTAGGGGCGACCCCAAAAGAATTAGGGGCGACTTTTTTATTCCCAACCCATATACACCGTTAAGGGATGTCTAAAAAAGGGGAGAATACGTTAATGCCCTTACATAATCAGAAGCTATTTTGTGCCCGATTATTATAAAGAAATCGGAAGCTTAGTAACGATATTATACTACCGATTAATATCGATTTTGTGCCAAACGCGTATCTTGCTTCTATAACAATCGGAAGGAACAAGAACCTCACTAGACTACCGATTATAGTAGCTCCTAAATTCCCAAAATTGGTGATTTCGTCAAGGAAGAAATTTGGGGCAACTTTATAATCGGAAGTCATATTAACTACCGATTATTCTAGTTCCCAAATTCGAAAAAATGACATTTCGCAAAAACAAAATTTGGGCAACTTGTATAATCGGAAGTCTTATTAACTACCGATTAATATAGTTCTCAAATTCGAAAAAATTGAGATTTCTGCAAAAACAAAATTTGGGGCAACTGTATAATCGGAAGTGAAAATTCTTCATTTGACTACCGATTATAGCAGATTTCAAAATTCATTACATGAAGGATTTTAGAAAAAACTCATTTTGGGGCAACCTATAATTGGGAGGGTTTGTAACCTATTTAGCTTCCGATTATGGCTACATCCAAAACACGAACCAAGTGGTTATGGTTGGCTCTGCAACCCTCAAAACCTATGGAACATGGCCAAGGTTGAATCTGGGGCTACCTATAATTGGTAGGTCTATAAGTTGGATACTCTACCGATTATAGAAGATTTCAAAATTCATTACATGAAGAATTTTAGAAAAAACTCATTTTGGGGCAACCTATAATCGGGAGGGTTTGTAACCTATTTAGCTTCCGATTATGGCTACATCCAAAACACGGACCAAGTGGTTATGGTTGGCCAAAACCTATGGAATTTGGCCAAGGTTGAATATGGGGCTACTTATAATCGGTAGTCATACAACTTGGATTATCTACCGATTATAGAAGGGAATATTAGCCGAAATATCCACATACTAATCGGTAGGTAGTGTTTCAATTTAACCTACCGATTCACCTTTTAACTACCGATTACGGTATAGGCTACCAATTATGGAAGGGCATAGTTGCCATTTAAAAATTTCGGAGATAAGAGGTAGCTTAGATTTACGTTTGGGTGACCTTTTTTGTCTTTTAGTGTCGCCCCTAATTCTTTTGGGGTCGCCCCAAAAAATGCCAGGCAAAAATACCCTCCTAAGGTGGGTGTTTTCTTCGTGCTATTTGCTCACGGCAAGCTTCCAACAATTGACATGTTATAAGAAGACGTGGTATTGATGTGTGTTTTATGTAATAAAAGCCGAGACATGCTAAACAGATTTGGGATGATTTTCAAGACAAACAAAAATGGGCTTTATTTTTTGGAATTTGATCCCTGCAGCAATCATCTGGTGCATCTAGCAAAAAAGGAACACAAGAAATTTTTTCCGACAAGGTTAGCAATTCTGTGGCTCTGCCAAGCATTTTCTAGCTGTAATTCCTGGCAATTTGTTGGTAAAGCATGTGAAGTTCCGTATCTTGACTGCTGTAATTCTTCTCGCAAGATAAAATCTTAACCAAAGAAGTTCAGAATTATTTTGTGTTTTTATCACAAAATTTAAAAGTAAAGTTTTGATTCTGGACTAGGACAACTGTTTCTGCCTGCATGAATTTTTATCAACCAGAATTGAGTTAGTAAAATTTCAAAAAAAAAAAAATGTGTGGATTGAAAGTAAAACAAAGGAATGAATTTTTATCAACCAGAATTGAGTTAGTAAAATTTCAAAAAAAAAATGTGTGGATTGAAAGTAAAACAAAGGAACAAAGGTTTAGACAAAGCTAATTAAACAGGGAGAAGAAAAAAATCAGGGAGGATTAAACAAATTTTTCCAGTTTACAATAACATTAAGTACCAATAAAGATACCAGCCATAACAAAAAGTTGAAAAATACAGAGGACGGAGAAGCCTGTTTGCTCCAAAGAGTTGCCAGATTCGCAGCATAAGAACAAGAGAGAGTGGAGACCAGAAGATGTAGACATAAGTCCAAGTGTTCCAAAACACTTGGACTTATGGATACATCTCCTTGTCTCCTCTCTCTTTCGTGGAGGTCCTTCATTGTTTGAGTGGAAACTGGGAGTACAACCTGTTTGTGTGAGAAGTTCATCCAGTTTACTGAACTTAACCTCCTTTTCTTCTACAATTGAAGATATATTTAACAAGTGTATGCTCCTTTGCAGTTGCACCCAAGGGCATCTCACAAACATGTTGTGGTATTGCCTGTCATCATAAAATCAAATTTCGTTACCAACAGGAAATCAAGAAGGTCTGCGAATTACAAGATGAGATTATATGATACTATACTTTGATTAAATGAATCGGTAACTGCCGTTGGGATGGTTTCATCCCACCAAAGTCTTCCAAGAACTAGAAGCCGATCTGGCACCTAAAACGCAAGAAAAACAAATTAATTACTCCATATTGAACAATTAATGAATAAGAATTAACAAAAATGCATTAATGTGAGCAAGGCTTACATTGTTTAGAGAGGAAATATCATCATGCTCGAGCACAAGGGTGATTCTTCCTCCACCGACTTCCCATGGATAAACCATCATTTAGTGTACTGTGATTTATGTGTAAATGTGATAACCATTTATAGTAAAGTCTATCACCTAAACCCTATCACCATACCTAAACCCTAAATTAAGTCGATGAATATCCAAAACTTTATTCTAAAAGATCTTCTACCAAAAATAACATAATGCAACAACTGTTGGATTCTAACAGATTAGTTTGAGCCTTTGGATCTTAACAGCATTTGAGATAAAGTCCAACTAACAATTCCGAAAATATTACTCAACAAGATTTTTCCACTAAATTAAAAACGTGGTAAAAAAGAGAAATATCCCGGTGAAAAAGGAAAATTTCTCTTCTTTCCTGGAAGATTTGAGGTATGAGACAGGGACTATGGGAGAGAGAGACTTATCTCTAACGGTTTTCACATCTTTTACACACCTCTCTACACACACACATTCTCGCGCCTTATCCCCTTGTTTCTGGCTCCCTTGTGAAGGTCTTGGGATTATTATGACTTGTCAAAAAGTAGGACATTTGAGGTTTTTACATTAAATTTGGAAGGTGAAGGTTTTTTCCACTTCCTCCTCTGAAAGATAGATTTGTAAATCACACGTATGAAAGACTTCGAAGAAAAAGATCAAAAAGTAGGACATTTGAGACTTGAAGAGAGAGTTTACACGTTAAAATGGCTTTAATGCTGAAACAAGTGTAGCAATATCTAAAGGTATGGTAGAGTAAATCTCTAGAGAAACAAGTGGAAATATGGCAGGTGCAAAATTAACTCACATCATAATCCCAGAAAGGACTATCCTTTCTATATGTGTTGCATCTGTTGCCCCGTTTAGCTTCTTAACAGAAGGTAGTGATCTCAGACGGTCCCGTGTACATCACTGCTAACAATTGTGCAGAGAATTAAGTCATCAGTCAACAACCATGGATTCCCACTATTAAGTAGAGATAGGGAAAAGAATGCAAAGAAAAATAGAGAACCTCGTCCACAGAGCAGGTTCATTGTCGCATCGAACAAAGAGATAACTATACATCTTAATGTTCTGAAAATGGCAATTCTCATCAGATCTATGCTGGACTAGAAGGAAAAAACAGCGTGTGTGCAGATTATAAAGTTAGCAGACAAGAGAAGTTATAAATGCACAACACACAACAATCTCAAAAAAATAAAGTTAAACTAGGAAGATTAATCTGACTGAAGCAAATAACTCCTGCAGTAAACTGCTATTTTTATTTAATGACACCAATAACCAACAGCTTCAAACAATAATTGCTGATTTTGATGCCAACCCGTGGTGCTACATCTCCACACAACCCCTAGGCATGTCCTGATGAGTCTAGACTCTAGACTCCAAATCTAGATACTCTTGCGTACTTGATCCAAGATACAGTCTTGGCCTAGTCTTCCTAATTAGAAAGGGGAAAAAATGGTTTAGACCAAAAACGCGTCAAAAAGTACGCATTAGTCCATCCCGAGTTAACTAGGTACAACTTAGTCCAAAAGTTATTTAAAATATGAAAAATACACATATAACCTCCTGATTTACAATTTAGTCCAAATATTTAGGGTTTAGTCCAAAGTGACTCACGATGATGTCAGCAATATTAAATTCTATAAAAAATAATTAAAAATAATTTATCTTTCGAACCGTTTGTCCAAAATTCACAAACTTTATATATTCGGAAAGCTCTTTCCGAGAGGTACAAAAAGAGTACCCATATGACTATATAATTCTCATTTTAAAAAATCTTAGTTTACATTGGCGTACAAACATGTACATGTCTACAAAAATCCAAAAAATCAAAAGACAAAACAAGGTGCACCAGTTTGTACACCAACATAGCAAAAGTAGACTGCAGCTGAATCTCATACGATAACAAGTTAGCTAGGTGATCCATTCCCAAGGGTTTACCGAACGCTCCTCTCATACCAGTTTGAAGCTTGTCAGCTCCTGCACATGAAAGCATCTTGTTGATACGCAAGACATGGAAATGATGTATTTATACTGTTCATCTATACATACAATGACGAAAAGGAAAAAGTGGTCAGCACAGAGATCAAACTATTGTTTCATGAAGTTTTTAACTGACAAGGAATCTAACAAAACAACAAAATAATTATACAGTGGAGCTAGATATTGGTGACTCATAAGCTAAAATACCGTTGCAGCACCATTTTTTCACTTATTTTTCACATAGGCCTATATAATTGAGTAATCACTGATATCACGAATACTTGGCAACACATTGATAAACCATCCAGTTCTTACAGGCTACAGCTCAGAAAAAATGATTATACTAACTTACAAGTATGAGCTTAAATCTATTCATCTGTCTGCAGAGATTATTTTAATAAAACTGTTCGAAAATGGCACTGAAGCTGCAACAAATATCCTAGAATGTACATTATCTTTGCCTAAGAGATGTTACAAGGATCTAAATTTCTAATGAGCGGACAACTTTTGATGGTATAAGAAAGAGATGCAGTAACTTTTGATGTTTTGTGGTATAAAAATCCAACATTTATACCACAAAAATGCACATATTACTGAGATAACACAATAGTGTACAACTTTGTACACACCTATAGAAAATCCAACACATGTACAATTAGTGCTTTCCCTAATTTTTGGTATGTATACATAAATATAGTCCTACAAGTGTATAACTATTTACACCTAAATAATCAACATTTGGACTACTATGCACACCTAAATAACATAATATGTGTGTACAACTATGTACACATTAGTGCTTTCCTAATTTCTTAGACTTCAAAATGAATAACATGTATAAAACTATGTACACTTTAATAATCAACATGTGTAAATGAAATTGAAAATGAAACCACCAAACATGGAGAATTTAATTGGTTGAATCGGAACAGCTAGACTACTAAGTGATAAAAGACGATTCTTAGATATACAAACAAAACGGATGATGGGATATGGTATGTGTATATAAGAACAATAAGCTTTTAGAAATTCTTCAAGTAGTTTTATGAAAAAAAAAACTAATGATGGGCATTAAGTATGTGTAACAAGATTTTTGCAAACCTTCGTGTAGTTTCCGACATGAGCCAAGTTCTCTGGAACACTCCAACTCGAGGTGGTAAAACTTTGGCGCCAAATTCAAATTAACGGCTGGGACTTTCTCTCCATTGATAAAAGGATCCTGAAACAAATAGAATACAATCACAAGTTATCAGCTACAATCTAACAAAAACTAAGTACATGTAAAACAGAACAAGCACATGTAAACAGAGAGAAACACATACAATAGGTGTACAATTATGTACACATTAAGAATCAACATGTGTACAATTATGTACACCTTATTTACTACTCTATGAATTGCTAGTGGGAACCCATTTAGATGAGGACATAACAAACACATGTGCCACATCTAAATCGTTCCATCTCGTTCACCTGGTAATAGAAACTTCTGCACAATCCTTCCTTGCATCAACAACTGTTTTTATTTGCATCACTTTTTCCTCCCTTAAAACCACCTTCTTGGATATGAATGCAAGCTTTTGGAGGTAACATTTCAAAGAAAACAAGACGATAAACACCAATATCAACCAATGTGATGAAAAAATCATGTTAAATGTAGAGCACCCAATGAAAAATTCAGTTCACAAAACAAAATATCGAATACAGGAATCGATATATGCACTCATTAGAAATCAACAGGTGTATAATTATGTGCACATTAATGATCACCAGATGTGCAATTATGTGCATATTAACCATCAACATGTGTAGAACGATTAATGATTTATAGGTGTACAAATCTGTACACGTCAACTAACAGGTGTACCACTATGTGCACATTAATGATCAACAGGTGTACAATTATGTGCACGTCAACTAATAGGGTGTACAAATGTGCACATTAAAGACAACATGTGTACAATCATGTAAATCTTCATTTATCTTATGCATTAATACGTTCTTCAAATTCGTTACTAAGATCTTTTACATTCATTATGTAAAATGAAGTTAATATCTTAAAGTGTTTTTCATTCATTTGTTTCATATATAGAAATTATTGATAGCATAAATGAAGTTTGCTGGTTCTGGCAGCGAACGAAGTCGAGGTACACTAAATGAAGATGAGGCCTTGGTATTCAAAGTCTAAAAATTTAAACTGAAAAACTAAAAATTCAAATTCTAAAAATTTAAACAGATGCGTAAGATGAAGCTAAAAAATTAATACATTATTATATTTCATACGTAAAACTAAAAAAGATAGGCAGGGAGTTAAAGTAACGCAAACTGTTTGATAGGGAATATAGGCAGTGAGTTAAAGTAACACAAACCACATGAAATGCTACCTCTGCAGGAAATCTAATAGTAATTAACGAAGATTTAATAAGATGGCGATATCCTTGTTCAGGAGCGATAAATGTAGTTGGTAACGACCAATTTCAGTAATTTGCTTCAAAAAGAATCTACATATGGTATAACAATGTGCACTTTAACGATCAACAGGTGTACAACTGATGCACATTAAAAATCAAGATGTGTACAATTATGTACACGTTAAGAATCGACATGTGTTTAACTATGTGCACATCAACAATTCAATAACAACATGCCACAATTGAGCTTACCAGTTGTTAGTGCAGCAATAATCTTCTTGGATAATGGGGAGCATTTTCTATGAGCAACCTTATCATCGTGCGACTCAAGCAACCTAATTATACTAAAAATTAAGAGTAGAATTAGCAAATTAACCAGATAGAAAAAAAAAAATTAATATGGACAAAAAACTCATCTAAAAAGAGAATTGATAATCTACATACTGTAAATGTTCAAGCTCCTTAACCATGTGTCTTAACAATAACAATTCTTCAGTGGTCTTTCTTTCATTTACCTAACCATGCATTTTCCAGTAAATAAACATAAGTCTAAACTCAATAGTAAGAGATTGCGTGCATTAGCCATTAACAGGTGTACAACTATATGCACGATAACCATATATTGTTGAGCTAACACAGTGGTGTACAACTATGTACACCTATAAAAAATCTAAAACAATAAACATCCATACCCACAAAACAAGTCATATATATTATTGAGATTGTACATGGTGTACAACTACGTACACACCTACAAAAACCCAACAAATCCAACATACATACCAAAAAAGACCATCAAATAATGAGAGACCACAATGATTGACAACTAGGTATACACTTACAAAATCCACCATCTATACCAAAAACATGCATATATATTATTGAGATAACAATTATATTAGATAGACAAAAGTATAAAGCAGGTTTCATGATGATGGCTTATCAAAAAGCATGGAACTTTTTCTAGGATATTGCATTAGCTAAGTCAAATTTTTTCGATTAACAAATTATACCCTTCCCTTTGGTAAAAAATCCGGCTATTTGGTTTCCATCCACATACTCAACCCAATCAATCTCTTTTACATTGATCTAGTGAGTCTAAATAGCTAAACCTAGCTTATGTCAACATGTGTTTCCTCCAGATTATGTCAGTTGGCCCACTTTTCTCATTAGGGTATCTCAGTGATGCGAAAAACATACCAGTATGTACACTTGTACTCCAGGTGAACTAATATGTACACTTGTAATACATGTGCACCAATATGTACACTCATAGAAGGATGGTAACCTAATTGCCAAGAGAGACTGTCAAGCTAAATCGGCAACTCTATAGACCATGCACTGCTAGAATAAAGCATCCTTTATTGCATTTCGAAGATCACTAGGCTTACACAATATCATTCTTCTTAGCATTATGTAAGAATGAACTAAGATCGGACCAAAGAGACCAGCATATTAGAATTACAAAACATACCTCTCTTTGTCAGAGTGGTAAGACATTCAAGTCAGGTTAGACGTAGTAGCTCACCAATTCTTTTGCATGTTTGCTGTCAAACAAAAGCGGAAACAAATTAGAATAGGATTATCTGATCAAAAGCATGACAAATCTATATAATGATATGAAGCATAAGCTTGTGGATCCATTATTTTCACGTGTACCACTTTGTACACGCCTATAAAACATGCATGAAATTGCTCATTCATGCCCACATTTGGACTTACTTTTTTCATGGAAAATACACTGGTGCACAAGGATTTACACACCTACAAAATATGGATGAAATAAAGCATTCTTACCCACAAACATGCCACTTCTCATAGAAAATAGACTGGTGCACCAGTTTGTAAACCAGTTTAGACTCTCCTCATAAAAGAGACAGACTCCCGACTCCTCATCATAATACCAAACCAATTCAACTAAAAGTATCCAAAAGAAAAAAAATCCATAATAAACCCCTTGAATGTCATAAGGTCACTGTAGTAGACAAGTTTGAATGCAAATATTAGTTTTATAGTTTCTGATACATAATCGATGCAGAAACAAAGTGCACAACTTACAACCAGTATGATAAAACTGTTGCACTAAAAAGTACACTACGTAAAAATGGTGTACAAATAACTACACCTCGTATAGTGAAGTAAACTTATTCTATTGTAAACTGGTGTACAAATAAATTTACTACCGCACACTTGTTCTATTGTAAACTGTGATCTACATTTCCATGGCAGTAAAAGAAAGAACCGCAAAAAACTCTATCTCATCCTTTTCGTCCTAGTTCCAATCAATTACATAAAATCCAAAATTCAAAACGGCATTCCAATGGTCCAACCCATAAAAAATGTACATGACAAAATATCTAGCCAACATTCCGATTGTTTTCTCATTTCCTTTCACTTGCCTATTCCTTTAAACCAAATCAGAAAACAGAAGTACCTGTATTCTTATAAGAAACAAAATATTCAAAAAGTTAAAGATCAAAATCCTTACTTGGCAGACGGTGGAGATGCAACGGCAGCAGGTGACTTCTGAATGTTATGCTTAATATCGGAACAAAAAGTCCGTGGACCAATTTAAGATATCTCAATGTTTTTGTAATCAACACAAAGGAAAAATACTATGTGTCAACTCATGTTTTCAGACCAGGTAGCTAAACTTCAAAAAATAGGAAATTAATATACATCAGTCGGTCCATAATAATCCCCAATAACATGTAGACAAATTGCATGTCAAATTTCAGTTGGTTCTCAAACGATCTAAAAGTTTAAATATAAAAAAATATTCATCAATTAGTTGGAGTGCAAGACTACGAGTCAAGAGTGACTATTTAATGTTAACGGCCTGCAGGATGACGCTAGCTCGGCCGAAAGGTCTACTACCTTGTTAGAGTACTTTTTCATAGTTTACCAAGAGTGTCTGTTTAATGTTTTCTTGGTCAAACATTTCCCTTTGATCTGGCATATCTTTTTTTTTGTAGGCCGGATTCCTACCAATCAATACAATAAACTAAAGAGTATACTTTCATTTCTGTTTTATCGACAAAAGCGCCACAATCAAACATAGTAAAGCTTCATATGAATGAGTATATTAAAGAGTTTGGGTGAAAATGAATTTGTCCACTACCCACTACTATGATAGAATAGAGTGTTATTGTGTGCTCAATTCTATGGATTCTTTGAATTCAGCTTAAAATAATAATAAAAAAAAAAAAAACTAAATGACAGATTTATCAAGATCGACAACCTAAAATAGTTCAATAGATCAAACTTACGGCGACGATGATACCGACTGTTGTTGGCTCCATCAATAAACTCCACCTACTCTGAATTCAGCATAAAACCAAAATTAAAAGTGTACAATAATATACACATGCTGTATAAACTAAAGGTTAATAAATACTCTATCAATTCATCTCCACTGATGAATTTCAGTGTGTTATTAAAGAAAACACACCTGATTAGCAAACATCTCACACGGATGATAATTCTAAGATTTGAATCACGTACAAAAAAATCAACATCTATTCTTAAATAATTACAATCAAAATTAAAGAACCACAAATGAAAAATGAAAGAGACAATCAAACGAATTACCTCACCCTACTATCACAATGAAAAAATTTGTATGAAATAATGATCATTAAATCAATCCGTTATAGATTCAAAAGCTTCAATTGAAACAAAAGAATCGATCCGATAATCCTCCGACGAAAGAAAAAATCAAACCTCAAAAGTTAAAATATGATGAAACAACAACAATATTAAAGATGAGGAATGAAAGATATGAGAATAAAATGAAAATCTGCAAGAATAAAATTATGAAAAATGGTTGGAAATTCCCTTTTTCTCACCTAAAAATTTTAGATCTGAAAATGTTTTCTAATAAAACACATTTTCGAAACCACCAACCACACCGCCACTTGTTAAGCATCCACTGTAACTAGAATCACCATCACCATCTTCAGCAGATCTAAAAGAGGAAGAAAGACGAGGTTTGCACGATGGATGAAAAGTAGAAAAACATATATGGGAAGAATATTAGACGGGGTTTGACAGGAGGGTTATTTTAGTCATCAGAAAAATTAGATTTGGACTGAACCGTTAGGATTTGGACTGACTCGTTCAGGATTTGGTAAATTTGGACCTCCTAATACTAGGCTTGAAGGGACAGGACTAGAATGTCCAAAGCCCACAAACTTTGGGACTAAACGTCAATTTCTACGTTAGAAAGGAAGAGCATGCATGCAAGGGCCGGCCCAGAGCGAAGGCTAGCAAAACACATAGGGGGGCGACAAATTTGTTAATTTTTCCAACGAGTCCAAAACATGATTATAGATAAAATCTTGGACGTATTCTATAAGAAGAATGGGCAACATACAAATAAGCAATTTACTTTCGTGGCTCAAATTTTCCTGGCGTTTTCTCTTGTAGAGACACTCCTTCTTCCTTCCTCACTTAACACTCAACAGTCAACATTTAAGGGATGTTTATACTGTTCATCGATTCTTAAAAACAACAAAACTAGTCATAAAAACTCATAGTAATATGTGAAACAACTATAAAAACTTGGAGTCAAATTGGGGTGATGAAAGTACGTAAAACCCCGGTTCAAATGTTGGGATCCATTAAAACTCCATCTTCACAAAACAAAATTGAAAAAAAATCCCAAATTTTAAAAAATTGATACAAAAACCCCAAATTTCAAAATTTGTTTCATCTTCATCAAATTCTTTTGGGGTTTCATAGGACAAATTTTGTGATGAAACCAAAATTTGTTCTTTTTCATCAACGTTTCCAAAATTACTTTTTTTTTGTTGGGGTTTTTATTGGGTTACTTTTACTTTTTTTTTTGATAAATCCTTTTTATTGTGGATGGATAGTCAACAGTCAACATTTAAGGGATGTTGCGGACGATTCTAAAAACAAAGAACGAAAACCTCCTTGTGTTGGCATCAGTAGGACTCTTCAACTAGTACCTAGTCACTTTGTTGGAGAACGCGAGGTAGAAGCTTCTAAAGAGGGTATAAGTCTTGCAAATTTTAAGTATACATATGTGGGCAATTCTGTGTGCAACTGCACATGAATATCAAAGATAATGATCCTTCTACTAATTCACAGGGGAATCGGAATGAATTGCCGTTTTGTATTATTCAGATTTTGGTGGATAAAATACCTGCAACAGCAAGTCCAAGACATATTCCAGAGCGTGCTTCAGTGCCCCTGCTCCAGCGTATGCTCATAAAATGGAAGATAGTCAAGTTGCCGCAACCTCAACCAAGCAAGCCACCACAGCCAGCAGGAGAGGAATTCTTTCCTAGGTTTACTCAGCAATGCAAATTTAGTGGCGTCTATTATGGTGAAGAACGTTTATGCAGTTGGCAAGTACACCAAGGCTAAATTGTTGCCTCAAGTAACTAAGCTCAGATGACAACTATCCACTGAAATGGTATAATAGAAAGAGAATTTAGCTTCTACTATGGTAAACAACTGGGTGCAAGTGCGAATTTGATCATGCTTTAAGTGTGAAATGTGAGACGCACTATCACGGGGCAACAATTTTACTCTGGCTTCGGGGCAGCAAAATCTTAGGGCCGGCCACCAAAGAAGAATGTAGAGCCAAAGGTACATGTTCTCAAAGATCCCTTGTAAGCACTAGAAATTTCCATTTAAGAAGAATGCACTTGTAGGTTGTGTGAGGCTAGCATACTGACATAAGGTCAATATTTTATAATTCAAGATAAGCGGAAGTAGTGGCATAAAATGACACTTGCCATACTAACATCAAACCAATTATAATTGTTTCGCTTTTAGTGATCTACGTTGAACAAGTTCATTTGCCAATAAATGAGACTTAGATTAATTAAGTATAGATCATACCTAACAACCCAGACTGGATCCTTTCCTGCAACTCACATGCAAGGCTTCATTGTCGAACTTTGATGTTTGTTTGTGCGTTGTTACCACTGGGGTCTCTCCCCCTACTGTTTGCCAGAAATAATATTTCATCAAATTAACCAAAGAATGAATGCAACTCAACATTAAAATGAAATAGCATATGAGCAAACTGATCAACACTAATACATAAAGCGAGTATAAAAGGGCGATAGTTCAAAAGTTTAACCTTCCTGTGTAGCTCTCCATGGGCCTCATCATCTGCATTTCCTCCAGATAGAGGGACGGGTTGTGAAGCATGCTTGGACCGTCCAGCAATTCCAGCAACACGAGGAAAGTGGACTCCCCATTGCCTGCATTTGAACCTATCTTCACAGGATTCTCCTACTAGAACTTCCTGATTCCTCTCAGGGTCGCTTCCAGCCAATGCGGGACAGTGACAAAGATCTTTCCACTGCAAGCATTGGTCTTCTCAGTCTCCCTTGAACCATTTTTACTGTGCTACCTTCGCCATACGTATTGCAAGGGTTGAGTTAATCCTCAGATTGTTTGTGAAACTTGATACATTTCTCTTGCCCATTTTTCAAAGCATTTTCAGCAAAAATTATTACAGCACGGAATTTGCAACAAGTAACAACATACAAATTGAGCTTCCACAACAACCTGAGCACCAAATGAAACTCTCAAGGAAAAAAAAAAAAAACACAATTCGATTTATCATATAATAATCACATCATCAAAGGAATTAGGTGTAAATTTCAAAAATTCAGAACACTATGGGGTCCAAAAAAAGATCAACCATTATGGAGACTCCATTAGAGTAAGAAATGGCAAGGCATGATACTACATTTTGTTGGAGTTGCTTGTAAAGTGCTAAAAACTTTGAGTAATATTTTCTAATTATTGATACAATCAAAGACATTACCTCATTAATAGAAAAATTCCTGATATTAAAACACAGTGAGCAATGCAATGGTTACATGTAGGATGTGAATGTGTAACAAAATTACGAATAGTTACAATGTTTCGACCAAACATCGCAATGTTTGATAACATTGTGATGATTATGTTGCCACTGTAACAATAAATCACTAAAAGAAGATGTGAAGATGTTAGATATAAATTTCTGAAAGGTAAATAAACACTCAATTGATAGCAAACAGAGGACAAAGTCACTTGTTCAACACGCTGTCCTTAACACGATAGTTGACCGATATGCCTCAAGAATGAGTGATGCCTATACCCTGTGGTCAAGTCGTATCCAGGATAAAACTGCCCGATGCAAGCACTGTTAGCACTACAGTACTTGTCCAACTGTGTATAGAACGGTATAGGCCACTGTTTCACTCGAAAACATGGGAACAACTGTGTGATGGAGGAATAAACAAATTTTAAATGTTAAATCGTAGCAGCTCCCATAACGTTTTCTGCTGTTTTCAGTAACACTATGGTTTCCCAAACATCCTATTTTGACCGAAAGTAGTTTTTCTGTCAATTTTAGCAGTTTTAATAGTGCTAACACACCCGATTCTGCTGTCCACAACCGAATTATATAACTATGTTCGGCTTCTTTCGACAGAATAATTTGTTCCTGTCTTTTTTAACTTACTATCTAGAAATGGCACAAAGAATGTAAAAAACCATACAGAGGGAGAGAGACGAAAAGAAGATGATAGTAGCTCTTCTGGACACAAATTGAAATGAAGAACTCGAGTGGTTTATGTAGGGGAGAAGAGAGAGGTCGAATTGATTGTGCATTAAGAGCGAATTAGTGAGAGAATAAATCAGAATTAAAGAAAAAAATAAATTCGAATTAATTCAAGATTTTTTTCAAAACGGTAATAAAACAGCCATGCACATTATGTCGACACAAGAAAAAATGGAAAGAAATAATTCCCAACGGGTCATACGCCCCCCACAATTAAGACAAAATTTATTTTGATTTTCAAAACGTTTAGGAAATAATTCAAAAGAATTTTGCCAAAAAGATTAGTCTTGGTTGACTTGTCCATTGCGGAAGCACGAGCCCTAAGCCCAAACCTTGGTTTCACCAAAAATATTTTGGTTTCACCATGTGACCGTTCATTTCACCAAAAGAATTATTTATTTCCTACAAACTCGA
Source organism: Papaver armeniacum (assembly GCA_023531295.1). NCBI lineage: Eukaryota > Viridiplantae > Streptophyta > Magnoliopsida > Ranunculales > Papaveraceae > Papaver > Papaver armeniacum. Next base: position 400,389 of record JAJJWW010004489.1, read on the forward strand.
GTTTTTCTCCGAGTTTACTATTTCTGTGATTTTCAGCAGTTTAAACTGTGAATGTGAAAAACCTGTGGGTGCTTTAAACTGTGAATATGAAAAACCAGTTTTCAGACGAAACAGTTCAACAAGTTCGACTTTGTTTGACCGAAATAATTAAATCTATATATAGAGAGGAGAAGTACTAGTCAATATAGGAATCAACAAGTATAGAGTGCAGAGATTGCAGCAAAATTACACATTTTCGTTTTAGGCATTCCATAAGTAGAAAGTTCGTTTCGGGCCTTCCAAGAGTGTAAGCAAAAAACAAAATAATTCTTCATTATTTCCGAATCATGATGAAGAATCTGGTGACATGTTTCTGTTTTCCCAAGTTCTAAATGATCTTCTATGGTACCAAACCAACCTACAAACATAGTAGCTTCATTATTAGTTCAACCCAAAAAAATACTAGCATGGAATACTGCACAAAAGAGACCATGAAGCATCTATCCATTCAACAGTGCACATTAGAGGCTCAGGGCTCTGCATATATTGGTGGCTCGCCATAATTTGGGGGCTCGCAGTAATTTCGGGGCTCGCAGTAATTTCGGACTGATAACGAACTCCTCATCACTGTTGTTGAATGGAAAAAAATATAAGACTGATATGAGTTGAGAAAAGATAAATAGATGAGTTGAGATTATACCAGGAGTAAGTTGTCTGGGTATTTCCCATCTCGAGATCCTCCTCAGACTCCTTGATCTGGATTTTCATTTTATCTGCAGGGCTGTGTGTGTGTGTGTGTGTGTGGTGGTGGTGGTGGTGGTGGGGGTGGGTGGGGGGGATGGAAAATGCACCAACAATTGTTATTAAAACTAGAAACTTCTTACTCCTATAAAAAATCAGATAGGTCTAACAATGAATATTGGGAAATGAGTTGAGATTATACCAACGAGTAAACATCAAAGAGTGGTTATTAAGATATCCTATCATTGTTATCTCCACTAGATTGAAAAAAAACCTGAAGCCCTAAATCACCAGAGCGTGTCGTCATCTGTGCAGAAACCATTTATGATCACAAAAAATATTTACCAGATGACCAAAAGGCAAAGTAAAGAGAACCACTGACCACAAGATAACACTTATAACACTTACTCGTAGTAGGGATAACACTTTACTTAGTCTTCAGCTGGTTCTTCTTCTTCTACTGAACTTCTTCTTCTTTCTTCACCCAAAAAATAATAAAATAACACTTTAATTAGTCTTCCCTCATAATAAGATTTGACATATATCAACTGTGTATAGACCGGGTATAGGCCATTGTTTCCCTCAAAAACATGGGAACAATTTGTGTGATGGAGGAATAAACAAATTTTAAATGTTAAATCGTAGCTTTGACTCCCATAACGTTTTCTCTTTGTTTTCAGTAACACTATGGTTTCCCAAACATCCTATTTTGACCGAAAGTAGTTTTTTGTCATTTTTAGCGATTTTAATAGTGCTAACACACCCGATTCTGCTGTCCACAACCGAATTATATGACTATGTTCGGCTTTTTTCGACAGAATAATCTGTTCCTGTCTTTTTTAACTTACTATCTAGAAATGGCACAAAGAATGTAAAAAACCACACAGAGGGAGAGAGACGAAAAGAAGAGGATACTAGCTCTTCTGGACACAAATTGAAATGAACAACTCGGGTGGTTTATATAGGGGAGAAGAGAGAGGTCAAATTGATTGTGCATTAAGAGCGAATTAGTGAGAGAATAAATCAGAATTAAAGACAAAAATAAATTCGAATTAATTCAAGATTTTTTCAAAACAATAATAAAACAGCCATGCACATTATGTCGACACAAGAAAAAATGGAAAGAAATAATTCCCAACGGGTCATACACCCCCACAATTAAGACAAAATTTATTTTGATTTTCAAAACGTTTAGGAAATAATTCAAAAGAATTTTGCCAAAAATATTGGTCTTGGTTGACTTGTCCATTGCGGAAGCACGAGCCCTAAGCCCAAACCTTGGTTTCACCAAAAATATTTTGGTTTCACCATCCGACCGTGCATTTAGCCAAAAGAATTATTTATTTCCTACAAACTCGGAGATTTTGTCTCCGAGTTTACTATTTCTGTGATTTTCAGCAGTTTAAACTGTGAATGTGAAAAACCTGTGGGTGCTTTAAACTGTGAATGTGAAAATCCTGTTTTCAGACGAAACAGTTCAACAAGTTCGGCTTTGTTTGACCGAAATAAGTAAATCTATATATATATAGGAGAAGTACTAGTCAATATAGGAATCAACAAGTATAGAGTGCAGAGATTGCAGCAAAATTACACATTTGCATTTCAGGCCTTCCATTAGTAGAAAATTCGTTTCAGGCCTTCCAAGAGTGTAAGTAAAAAACAAAATAATTCTTCATTATTTCCGAATCATGATGAAGAATCTGGTGACATGTTTCTGTTTTCCAAAGTTCTAAACGATCTTCTATGGTACCAAGCCAACCTAAAAACATAGTAGCTTCATTATTAGTTCAACCCAAAAACATACTAGTAGGGAATACTGCACAAAAGAGACCATGAAGCTTCTAACCATTCAACAGTGCCCATTAGAGGCTCAGGGATCTACATATATTGGTGGCTCGCCATAATTTCGGACTGATAACGAACTCCCTCATCACTGTTGTTGAATGGAAAAAAATATAAGACTGATATGAGTTGAGATTATACTAGGAGTAAGTTGTCTAGGTATTTCCCATCTCGAGATCCTCCTCAGACTCCTTGATCTGGATTTTAATTTTATCTGCAGGGCTATGTGTGTGGTGGTGGTGTGGGAGGGGGGGGATGGAAAATGCACCAACAATTGTTATTAAAACTAGAAACTTCTTACTCCTATAAAAAATAAGGTAGGTCTAACAATGAATATTGGGAAATGAGTTGAGATTATACAAACGAGTAAACATCAAATAGTGGCTATTAAAGAGTTTGTAGACAATGAAAATCAGATATCCTATCATTGTTATCTCCACTAGATTGAAAAAAAACCTGAAGCCCTAAATCACCAGAGCGTGTCGTCATCTGTGCAAAAACCATTTATGATCACAAAAAAATATTTACTAGATGACCAAAAGGCAAAGTAAACAGAACCACTGACCACAAGATAACACTTATAACACTTACTAGGACGGGATAACACTTTACTTAGTCTTCAGCTGGTTCTTCTTCTTCTACTGAACTTCTTCTTCTTTCTTCACCCAAAAATAAAATAAAATAACACTTTAATTAGTCTTCCCTCATAATAAGATTTGACATATACCAACTGTGTATTGACCGGTATAGGCCACTGTTTCCCTCGAAAACATGGGAACAACTGTGTGATGGAGGAATAAACAAATTTAAAATGTTAAATCGTAGCAGCTCCCATAACGTTTTCTGCTGTTTTCAGTAACACTATGGTTTCCCAAACATCCTATTTTGACCGAAAGTAGTTTTTCTGTCATTTTTAGCAGTTTTAATAGTGCTAACACACCCGATTCTGCAGTCCACAACCGAATTATATAACTATGTTCGGCTTCTTTCGACAGAATAATCTGTTCCTGTATTTTTTAACTTACTATCTCTAAATGGCACAAAGAATGTAAAAAACCACACAGAGGGAGAGAGACGAAAAGAAGAGGATAGTAGCTCTTCTGGATACAAATTGAAATGAAGAACTCGAGTGGTTTATATAGGGAGAAGAGAGAGGTCGAATTGATTGTGCATTAAGAGCGAATTAGTGAGAGAATAAATCAGAATTAAAGACAAAAATAAATTCGAATTAATTAAAGATTTTTTCAAAACGATAATAAAACAGCCATGCACATTATGTCGACACAAGAGAAAATGGAAAGAAATAATTCCCAACGGGTTATACGCCCCCCACAATTAAGACAAAATTTATTTTGATTTTCAAAACGTTTAGGAAATAATTCAAAAGAATTTTGCCAAAAAGATTAGTCTTGGTTGACTTTTCCATTGCGGAAGCAGGAGCCCTAAGCCCAAACCTTGGTTTCACCAAAAATATTTTGGTTTCACCATTTGACCGTTCATTTCACCAAAAGGATTATTTATTTCCTACAAACTCAGAGATTTTGTCTCCGAGTTTACTATTTCTGTGATTTTCAGCAGTTTAAACTGTGAATGTGAAAAACCTGTGGGTGCTTTAAATCCGTGAATGTGAAAAACCAATTGAAAAAATCAAGCCCTAAAACAGTTCAATAGGTTCGGCTTTGTTTGACCAAAATAAATAAATCTATATATATAGAGGAGAAGTACTAGTCAATATAGGAACCAACAAGTATAGAGTGTAGAGATTGCAGCAAAATTATACATTTGCGTTTCAGGCCTTCCATAAGTAGAAAGTTCATTTCAGGCATTCCAAGAGTGTAATCAAAAAACAAAATAATTCTTCATTATTTCCGAATCATGATGAAGAATCTGGTGACATGTTTCTGTTTTCCCAAGTTCTAAACGATCTTCTATGGTACCAAGCCAACCTACAAACATAGTAGCTTCATTATTAGGTCAACCCAAAAACATACTAGCAGGGAATACTACACAAAGAGACCATGAAGCTTCTAACCATTCAACAGTGCCCATTAGAGGCTTAGGGATCTGCATATATTGGTGGCTCGCCATATTTTGGGGGCTCGCAGTAATTTCGGACTGATAACGAACTCCCTCATCACTGTTGTTGAATGGAAAAAAATATAAGACTGATATGAGTTGAGAAAAGATAAATACATGAGTTGAGATTATAACAGGAGTAAGTTGTCTGGGTATTTCCCATCTCGAGATCCTCCTCAGACTCCTTGATCTGGATTTTCATTTTATCTGCAGGGTTGTGTGTGTGTGTGGTGGTAGTTGTGGGGGAATGGAAAATGCACCAACAATCGTTATTAAAACCAGAAACTTCTTACTCCTATAAAAAATCAGATAGGTCTAACAATGAATATTGGGAAATGAGTTGAGATTATACCAACGAGTAAACATCAAAGAGTGGTTATTAAAGAGTTTGTAGACGATGAAAATGAGATATCCTATCATTGTTATCTCCACTAGATTGAAAAAAACCTGAAGCCCTAAATCACCAGAGCGTGTCGTCATCTGTGCAGAAACCATTTATGATCACAAAAAAATATTTAATAGATGACCAAAAGGCAAAGTAAAGAGAACAACTGACCACAAGATAACACTTATAACACTTACTCGGTCGGGATAACACTTTACTTAGTCTTCAGCTGGTTCTTCTTCTTCTACTGAACTTCTTCTTCTTTCTTCACCCAAAAAATAATAAAATAACACTTTAATTAGTCTTCCCTCATAATAAGATTTGACATATACCAACTGTGTATAGACCGGTATAGGCCATTGTTTCCCTCAAAAACATGGGAACAGCTGTGTGATAGAGGAATAAACAAATTTTAAATGTTAAATCGTAGCAGCTCTCATAACGTTTTCTGTTGTTTTCAGTAACACTATGGTTTCCCAAACATCCTATTTTGACCGAAAGTAGTTTTTCTGTCATTTTTAGAAGTTTTAATAGTGCTAACACACCCGATTATGCTGTCCACAACCGAATTATATAACTATGTTCGGCTTCTTTCGACGGAATAATTTGTTCCTGTCTTTTTTAACTTACTATCTAGAAATGGCACAAAGAATGTAAAAAACCACACAGAGGGAGAGACGAAAATAAGAGGATAGTAGCTCTTCTGGACACAAATTGAAATGAAGAACTCGAGTGGTTTATATAGGGGAGAAGAGAGAGGTCGAATTGATTGTGCATTAAGAGCGAATTAGTGAGAGAATAAATTAGAATTAAAGACAAAAATAAATTCGAATTAATTCAAGATTTTTTCAAAACGGTAATAAAACAGCCATGCACATTATGTCGACACAAAAAAAATGGAAAGAAATAATTGCCAATGGGTCATACGCCCCCCACAATTAAGACAAAATTTATTTTGATTTTCAAAACGTTTAGGAAATAATTCAAAAGAATTTTGCCAAAAAGATTAGTCTTGGTTGACTTGTCCATTGCGGAAGCACGAGCTCTAAGCCCAAACCTTGGTTTCACCATCTGCACGTTCATTTCACCAAAAGAATTATTTATTTCCTACAAACTCGGAGATTTTGTCTCCGAGTTTACTATTTTTGTGATTTTCACCAGTTTAAACTGTGAATGTGAAAAACCTGTGGGTGCTTTAAAGAGTTTGAATATGAAAACCGGTTATCATTGTTATCTCGAAATTGATTCAACAAGCTCTAAATCGTTTGACCGAAATAAGTAAATCTATATATAGAGAGGAAAAGTACTAGTCAATATAGGAATCAACAAGTATAGACCACAAGATAAGATTAACAAGCAAAATTACACATTTTTAGTTTGGGCCTTCCATAAGTAGAAAGTTCATTTCGGGCATTCCAAGAGTGTAAATAAAAAACAAAATAATTCTTCATTATTTCCGAATCATGATGAAGAATCTCGGTGACATGTGGAGGAATTTTCCCAAGTTCTAAACGATCTTCTATGGTACCAAGCCAAAACCTACAAACATAGTAGCTTCATTGTTAGTTCAACCCAAAAACATACTAGCGGGGAATACTGTCTTTTTAACTTACTACTAAAAGAGACCATGAAGAATTCTAACCATTCAAGAGTGCCCATTAGAGGCTGAAATGAGGGCTCTGCATATATTGGTGGCTCGCCAAGTAATTTCGGGCTTGATTGTGATTAAGGGGAGAATAAATAATTAAAGACAAAAACTCGAATTAATTCAAGATTTTTTCAACGAACTCCTCATCACCATGCACATTGTTGAATGTAAAAAAAATATAAGATTCCCGATATGAGTTGAGAAAAGATAAATAGATGAGTTGAGATTATAAAAGAGTAAGTTGTCTTGGGTATTTCCCATCTCGAGATCCTCCTCCAAACCTTGATCACGGATTTTCATTTTATCAGCAGGGTTGTGTGTCTGTGTGGTTGTGGTGGGTGGGGGGGGGGGGAATGGAAAATGCACCAACAATTGTTATTAAAGCCAAAAACTTCTTACTCCTATAAAAATCAGATAGGTCTAACAATAAATATTGGGAAATGAGTTGAGATTATACCAATGAATAAACATCAAAGAGTGGTTATTAAAGAGTTTGTAGACGATGAAAATCAGATATCCTATCATTGTTATCTCCACTAGATTGAAAAAAACCTGAAGCCCTAAATCACCAGAGCGTGTCGTCATCTGTGCAGAAACCATTTATGATCACAAAAAAATATTTACTAGATGACCAAAAGGCAAAGTAAAGAGAACCACTGACCACAAGATAACACTTATAACACTTACTCGGCCGGGATAACACTTTACTTAGTCTTCAGCTGGTTCTTCTTCTTCTACTGAACTTCTTCTTCTTTCTTCACCCAAAAATAAAATAAAATAACACTTTAATTAGTCTTCCCTCATAATAAGATTTGACATATACCAACTGTGTATAGACCGGTATAGGCAACTGTTTCCCTCGAAAACATGGGAACAGCTGTGTGATGGAGGAATAAACAAATTTTAAATGTTAAATCGTAGCAGCTCCCATAACGTTTTCTGCTGTTTTCAGTAACACTATGGTTTCCCAAACATCCTATTTTGACCGAAAGTAGTTTTTCAGTCATTTTTAGCAGTTTTAATAGTGCTAACACACCCGATTCTGCTGTCCACAACCGAATTATATAACTATGTTCGGCTTCTTTCGACAGAATAATCTGTTCCTGTCTTTTTTAACTTACTATCTAGAAATGGCACAAAGAATGTAAAAAACCACACAGAGGGAGAGAGATGAAAAGAAGAGGATAGTAGCTCTTCTGGACACAAATTGAAATGAAGAACTCGAGTGGTTTATATAGGGGAGAAGAAGAGAGGTCGAATTGATTGTGCATTAAGAGCGAATTAGTGAGAGAATAAATCAGAATTAAAGAGAGAAATAAATTCGAATTAATTCAAGATTTTTTCAAAACGGTAATAAAACAGCCATGCACATTATGTCGACACAAGAAAAAATGGAAAGAAATAATTCCCAACGGGTCATACGCCCCCCACAATTAAGACAAAATTTATTTTGATTTTCAAAACGTTTAGGAAATAATTCAAAAGAATTTTGCCAAAAAGATTAGTCTTGGTTGACTTGTCCATTGCGGAAGCACGAGCCCTAAGCCCAAACCTTGGTTTCACCAAAAATATTTCATTTTATCTGCAGGGCTGTGTGTGTGTGTGGTGGTGGTGGTGGGGGAATGGAAAATGCACCAACAATTGTTATTAAAACCAGAAACTTCTTACTCCTATAAAAAATCAGATAGGTCTAACAATGAATATTGGGAAATGAGTTGAGATTATACCAACGAGTAAACATCAAAGAGTGGTTATTAAAGAGTTTGTAGACGATGAAAATCAGATATCCTATCATTGTTATCTCCACTAGATTGATAAAAACCTGAAGCCCTAAATCACCAGAGCGTGTCGTCATCTGTGCAGAAACCATTTATGATCACAAAAAATATTTACTAGATGACCAAAAGGCAAAGTAAAGAGAACCACTGACCACAAGATAACACTTATAACACTTACTCGGCCGGGATAACACTTTACTTAGTCTTCAGCTGGTTCTTCTTCTTCTACTGAACTTTTTATTCTTTCTTCACCCAAAAATAAAATAATATAAAATAACACTTTAATTATCCTTCCCTCATAATAAGATTTGACATATACCAACTGTGTATAGATCGGTATAGGCCACTGTTTCCTCGAAAACATGGGAACAGCTGTGTGATGGAGGAATAAACAAATTTTAAATGTTAAATCGTAGCAGCTCCCATAACGTTTTCTGCTGTTTTCAGTAACACTATGGTTTCCCAAACATCCTATTTTGACCGAAAGTAGTTTTTCTGTCATTTTTAGCAGTTTTAATAGTGCTAACACACCCGATTCTGCTGTCCACAACCGAATTATATAACTATGTTCGGCTTCTTTCGAAAGAATAATCTGTTCCTGTCTTTTTTAACTTACTATCTAGAAATGGCACAAAGAATGTAAAAAACCACACAGAGGGAGAGAGACGAAAAGAAGAGGATAGTAGCTCTTCTGGACACAAATTGAAATGAAGAACTCGAGTGGTTTATATAGGGGAGAAGGAGAGAGGTCGAATTGATTGTGCATTAAGAGCGAATTAGTGAGAGAATAAATCAGAATTAAAGACAAAAATAAATTCGAATTAATTCAAGATTTTTTTCAAAACGGTAATAAAACAGCCATGCACATTATGTCGACACAAGAAAAAAATGGAAAGAAATAATTCCCAACGGGTCATACGCCCCCCACAATTAAGACAAAATTTATTTTGATTTTCAAAACGTTTAGGAAATAATTCAAAAGAATTTTGCCAAAAAGATTAGTCTTGGTTGACTTGTCCATTGCGGAAGCACGAGCCCTAAGCCCAAACCTTGGTTTCACCAAAAATATTTCATTTTATCTGCAGGGCTGTGTGTGTGTGTGTGGTGGTGGGGGAATGGAAAATGCACCAACAATTGTTATTAAAACCAGAAACTTCTTACTCCTATAAAAAATCAGATAGGTCTAACAATGAATATTGGGAAATGAGTTGAGATTATACCAACGAGTAAACATCAAAGAGTGGTTATTAAAGAGTTTGTAGACGATGAAAATCGGATATCCTATCATTGTTATCTCCACTAGATTGAAAAAAAACCTGAAGCCCTAAATCACCAGAGCGTGTCGTCATCTGTGCAGAAACCATTTATGATCACAAAAAAATATTTACTAGATGACCAAAAGGCAAAGTAAAGAGAACCACTGACCACAAGATAACACTTACACTTACTCGTAGGGATAACACTTTACTTAGTCTTCAGCTGGTTCTTCTTCTTCTACTGAACTTCTTCTTCTTTCTTCACCCAAAATAAAATAAAATAACACTTTAATTAGTCTTCCCTCATAATAAGATTTGACATATACCAACTTTGTATAGACCGGTATAGGCCACTGTTTCCTCGAAAACATGGGAATAGTTGTGTGATGGAGGAATAAACAAATTTTAAATGTTAAATCGTAGCAACTCCCATAACGTTTTCTGTTGTTTTCATTAACACTATGGTTTCCCAAACATCCTATTTTGACCGAAAGTAGTTTTTCTGCTATTTTTAGCAGTTTTAATAGTGCTAACACACCCGATTCTGCTGTCCACAACCAAATTATATAACTATGTTCGGCTTCTTTCGACAGAATAATTTGTTCCTGTCTTTTTTAACTTACTATCTAGAAATGGCACAAAGAATGTAAAAAATCACATAGAGGGAGAGAGACGAAAAGAAGAGGATAGTAGCTCTTCTGGACACAAATTGAAATGAAGAACTCGAGTGGTTTATATAGGGGAGAAGAGAGAGGTCGAATTGATTGTGCATTAAGAGCGAATTAGTGAGAGAATAAATCAAAATTAAAGACAAAAATAAATTCGAATTAATTCAAGATTTTTTCAAAACGGTAATAAAACAGCCATGCACATTATGTCGACACAAGAAAAAATGGAAAGAAATAATTCCCAATGGGTCATACGGCCTCCACAATTAAGACAAAATTTATTTTGATTTTCAAAACGTTTAGGAAATAATTTAAAAGAATTTTGCCAAAAAGATTAGTCTTGGTTGACTTGTCCATTGCGGAAGCACGAGCCCTAAGCCCAAACCTTGGTTTCACCAAAAATATTTCATTTTATCTGCAGGGTTGTGTGTGTGTGTGTGGTGGTGGTGGGGGGGGAATGGAAAATACACCAACAATTGTTAACTAGAAACTTCTTACTCTTGTAAAAAAAAAGATAGGTCTAGCAATGAATATTGGGAAATGAGTTGAGATTATACCAACGAGTAAACATCAAAGAGTGGTTATTAAAGAGTTTGTAGACGATGAAAATCATATATCCTATCATTGTTATCTCCACTAGATTGAAAAAAAAACTGAAGCCCTAAATCACCAGAGCGTGTCGTCATCTATGCAGAAACCATTTATGATCACAAAAAATATTTACTAGATGACCAAAAGGCAAAGTAAAGAGAACAACTGACCACAAGATAACACTTATAACACTTACTCGGCCGGGATAACACTTTACTTAGTCTTCAGCTGGTTCTTCTTCTTCTACTGAACTTCTTCTTCTTTCTTCACCCAAAAAAAATAAAATAACACTTTAATTAGTCTTCCCTCATAATAAGATTTGACATATACCAACTGTGTATAAACCGGTATAGGCCACTATTTCCCTCGAAAACATGGGAACAGCTGTGTGATGGAGGAATAAACAAATTTTAAATGTTAAATCGTAGTAGCTCCCATAACATTTTCTGCTGTTTTCAGTAACACTATGGTTTCCCAAACATCCTATTTTGACCGAAAGTAGTTTTTCTGTCATTTTTAGCAGTTTTAATAGTGCTAACACAACCTATTCTGCTGTCCACAACCGAATTATATAACTATGTTCGGCTTCTTTCGACCGAATAATCTGTTCCTGTCTTTTATAACTTACTATCTAGAAATGGCACAAAGAATGTAAAAAACCGCACAGAGGGAGAGAGACGAAAAGAAGAGGATAGTAGCTCTTCTGGACACAAATTGAAATGAAGAACTCGAGTGGTTTATATAGGGGAGAAGGAGAGAGGTCGAATTGATTGTGCATTAAGAGCGAATTAGTGAGAGAATAAATCAGAATTAAAGACAAAAATAAATTCGAATTAATTCAAGATTTTTTCAAAACGGTAATAAAACAACCATGCACATTATGTCGACACAAGAAAAATGGAATGAAATAATTCCCAACGGGTCATACGCCCCCCACAATTAAGACAAAATTTATTTTGATTTTCAAAAAGTTTAGGAAATAATTCAAAATAAGTTTGCCAAAAAGATTAATCATGGTTGACTTGTCCATTGCGGAAGCACAAGCCTAAGCCCAAACCTTGGTTTCACCAAAAATATTTCATTTTATCTGCAGGGTTGGGTGTGTGTGTGTGTGGTGGTGGTGGGGGAATGGAAAATGCACCAACAATTGTTATTAAAACCAGAAACTTCTTACTCCTATAAAAAATCAGATAGGTCTAACAATGAATATTGGGAAATGAGTTGAGATTATACCAACGAGTAAACATCAAAGAGTGGTTATTAAAGAGTTTGTAGACGATGAAAATCAGATATCCTATCATTGTTATCTCCACTAGATTGAAAAAAACCTGAAGCCCTAAATCACCAGAGCGTGTCGTCATTTGTGCAGAAACCATTTATGATCACAAAAAATTATTTACTAGATGACCAAAAGGCAAAGTAAAGAGAACCACTGACCACAAGATAACACTTACTCGGCCGGGATAACACATTACTTAGTCTTCAGGTTGTTCTTCTTCTTCTACTGAACTTCTTCTTCTTTCTTCACCCAAAAATAAAAATAAAATAACACTTTAATTAGTCTTCCCTCATAATAAGATTTGACATATACCAACTGTGTATAGACCGGTATAGGCCACTGTTTCCCTCGAAAACATGGAAACAGTTGTGTGATGGAGGAATAAACAAATTTTAAATGTTAAATCGTAGCAGCTCCCATAACGTTTTCTGATGTTTTCAGTAACACTATGGTTTCCCAAACATCCTATTTTGACCGAAAGTAGTTTTTCTGTCATTTTTAGTAGTTTTAATAGTGCTAACACACCCGATTCTGCTGTCCTCAACCGAATTATATAACTATGTTCGGCTTCTTTCGACAAAATAATCTGTTCCTGTCTTTTTTAACTTACTATCTAGAAATGGCACAAAGAATGTAAAAAACCACACAGAGGGAGAGAGGCGAAAAGAAGAGGATAGTAGCTCTTCTGGACACAAATTGAAATGAAGAACTCGAGTGGTTTATATAGGGGAGAAGGAGAGATGTCGAATTGATTGTGCATTAAGAGCGAATTAGTGAGAGAATAAATCAGAATTAAAGACAAAAATAAATTCGAATTAATTCAAGATTTTTTCAAAACGGTAATAAAACAACCATGCACATTATGTCGACACAAGAAAAAATGGAAAGAAATAATTCCCAACGGGTCATACGCCCCCCACAATTAAGACAAAATTTATTTTGATTTTCAAAACGTTTATGAAATAATTCAAAAGATGTTTGCCAAAAAGATTAGTCTTGGTTGACTTGTCCATTGCGGAAGCACGAGCCCTAAGCCCAAACCTTGGTTTCACCAAAAATATTTCATTTTATCTGATGGTTTGTGTGTGTGTGTGTGTGGTGGTGGTGGTGGTGGGGGAATGGAAAATGCACCAACAATTGTTATTAAAACTAGAAACTTCTTACTCCTATAAAAAATCAGATAGGTCTAACAATGAATATTGGGAAATGAGTTGAGATTATACCAACGAGTAAACATAAAAGAGTGGTTATTAAAGAGTTTGTAGACGATGAAAATCGGATATCCTATCATTGTTATCTCCACTAGATTGAAAAAAACCTGAAGCCCTAAATCACGAGAGCGTGTCGTCATCTGTGCAGAAACCATTTATGATCACAAAAAAATATTTACTAGATGACCAAAAGGCAAAGTAAAGAGAACCACTGACCACAAGATAACACTTATAACACTTATTCGGCCGGGATAACACTTTACTTAGTCTTCAGCTGGTTCTTCTTCTTCTACTGAACTTATTCTTCTTTCTTCACCCAAAAATAAAATAAAATAACACTTTAATTAGTCTTCCCTCATAATAAGATTTGACATATACCAAGTGTGTATAGACCGGTATAAGCCACTGTTTCCCTCGAAAACATGGGAATAGTTTGTGTGATGGAGGAATAAACAAATTTTAAATGTTAAATCGTAGCAGCTCCCATAACGTTTTCTGCTGTTTTCATTAACACTATGGTTTCCCAAACATCCTATTTTGACCGAAAGTAGTTTTTCTGCTATTTTTAGAAGTTTTAATAGTGCTAACACACCCGATTCTGCTGTCCACAACCGAATTATATAACTATGTTCGGCTTCTTTCGACGGAATAATCTGTTCCTGTCTTTTTTAACTTACTATCTAGAAATGGCACAAAGAATGTAAAAAACCACACAGAGGGAGAGAGGCGAAAAGAAGAGGATATTAGCTCTTCTGGACACAAATTGAAATGAAGAACTCGAGTGGTTTATATAGGGGAGAAGAGAGAGGTCGAATTGATTGTGCATTAAGAGCGAATTAGTGAGAGAATAAATCAGAATTAAAGACAAAAATAAATTCGAATTAATTCAAGATTTTTTCAAAACGGTAATAAAACAGCCATGCACATTATGTCGACACAAGAAAAAATGGAAAGAAATAATTCCCAACGGGTCATACGCCCCCCACAATTAAGACAAAATTTATTTTGATTTTCAAAACGTTTAGGAAATAATTCAAAAGAATTTTGCCAAAAAGATTAGTCTTGGTTGACTTGTCCATTGCGGAAGCACGAGCCCTAAGCCCAAACCTTGGTTTCACCAAAAATATTTCATTTTATCTGATGGGTTGTGTGTGTGTGTGTGTGTGGTGGTGGTGGGGGAATGGAAAATGCACCAACAATTGTTATTAAAACCAGAAACTTCTTACTCCTATAAAAAATCAGATAGGTCTAACAATGAATATTGGGAAATGAGTTGAGATTATACCAACGAGTAAACATCAAAGAGTGGTTATTAAAGAGTTTGTAGACGATGAAAATTAGATATCCTATCATTGTTATCTCCACTAGATTGAAAAAAACCTGAAGCCCTAAATCACCAGAGCGTGTCGTCATCTGTGCAGAAACCATTTATGATCACAAAAAAATATTTACTAGATGACCAAAAGGCAAAGTAAAGAGAACCACTGACCACAAGATAACACTTATAACACTTACTCGGCCGGGATAACACTTTACTTAGTCTTCAGCTGGTTCTTCTTCTTTTACTGAACTTCTTCTTCTTTCTTCACCCAAAAATAAAAATAAAATAACACTTTAATTAGTCTTCCCTCATAATAAGATTTGACATATACCAACTGTGTATAGACCGGTATAGGCCACTGTTTCCCTCGAAAACATGGGAACAACTGTGTGATGGAGGAATAAACAAATTTTAAATGTTAAATCGTAGCAGCTCCCATAACGTTTTCTGTTGTTTTCAGTAACACTATGGTTTCCCAAACATCCTATTTTGACCGAAAGTAGTTTTTCTGCTATTTTTGGCAGTTTTAATAGTGCTAACACACCCGATTCTGCTGTCCACAACCGAATTATATAACTATGTTCGGCTTCTTTAGACAAATAATCTGTTCCTGTCTTTTTTAACTTACTATCTAGAAATGGCACAAAGAATGTAAAAAACCACACAGAGGGAGAGAGACGAAAAGAAGAGGATATTAGCTCTTCTGGACACAAATTGAAATGAAGAACTCGAGTGGTTTATATAGGGGAGAAGGAGAGAGGTCGAATTGATTGTGCATTAAGAGCGAATTAGTGAGAGAATAAATCAGAATTAAAGACAAAAATAAATTCGAATTAATTCAAGATTTTTTCAAAACGGTAATAAAAAAGCCATGCACATTATGTCGACACAAGAAAAAATGGAAAGAAATAATTCCCAACGGGTCATACGCCCCCCACAATTAAGACAAAATTTATTTTGATTTTCAAAACGTTTAGGAAATAATTCAAAAGAATTTTTCCAAAAAGATTAGTCTTGGTTGACTTGTCCATTGCGGAAGCACGAGCCCTAAGCCCAAACCTTGGTTTCACCAAAAATATTTCATTTTATCTCATGGGTTGTGTGTGTGTGTTGTGGTGGTGGTGGGAGATGCGAATATGAATTCTACCTAAAGGAACAACCTAACGTGTAAAAGCACTAATCAAGTTTAATTCCCTAGATGCGTTAAGTTCTATGAAATCAGGCCAATCAAAGCAATTGAACGTGGAAAGCGCACTAATTCAATTTAACAAAGGTTACGATTCACATATGATCATAAGAATATATCACTACAAACTATAATCATATTATGCTACTTGTATTCAAGGAATATCACTTTTGCGTATAATAAACCCTAAACTAGCAATAGATGTGATTAGAAGTTCTACCAATTTGCAACTTGACAAAACAATCAATCAATCATAAAACAATATTTTCAGAGAATTGCAAACGATAAATATGAGACAACACTAATATATTGAATCAAAGAATCATGCTTTGTGAAATCCAACTATTCCATAACCAATAATAAACTTAGGTACTCATATTCAAGGAGTTCATCACAAGAAGAAAGAGAAGAGACTTCATGGTTCTAAACCCTAGAATAAAGTAGAAGAGATAATAAAACGTTTGATAGATAAGATATCTCCTATTTTTGCCTAGGCTTCTCTATATATGGAGTTTTGTAACCTCCTCTTGAAGAAAACTAGGAAACCTAGCAAAAATAGGAAAGAGCATCTCTTAGGAATTGTGTCCCGTGCATCACCCCGTTCGAAATCCTGCCGAAGCTTCTAAATATCGTTCACGTCCAAGTCTTGGCATGCAAATTAAGAAAACGCTTATGTACGCCTATTGAGCTCGTGCGGCTTGTGGAAGCCCAGCCCATCTCTCGCCATTCTCTAATATCGAAGCCACTTCCAGAGTGATCACCATCAGCCAACGAACCATCAATCCTCACCGCCATCTACCTTAACTCGTTACCATTTGCCATGATCACGAGTGTAACCCGCAACCATTGTTCCATCGTCACCAGCTACGACTGATCCTTACCCCTTGTCATTACTCGAGTAAAATCACAGCAAGTCTGTTAATCCGAGAACCATCTTATCTTACTCTCTCTCGAACTCAACTACGTACATCATCCGCAGCAGCTTAAACACATCGTCATCTTTTCTCAGCAAACCCATGACCATCCTCCGATAAGCCGCAACCGTCCCAGGAAACTCGAGCAACACTTCCATCTCATTGCATGTGCCATTTCATGCCTCTGCCAAGCTCGACCATCTAGTAGCAACGTTCAAACCCAGTTCTAGTCTACACCACAGCGTCCTCTGTAATCTCATCTCGAGCTCATCAATGCCATCACCGATATTTCTCTGGCTATCTGCCAGGTCCACAAGTTCTTGGTCGTCCACGAGTTCTCGCTATGTCGCCAACAAAGATTAACCAATCTTGTCGTCACTGATTATCCCATAGTTGTGATCTCCTAACGGCAGCAGCCAACATCATCGCTGGATACTCATCTTCCGTTTTCAGACTCGAGCACCCAGCGTCCATAACTCACAGACCACAGCGTCACCTAGTCTTGATCTCCTCTCGAGCTTCCTCCCGTTCTTGACTCAACAGCTGCATATATCCCTAGCAGCAAGCCAATACTCTCCTTCGTTCTCAGTGCATGTTCAGCGTCTCGGTAATGGCAGCCTCGAGCAGCCATGGCAGACTCAAGCTCATCGATATCGGCAGCAGCATCACCGCCAACTTCATCATCTCCTGTCACCTGTAAGGCATGACACCATCGACTGCAAACTTCATGGACAGGACTCGAGCATCATCTTCAAACCATCGTGATCGGCCACGAGCTTCTCCGTGTTTCCCGAGCTCTTCTCAACCATCGATAATGGCAGCAGCCATCATACATTTCAATTCCTCCGAACTCATCACAGCTGTTACTCGAGCTCCAACGGTAGCAGCATCTCCCTGAACTTATTTTGCCTCCTCATTAACCAATCACCGAAGTCCCATCATCACTGCCAACAATGGCAGCAACCCAACTCCATTATATCGATCATCATACGGACCACAGCTTCCTCCATCTGCTCGTCTTCGGACATGAATCAAATCCAGGTTCATTCCCTGTTCAACAGCACCAACTGGCAACAACAGCTACCACCAGCCATCATGATCATCACCAGCAGCTGCGATCACCGATCATCATCGCCACTGTTCTCTGTCTTAAGCTCCATTTCGAACTCAACCCAAATCTTCTAACTGCTTCAGTAGCCCATTGAACCGTTCGAAATCAATAATCACTCCGAAACCGTCACATCTTGATTATCAAGATCACCGCCGTTATCGTTCCTTTCTGTGGAGTTAAGGAAGAAGAGGAAGGTGCCCTTAGTAAAATGGCTGGTATCTGTTAGCACTTGATTTCTAGCTTCCCCTAGTAAATGGCCTAACCGCCTTTAATGACTCCTCCGAAAGTGGCAACCCCTTAACTTGTATTGGGGTGCCAATAGCATTCACCACTAAAATGACCATCTTGCCCTTTTCTTTCCGATTTTCATTTTGCTCATAACTTCTTCATACGAGCTCGGAATGACTCCGTTCTTTCGCCATCGTCTTCATCTTCTCGTCCTCTACACAATGAAAAGTAGAAATCTTGTATTTGAACGAGTTCCACTGGGTCTTTTTGCTCCAAATGACTCCATTGCACCTAATAAACTCAAAAGCACACATAAGATACATAATTTACAAGAAAACTCGCAAAGAAAGCATAAATACTAGATATTAAATACGGTGTATTCTACACCTATCAAATTCCCCCACACTTAGACTTTGCTAGTCCTCGAGCAAATCAAACAAAACAAAAAAAAAATACAACAACTCCGTGTCGTCGAGGCTACGGTCACTTTTAGCATAAATAACAAGCCTTTAAACCCCTAGGTGTCCTTAGTGGACGAGTTATAGTCTCGTGAGGGTTTACTAGAGATATACCCACAAAACCTATATTTCAAACTCCGTCTATTCGTGACAAATCAATGAACGAATCCAAAATGACTACAGGAGGAGGTACCTTGCAAATTCAATTGATATATTAGTAAATAACTCTAATTAGATAGTCGAACAAGCCACAATACTCGGAAACTAACAAACCACAATCACAATGAAAAGATTAAGAAGATGGATATAGATGTAGATGTTGGCGAATATTCACAAGTGTTTGATGTTTCCCATATCTGTCTGAAGGTCACTGCTAAGATGAACCTAATCCTATTGGATAGAGCCACTTTGGTCCGAATGCTACATCAAATCAATTGGCATATACAAGGGAACCAAAAGTGACTTTATTCAACACAATAATAATTTTTTTCTTATATAAGATTGGATCAAACTGGATCCAATTTCTTTTTTTTTTTTTTTTTTTTTTTTTTTTTTAGACGGCATGATTAGATCTTTTGGATCCAAGCATGCTTCTTGTCGGCAAGTACATGATAGTTGCCTTGGATCCCGCATTCCACGCTTGTTTAGGCGACGGAGACAGGGACTACGTTTCACACATACTGCTATTCCCAAGTGTCTTTTTATTCCGTTTTGGTCTATTGATCGGTCTTTTTTTTTTTTTTTTTTTTTTTTCTTTTTTTTTTTTTTTTTTTTTTTTTTTTAGTAACTCACCCACTCTATTTCATCCTAGCAAGTAATAACACGTCGATGTTTAGTGACCCACCAAAGCACTTAGAGAACAATAGATAAATATGGAAAAATAAAAATAGAATATGATATGGTGATATTCGAGATATGGTAACAACTATCATGTTAATTTGTGATTTCGAGCTATATTCTTCCCTTTTAGTTAATTGGTTCCTCAACTCCTGCATTCAAAATGGTTCCATCCACTAATGGTGTCAAAAACAAACTATACAAACATATAAATGCTCCCCCACACTTAAACTTCACATTGTCCTCAATGTGTAAAACCGAAAGTTCTGAATTCTGACGTAACAGCAGATAAAACGCAAAAACTGTGCAAATTGGTAAGGAATTTGGAAAAACTCCATTTCACAAAAGTTGTTCACCTACGTGTTTTCTACACAGTGTCAAAATTTCACAGTGTTTTGATAAACGGTCTGACAGTTATGGTCCCTGGACTGAACTACGCGCAGTCTGAAATTTTCTGACGAAAAGGTATTCGTCATAATTCTCTTCTAAGATAGATTACGGACTCAATGAGATTAAACATAGGGATGCAAATATGATATAAAAAACAGTAAAAAAAAATAAATAAACGAAACAAAAATAAAAAGCAAAAGGATAAGAGATACAAAACCGGTGGGTTGCCTCCCACTTAGCGCTTGTTTTATAGTCGTCAGCCCGACTATATCCTTGCAAGATTCATTCCCCATACACCAACAATCTGAAAAGTTGGGGATCCGTCCATAGAACCTGTTTTGGAAACACTAGCTTCACACAAATATTAGTAATATAAAGCAAAAGTGAAGCTATGAACCGATAAAAGCTTCCCCCACACTTATTCTTGTCCACACTTGGAAGCGTATAAAGAATATAGAAGTCGGGTACTTCCACGGTTTGGGTTCCATAACTGCATAGTATGAGAATCAAGTTTCTCTAATGGCGGAAAACGAGAAACAAAGTCATTCAACAATATTCTCGAAGCACATACATTCAAACCAATAAGAGGTAAAGGAGAAGAAATAATAGGCAAAGGGTTAGATAAACCTTGCACAATCTCTTGTATCACGGAATCCTCTTCATCCTTGAAAAATTCAAGTGAATTATTCACCTCTTGTATATCTGGTCCTCTATCAAACCTTGCAACCATTCTTCGTCCGTTTCGCCGTAACCAAAGTATCGACATAAACATCATCATTACAATCCTTTGCAAGCTCAATTGGGTCTTCCACAATATTGGTCATAACGGTCTCATTCTCAACATATTCCTCCTTTTTGTTATAAGGCACATACTCTTTTGCGGATCCAAATTTTATCATAAGAAACTTCTTTAGAACACTCGAAACGCATCATCCTCAAGCTCCACCCTTTGAATAGGCTCTTGATCATTATTAAGATCAATGCTTGAGTAATCTACACAAGTGTCGACATATTCCTCTTCATCTTCATCTTGATCCCAAAAAGACTCCTCGGAGATGTCACCATGAGTTGTTTCAAGCAATGTATCATAATCACCGTCACTATCATAGTCAACATAAGATTGTTCCTCGCTGAATTTAGTGTTGCTAAACTCTAACTCATCCTTTTGAATAGGTGAATGATCATTATTAAGATCAAGAGTTGAGTTAACTACACAATTATCCACGAAAGTGCCCAAGGATTGGCCTTTTTCAACATTAGCATCAATCAAATATTCACCACAAACCATATGCACATTAGAATTATCCATATCTTCCTTGTATTGATCAATGTCTCTTCGCAAGATAGTCATACCTTCACGAAGTTCTTGGAGTTGCTCGTTTGTAGTCTCTTTTGCTTTTTGAAATTCCTCTTTTAAAAAGTTGGAAACTTGGTCTATAAAATTAGAGACTTTTTGTTCAAGAGCATAAGAATCCTCCCATCCTTGTTGTTGTTCACACACATACTCACCATAAGGTTGTTGAGGAAAACCACAAGGTTCCATGGAATATTGGTCATAACCAATAAATTGGTTTTGATTATACCCATGGAATTGGTAGTTATCATATTGTTGAGGTTGAAACCCGTATCCATCCACGTAATATGCTCCTTCCATAGAAATAAGCACCCGAAATAATTCTCAAACTAAGGTTAGAACCCGTAAAATAAGAAAGAAAAAAAAAAAAAAAAAAAAAAAAAAAAAAACAAAAACTAAATACAAAAATAAGAAACCAAAAACAATTAACAACATTTTGCCTCCCAAGCAACGGCGCCAAAATTTGATCATTGTCGTAAGCGACACAAATATAATTACACTTTCTTACTACTCAAAATATAAATATAGCAAGGGCAAGAAAGGATCGATCCCACAGAGAGGTCTAGGTTGTCAAATTGTTGTGGTTTCCTATATAAATTACCGGGTGTTTTCTGGTTTTTATGAGAGTAAAATAAACTAAAAGCAAATAAACAAAAGTAAACAAATAAGATAGAAGAGATATTGATTAAGGATTTCGTTTTCATTCACTAACATGCTTTTCACAATAATTAGAATTGATATTTTAATCTCAACTTTTATCAAAGGCCCTAGAATACCTTGATCGCAAGAATATCCCGCAAATCTCCTCATGTCATCAACAAACACATTAAAAGATGCGAATATGAATCCTACCTAAAGGAACAACCTAACGTGTAAAAGCACTAATCAAGTTTAATTCCCTAGATGCGTTAAGTTCTATGAAATCAGGCCAATCAAAGCAATTGAACGTGGAAAGCGCACTAATTCAATTTAACAAAGGTTACGATTCACATATGATCATAAGAATATATCACTACAAACTATAATCATATTATGCTACTTGTATTCAAGGAATATCACTTTTTGCGTATAATAAACCCTAAACTAGCAATAGATGTGATTAGAAGTTCTACCAATTTGCAACTTGACAAAACAATCAATCAATCATAAAACAATATTTTGAGAGAATTGCAGACGATAAATATGAGACAACACTAATATATTGAATCAAAGAATCATGCTTTGTGAAATCCAACTATTCCATAACCAATAATAAACTTAGGTACTCATATTCAAGGAGTTCATCACAAGAAGAAAGAGAAGAGACTTCATGGTTCTAAACCCTAGAATAAAGTAGAAGAGATAATAAAACGTTTGATAGATAAGATATCTTCTATTTTTGCCTAGGCTTCTCTATATATGGAGTTTTGTAACCTCCTCTTGAAGAAAACTAGGAAACCTAGCAAAAATAGGAAAGAGCATCTCTTAGGAATTGTGTCCCGTGCATCACCCCGTTCGAAATCCTGCCGAAGCTTCTAAATATCGTTCACGTCCAAGTCTTGGCATGCAAATTAAGAAAACGCTTATGTACTGCCTATTGAGCTCGTGCAGCTGTGGAAGCCCAGCCCATCTCTGCCATTCTCTAATATCAGAAGCCACTTCCAGTGATCACCATCAGCCAACGAACCATCAATCCTCACTGCCATCTACCTTAACTCGTTACCACTGCCATGATCACGAGTGTAACCCGCAACCATTGTTCCATCGTCACCAGCTACGACTGATCCTTACCCCTTGTCATTACTCGAGTAAAATCACAGCAAGTCTGTTAATCCGAGAACCATCTTATCTTACTCTCTCTCGAACTCAACTACGTACATCATCCGCAGCAGCTTAAACACATCGTCATCTTTTCTCAGCAAACCCATGACCATCCTCCGATAAGCCGCAACCGTCCCAGGAAACTCGAGCAACACTTCCATCTCATTGCATGTGCCATTTCATGCCTCTGCCAAGCTCGACCATCTAGTAGCAACGTTCAAACCCAGTTCTAGTCTACACCACAGCGTCCTCTGTAATCTCATCTCGAGCTCATCAATGCCATCACCGATATTTCTCTGGCTATCTGCCAACAGTCCACAAGTTCTTGGTCGTCCACGAGTTCTGGCTATCTGCCAACAGCATTAACCAATCTTGTCGTCACTGATTATCCCATAGTTGTGATCTCCCTAACGGCAGTAGCCAACATCATCGCCGGATACTCATCTTCCGTTTTCGGACTCGAGCACCCGGCGTCCATAACTCACTGACCACGGCGTCACCTAGTCTTGATCTCCTCTCGAGCTTCCTCCCGTTCTTGACTCAACACCGTGCATATATCCCTAAGAGCAAGCCAATACTCTCCTTCGTTCTCGTGCATGTTCGGCGTCTCGGTAATGGCAGCCTCCGAGCAGCCATGGCAGACTCAAGCTCATCGATATCGGCAGCAGCATCACCGCCAACTTCATCATCTCCTGTCACCTGTAAGGCATGACACCATCGACTGCAAACTTCATGGACAGACTCGAGCATCATCTTCAAACCATCGTGATCAGCACGAGCTTCTCTGTGTTTCCCGAGCTCTTCTCAACCATCGATAATGGCAGCATCCATCATACATTTCAATTCCTCCGAACTCATCCACCTGTTACTCGAGCTCCAACGGTAGCAAGCATCTCCCCGAACTTATTTTGCCTCCTCATTAACCAATCACCGAAGTCCCATCATCATCGCCAACAATGAACCCAACTCCATTATATCGATCATCATACGGACCACGACTTCCTCCATCTCGCTCGTCTTCGGACATGAATCAAATCCAGGTTCATTCACTGCGTTCAACAAAGACCAATCGGCAACAACAGCTACCACCAGCCATCATGATCATCACCCACCACACTGCGATCACCGATCATCATCGCCATCGTTCTCTCGTCTTAAGCTCCATTTCGAACTCAACCCAAATCTTCTAACCGCTTCGTAGCCCATTGAACCGTTCGAAATCAATAATCACTCCGAAACCGTCACATCTTGATTATCAAGATCACCGGCCGTTATCGTTCCTTTCTGTGGAGTTAAGGAAGAAGAGGAAGGTGCCCTTAGTAAAATGGCTGGTATCTGTTAGCACTTGATTTCTAGCTTCCCCCTAGTAAATGGCCTAACTGCCTTTAACAGCTCCTCTGAAAGTGGCAACCCCTTAACTTGTATTGGGGTGCCAATAGCATTCACCACTAAAATGACCATCTTGCCCTTTTCTTTCCGATTTTCATTTTGCTCATAACTTCTTCATACGAGCTCAGAATGACTCCGTTCTTTCGCCATCGTCTTCATCTTCTCGTCCTCTACACAATGAAAAGTAGAAATCTTGTATTTGAACGAGTTCCACTGGGTCTTTTTGCTCCAAATGACTCCATTGCACCTAATAAACTCAAAAGCACACATAAGATACATAATTTACAAGAAAACTCGCAAAGAAAGCATAAATACTAGATATTAAATACGGTGTATTCTACACCTATCAAATTCCCCACACTTAGACTTTGCTAGTCCTCGAGCAAATCAAACAAAACAAAAAAAAAATACAACAACTCCGTGTCGTCGAGGCTACGGTCACTTTTAGCATAAATAACAAGCCTTTAAACCCCTAGGTGTCCTTAGTGGACGAGTTATAGTCTCGTGAGGGTTTACTAGAGATATACCCACAAAACCTATATTTCAAACTCCGTCTATTCGTGACAAATCAATGAACGAATCCAAAATGACTACTGGGAGGAGGTACCTTGCAAATTCAATTGATATATTAGTAAATAACTCTAATTAGATAGTCGAACAAGCCACAATACTCGGAAACTAACAAACCACAATCACAATGAAAAGATTAAGAAGATGGATATAGATGTAGATGTTGGCGAATATTCACAAGTGTTTGATGTTTCCCATATCCGTCCAAGGTCACCGCTAAGATGAACCTAATCCTATTGGATTGAGCCACTGGTGCTGAATGCTACATCAAATCAATTGGCATATACAAGGGAACCAAAAGTGACTTTATTCAACACAATAATATTTTTTTTTTCTTTTATATAAGATTGGATCAAACTGGATCCAATTTCTCTTTTTTTTTTTTTTTTTTTTTTAGACGGCATGATTAGATCTTTTGGATCCAAGCGCATGCTTCTTGTCAGCAAGTACATGATAGTTGCCTTGGATCCTGCATTCCACGCTTGTTTAGGCGACGGAGACAGGGACTACGTTTCACACATACTGCTATTCCCAAGTGTCTTTTTATTCCGTTTGGTCTATTGATCGGTCCTTTTTTTTTTTTTTTTTTTTTTCTTTTTAAATTTTTTTTTTTTTTTTTTTTTTTTTTTTTTTTTTAGTAACTCAACCACTCTATTTCATCCTAGCAGTAATAACACGTCGATGTTTAGTGACCCACCAAAGCACTTAGAGAACAATAGATAAATATGGAAAAATAAAAATAGAATATGATATGGTGATATTCCGAGATATGGTAACAACTATCATGTTAATTTGTGATTTCGAGCTATATTCTTCCCTTTTAGTTAATTGGTTCCTCAACTCCTGCATTCAAAATGGTTCCATCCACTAATGGTGTCAAAAACAAACTATACAAACATATAAATGCTCCCCCACACTTAAACTTCACATTGTCCTCAATGTAAAACCGAAAGTTCTGAATTCTGACGTAACAGCAGATAAAACGCAAAAACTGTGCAAATTGGTAAGGAATTTGGAAAAACTCCATTTCACAAAAGTTGTTCACCTACGTGTTTTCTACACAGTGTCAAAATTTCACAGTGTTTTGATAAACGGTCTGACAGTTATGATCCCTGGACTGAACTACGCGCAGTCTGAAATTTTTCGACGAAAAGGTATTCGTCATAATTCTCTTCTAAGATAGATTACGGACTCAATGAGATTAAACATAGGGATGCAAATATGATATAAAAAACAGTAAAAAAAAATAAATAAACGAAACAAAAATAAAAAGCAAAAGGATAAGAGATACAAAACCGGTGGGTTGCCTCCCACTTAGCGCTTGTTTTATAGTCGTCGGCCCGACTATATCCTTGCAAGATTCATTCCCCATACACCAACAATCTGAAAAGTTGGGGATCCGTCCATAGAACCTGTTTTGGAAACACTAGCTTCACACAAATATTAGTAATATAAAGCAAAAGTGAAGCTATGAACCGATAAAAGCTTCCCCCACACTTATTCTTGTCCACACTTGGAAGCGTATAAAGAATATAGAAGTCGGGTACTTCCACGGTTTCGGGTTCCATAACCTGCATAGTATGAGAATCAAGTTTCTCTAATGGCGGAAAACGAGAAACAAAGTCATTCAACAATATTCTCGAAGCACATACATTCAAACCAATAAGAGGTAAAGGAGAAGAAATAATAGGCAAAGGGTTAGATAAACCTTGCACAATCTCTTGTATCACGGAATCCTCTTCATCCTTGAAAAATTCAAGTGAATTATTCACCTCTTGTATATCCTGGTCCTCTATCAAACCTTGCAACCATTCTTCGTCCGTTTCTGCCGTAACCAAAGTATCGACATAAACATCATCATTACAATCCTTTGCAAGCTCAATTGGGTCTTCCACAATATTGGTCATAACGGCCTCATTCTCAACATATTCCTCCTTTTTGTTGTAAGGCACATACTCTTTTGCGGATCCAAATTTTATCATAAGAAACTTCTTTAGAACACTCGAAAACGCATCATCCTCAAGCTCCACCCTTTGAATAGGCTCTTGATCATTATTAAGATCAATGCTTGAGTAATCTACACAAGTGTCGACATATTCCTCTTCATCTTCATCTTGATCCCAAAAAGACTCCTCGGAGATGTCACCATGAGTTGTTTCAAGCAATGTATCATAATCACCGTCACTATCATAGTCAACATAAGATTGTTCCTCGCTGAATTTAGTGTTGCTAAACTCTAACTCATCCTTTTGAATAGGTGAATGATCATTATTAAGATCAAGAGTTGAGTTAACTACACAATTATCCACGAAAGTGCCCAAGGATTGGCCTTTTTCAACATTAGCATCAATCAAATATTCACCACAAACCATATGCACATTAGAATTATCCATATCTTCCTTGTATTGATCAATGTCTCTTCGCAAGATAGTCATACCTTCACGAAGTTCTTGGAGTTGCTCGTTTGTAGTCTCTTTTGCTTTTTGAAATTCCTCTTTTAAAAAGTTGGAAACTTGGTCTATAAAATTAGAGACTTTTTGTTCAAGAGCATAAGAATCCTCCCATCCTTGTTGTTGTTCACACACATACTCACCATAAGGTTGTTGAGGAAAACCACAAGGTTCCATGGAATATTGGTCATAACCAATAAATTGGTTTTGATTATACCCATGGAATTGGTAGTTATCATATTGTTGAGGTTGAAACCCGTATCCATCCACGTAATATGCTCCTTCCATAGAAATAAGCACCTGAAATAATTCTCAAACTAAGGTTAGAACCCAGAAAATAAGAAAAGAAAAAAATAAAAACAAAAAAACAAAAAAAAAAAACAAAAACTAAATACAAAAATAAGAAACCAAAAACAATTAACAAATTGCCTCCCGGGCAACGGCGCCAAAATTTGATCGCTGTCGTAAGCGACACAAATATAATTACAGTTTCTTACTACTCAAAATATAAATATAGCAAGGGCAAGAAAGGATCAATCCCACAGAGAGGTCTAGGTTGTCAAATTGTTGTGGTTTCCTATATAAATTACTAGGGTGTTTTTGGTTTTTATGAGAGTAAAATAAACTAAAAGCAAATAAACAAAAGTAAACAAATAAGATAGAAGAGATATTGATTAAGGATTTCGTTTTCATTCACTAACATGCTTTTCACAATAATTAGAATTGATATTTTAATCTCAACTTTTATCAAAGGCCCTAGAATACCTTGATCGCAAGAATATCCCGCAAATCTCCTCATGTCATCAACAAACACATTAAAAGATGCGAATATGAATCCTACCTAAAGGAACAACCTAACGTGTAAAAGCACTAATCAAGTTTAATTCCCTAGATGCGTTAAGTTCTATGAAATCAGGCCAATCAAAGCAATTGAACGTGGAAAGCGCACTAATTCAATTTAACAAAGGTTACGATTCACATATGATCATAAGAATATATCACTACAAACTATAATCATATTATGCTACTTGTATTCAAGGAATATCACTTTTGCGTATAATAAACCCTAAACTAGCAATAGATGTGATTAGAAGTTCTACCAATTTGCAACTTGACAAAACAATCAATCAATCATAAAACAATATTTTCAGGAGAATTGCAAACGATAAATATGAGACAACACTAATATATTGAATCAAAGAATCATGCTTTGTGAAATCCAACTATTCCATAACCAATAATAAACTTAGGTACTCATATTCAAGGAGTTCATCACAAGAAGAAAGAGAAGAGACTTCATGGTTCTAAACCCTAGAATAAAGTAGAAGAGATAATAAAACGTTTGATAGATAAGATATCTTCTATTTTTGCCTAGGCTTCTCTATATATGGAGTTTTGTAACCTCCTCTTGAAGAAAACTAGGAAACCTAGCAAAAATAGGAAAGAGCATCTCTTAGGAATTGTGTCCCGTGCATCACCCCGTTCGAAATCCTGCCGAAGCTTCTAAATATCGTTCACGTCCAAGTCTTGGCATGCAAATTAAGAAAACGCTTATGTACCGCCTATTGAGCTCGTCGGTGTGGAAGCCCACCCATCTCTCGCCATTCTCTAATATCGAAGCCACTTCCAAGTGATCACCATCAGCCAACGAACCATCAATCCTCACTGCCATCTACCTTAACTCGTTACCCTTTGCCATGATCACGAGTGTAACCCGCAACCATTGTTCCATCGTCACCGCCTACGACCGATCCTTACCCCTTGTCATTACTCGAGTAAAATCACGACAAGTCGTTAATCCGAGAACCATCTTATCTTACTCTCTCTCGAACTCAACTACGTACATCATCCGCAGCGAGCTTAAACACATCGTCATCTTTTCTCGGCAGAAACCCATGACCATCCTCCGATAAGCCGCAACCGCCCCGTGGAAACTCGAGCAACACTTCCATCTCATTGCATGTGCCATTTCATGCCTCTGCCAAGCTCGACCATCTAGTAGCAACGTTCAAACCCAGTTCTAGTCTACACCACAGCGTCCTCTGTAATCTCATCTCGAGCTCATCAATGCCATCACCGATATTTCTCTGGCTATCTGCCAACAGTCCACAAGTTCTTGGTCGTCCACGAGTTCTGGCTATCTGCCAACAGCATTAACCAATCTTGTCGTCACTGATTATCCCATAGTTGTGATCTCCTAACGGCAGCAGCCAACATCATCGCTGGATACTCATCTTCCGTTTTCAGACTCGAGCACCCAGCGTCCATAACTCACAGACCACAGCGTCACCTAGTCTTGATCTCCTCTCGAGCTTCCTCCCGTTCTTGACTCAACAGCTGCATATATCCCTAGCAGCAAGCCAATACTCTCCTTCGTTCTCAGTGCATGTTCAGCGTCTCGGTAATGGCAGCCTCGAGCAGCCATGGCAGACTCAAGCTCATCGATATCGGCAGCAGCATCACCGCCAACTTCATCATCTCCTGTCACCTGTAAGGCATGACACCATCGACTGCAAACTTCATGGACAGACTCGAGCATCATCTTCAAACCATCGTGATCGGCCACGAGCTTCTGTGTTTCCGAGCTCTTCTCAACCATCGATAATGGCAAAGCATCCATCATACATTTCAATTCCTCCGAACTCATCACGCGTACATTACTCGAGCTCCAACGGTAGCAAACATCTCCCCGAACTTATTTTGCCTCCTCATTAACCAATCACCGAAGTCCCATCATCACTGCCAACAATGGCAGCAACCCAACTCCATTATATCGATCATCATACGGACCACAGCTTCCTCCATCTGCTCGTCTTCGGACATGAATCAAATCCAGGTTCATTCCCTGTTCAACAAGACTAACCAATCGGCAACAACGGCTACCACCACCATCATGATCATCACCAAGCCATTGCGATCACCGATCATCATCGCCACTGTTCTCTGTCTTAAGCTCCATTTCGAACTCAACCCAAATCTTCTAACTGCTTCAGTAGCCCATTGAACCGTTCGAAATCAATAATCACTCCGAAACCGTCACATCTTGATTATCAAGATCACCGGCCGTTATCGTTCCTTTCTGTGGAGTTAAGGAAGAAGAGGAAGGTGCCCTTAGTAAAATGGCTGGTATCTGTTAGCACTTGATTTCTAGCATCCCCCTAGTAAATGGCCTAACTGCCTTTAACAGCTCCTCTGAAAGTGGCAACCCCTTAACTTGTATTGGGGTGCCAATAGCATTCACCACTAAAATGACCATCTTGCCCTTTTCTTTCCGATTTTCATTTTGCTCATAACTTCTTCATACGAGCTCGTAATGACTCGTTCTTTCGCCATCGTCTTCATCTTCTCGTCCTCTACACAATGAAAAGTAGAAATCTTGTATTTGAACGAGTTCCACTGGGTCTTTTGCTCCAAATGACTCCATTGCACCTAATAAACTCAAAAGCACACATAAGATACATAATTTACAAGAAAACTCGCAAAGAAAGCATAAATACTAGATATTAAATACGGTGTATTCTACACCTATCAAATTCCCCCACACTTAGACTTTGCTAGTCCTCGAGCAAATCAAACAAAACAAAAAAAAAAAAAAAATCCGTGTCGTCGAGGCTACGGTCACTTTTAGCATAAATAACAAGCCTTTAAACCCCTAGGTGTCCTTAGTGGACGAGTTATAGTCTCGTGAGGGTTTACTAGAGATATACCCACAAAACCTATATTTCAAACTCCGTCTATTCGTGACAAATCAATGAACGAATCCAAAATGACTACAGGAGGAGGTACCTTGCAAATTCAATTGATATATTAGTAAATAACTCTAATTAGATAGTCGAACAAGCCACAATACTCGGGAAACTAACAAACCACAATCACAATGAAAAGATTAAGAAGATGGATATAGATGTAGATGTTGGCGAATATTCACAAGTGTTTGATGTTTCCCATATCTGTCTGAAGGTCACTGCTAAGATGAACCTAATCCTATTGGATTGAGCCACTGGTGCTGAATGCTACATCAAATCAATTGGCATATACAAGGGAACCAAAAGTGACTTTATTCAACACAATAATAATTTTTTTTTTCTTATATAAGATTGGATCAAACTGGATCCAATTTTTTTTTTTTTTTTTTTTTTTTTTTTTTTTTTAGACGGCATGATTAGATCTTTTGGATCCAAGCGCATGCTTCTTGTCAGCAAGTACATGATAGTTGCCTTGGATCCTGCATTCCACGCTTGTTTAGGCGACGGAGACAGGGACTACGTTTCACACATACTGCTATTCCCAAGTGTCTTTTTATTCCGTTTTGGTCTATTGATCGGTCCTTTTTTTTTTTTTTTTTTTTTTTTTTTCTTTTTCAATTTTTTTTTTTTTTTTTTTTAGTAACTCAACCACTCTATTTCATCCTAGCAGTAATAACACGTCGATGTTTAGTGACCCACCAAAGCACTTAGAGAACAATAGATAAATATGGAAAAATAAAAATAGAATATGATATGGTGATATTCCGAGATATGGTAACAACTATCATGTTAATTTGTGATTTCGAGCTATATTCTTCCCTTTTAGTTAATTGGTTCCTCAACTCCTGCATTCAAAATGGTTCCATCCACTAATGGTGTCAAAAACAAACTATACAAACATATAAATGCTCCCCCACACTTAAACTTCACATTGTCCTCAATGTGTAAAACCGAAAGTTCTGAATTCTGACGTAACAGCAGATAAAACGCAAAAACTGTGCAAATTGGTAAGGAATTTGGAAAAACTCCATTTCACAAAAGTTGTTCACCTACGTGTTTTATACACAGTGTCAAAATTTCACAGTGTTTTGATAAACGGTCTGACAGTTATGGTCCCTGGACTGAACTACGCGCAGTCTGAAATTTTCTAACGAAAAGGTATTCGTCATAATTCTCTTCTAAGATAGATTACGGACTCAATGAGATTAAACATAGGGATGCAAATATGATATAAAAAACAGTAAAAAAATAAATAAACGAAACAAAAATAAAAAGCAAAAGGATAAGAGATACAAAACCGGTGGGTTGCCTCCCACTTAGCGCTTGTTTTATAGTCGCCAGCCCGACTATATCCTTGCAAGATTCATTCCCCATACACCAACAATCTGAAAAGTTGGGGATCCGTCCATAGAACCTGTTTTGGAAACACTAGCTTCACACAAATATTAGTAATATAAAGCAAAAGTGAAGCTATGAACCGATAAAAGCTTCCCCCACACTTATTCTTGTCCACACTTGGAAGCGTATAAAGAATATAGAAGTCGGGTACTTCCACGGTTTCGGGTTCCATAACCTCGCATAGTATGAGAATCAAGTTTCTCTAATGGCGGAAAACGAGAAACAAAGTCATTCAACAATATTCTCGAAGCACATACATTCAAACCAATAAGAGGTAAAGGAGAAGAAATAATAGGCAAAGGGTTAGATAAACCTTGCACAATCTCTTGTATCACGGAATCCTCTTCATCCTTGAAAAATTCAAGTGAATTATTCACCTCTTGTATATCCTGGTCCTCTATCAAACCTTGCAACCATTCTTCGTCCGTTTCTGCCGTAACCAAAGTATCGACATAAACATCATCATTACAATCCTTTGCAAGCTCAATTGGGTCTTCCACAATATTGGTCATAACGGTCTCATTCTCAACATATTCCTCCTTTTTGTTGTAAGGCACATACTCTTTTGCGGATCCAAATTTTATCATAAGAAACTTCTTTAGAACACTCGAAAACGCATCATCCTCAAGCTCCACCCTTTGAATAGGCTCTTGATCATTATTAAGATCAATGCTTGAGTAATCTACACAAGTGTCGACATATTCCTCTTCATCTTCATCTTGATCCCAAAAAGACTCCTCGGAGATGTCACCATGAGTTGTTTCAAGCAATGTATCATAATCACCGTCACTATCATAGTCAACATAAGATTGTTCCTCGCTGAATTTAGTGTTGCTAAACTCTAACTCATCCTTTTGAATAGGTGAATGATCATTATTAAGATCAAGAGTTGAGTTAACTACACAATTATCCACGAAAGTGCCCAAGGATTGGCCTTTTTCAACATTAGCATCAATCAAATATTCACCACAAACCATATGCACATTAGAATTATCCATATCTTCCTTGTATTGATCAATGTCTCTTCGCAAGATAGTCATACCTTCACGAAGTTCTTGGAGTTGCTCGTTTGTAGTCTCTTTTGCTTTTTGAAATTCCTCTTTTAAAAAGTTGGAAACTTGGTCTATAAAATTAGAGACTTTTTGTTCAAGAGCATAAGAATCCTCCCATCCTTGTTGTTGTTCACACACATACTCACCATAAGGTTGTTGAGGAAA
The DNA here is from genome assembly GCA_023531295.1 of Papaver armeniacum. Taxonomy (NCBI): domain Eukaryota; kingdom Viridiplantae; phylum Streptophyta; class Magnoliopsida; order Ranunculales; family Papaveraceae; genus Papaver; species Papaver armeniacum. Next base: position 434,212 of record JAJJWW010004489.1, read on the forward strand.
ACCACAAGGTTCCATGGAATATTGGTCATAACCAATAAATTGGTTTTGATTATACCCATGGAATTGGTAGTTGTCGAATTGTTGAGGTTGAAACCCGTATCCATCCACGTAATATGCTCCTTCCATAGAAATAAGCACCTGAAATAATTCTCAAACTAAGGTTAGAACCCAGAAAATAAGAAAAGAAAAAAATAAAAACAAAAAAACAAAAAAAAAAAACAAAAACTAAATACAAAAATAAGAAACCAAAAACAATTAACAACCGCTGCCTCCCCGGCAACGGCGCAAAATAAAATTTGATTTGTCGTAAGCGACACAAATATAATTACACTTTCTTACTACTCAAAATAAAAATATAGCAAGGGCAAGAAAGGATCGAACCCACAGAGAGGTCTAGGTTGTCAAATTGTTGTGGTTTCCTATATAAATTACCAAGGTGTTTACGGTTTTTATGAGAGTAAAATAAACTAAAAGCAAATAAACAAAAGTAAACAAATAAGATAGAAGAGATATTGATTAAGGATTTCGTTTTCATTCACTAACATGCTTTTCACAATAATTAGAATTGATATTTTAATCTCAACTTTTATCAAAGGCCCTAGAATACCTTGATCGCAAGAATATCCCGCAAATCTCCTCATGTCATCAACAAACACATTAAAAGATGCGAATATGAATCCTACCTAAAGGAACAACCTAACGTGTAAAAGCACTAATCAAGTTTAATTCCCTAGATGCGTTAAGTTCTATGAAATCAGGCCAATCAAAGCAATTGAACGTGGAAAGCGCACTAATTCAATTTAACAAAGGTTACGATTCACATATGATCATAAGAATATATCACTACAAACTATAATCATATTATGCTACTTGTATTCAAGGAATATCACTTTTGCGTATAATAAACCCTAAACTAGCAATAGATGTGATTAGAAGTTCTACCAATTTGCAACTTGACAAAACAATCAATCAATCATAAAACAATATTTTGAGAGAATTGCAAACGATAAATATGAGACAACACTAATATATTGAATCAAAGAATCATGCTTTGTGAAATCCAACTATTCCATAACCAATAATAAACTTAGGTACTCATATTCAAGGAGTTCATCACAAGAAGAAAGAGAAGAGACTTCATGGTTCTAAACCCTAGAATAAAGTAGAAGAGATAATAAAACGTTTGATAGATAAGATATCTTCTATTTTTGCCTAGGCTTCTCTATATATGGAGTTTTGTAACCTCCTCTTGAAGAAAACTAGGAAACCTAGCAAAAATAGGAAAGAGCATCTCTTAGGAATTGTGTCCCGTGCATCACCCCGTTCGAAATCTGCCAGAAGCTTCTAAATATCGTTCACGTCCAAGTCTTGGCATGCAAATTAAGAAAACGCTTATGTCTGCCTATTGAGCTCGTGCAGCTGTGGAAGCCTGACCCATCTCTTGCCATTCTCTAATATCAGAAGCCACTTCCAGTGATCACCATCAGCCAACGAACCATCAATCCTCACTGCCATCTACCTTAACTCGTTACCACTGCCATGATCACGAGTGTAACCCGCAACCATTGTTCCATCGTCACCAGCTACGACTGATCCTTACCCCTTGTCATTACTCGAGTAAAATCACAGCAAGTCTGTTAATCCGAGAACCATCTTATCTTACTCTCTCTCGAACTCAACTACGTACATCATCCGCAGTGACTTAAACACATCGTCATCTTTCTCGGCAAACCCATGACCATCCTCCGATAAGCCGCGCAACCGTCTGGGAAACTCGAGCAACACTTCCATCTCATTGCATGTGCCATTTCATGCCTCGCCAAGCTCGACCATCTAGTAGCAACGTTCAAACCCAGTTCTAGTCTACACCACGGCGTCCTCGTAATCTCATCTCGAGCTCATCAATGCCATCACCGATATTTCTCGGCTATCTCGCCAGCAGGTCCACAAGTTCTTGGTCGTCCACGAAGTTCGGCTATCTCGCCAACAAAGATTAACCAATCTTGTCGTCACCGATTATCCCATAGTTGTGATCTCTAACGGCGGCCCAACATCATCGTTGGATACTCATCTTCCGTTTTCAGACTCGAGCACCCAGGCGTCCCATAACTCACAGACCACGGCGTCACCTAGTCTTGATCTCCTCTCGAGCTTCCTCCCGTTCTTGACTCAACTTGTTGCATATATCCCTAGCAAGCAAGCCAATACTCTCCTTCGTTCTCGGTGCATGTTCAGCGTCTCGGTAATGGCAGCCTCGAGCAGCCATGGCAGACTCAAGCTCATCGATATCGGCAGCAGCATCACCGCCAACTTCATCATCTCCTGTCACCTGTAAGGCATGACACCATCGACTGCAAACTTCATGGACAGACTCGAGCATCATCTTCAAACCATCGTGATCAGCACGAGCTTCTCTGTGTTTCCCGAGCTCTTCTCAACCATCGATAATGGCAGCATCCATCATACATTTCAATTCCTCCTGAACTCATCACAGCATTGTTACTCGAGCTCCAACCCAGCAAACATCTCCCTGAACTTATTTTGCCTCCTCATTAACCAATCAGAAGTCCCATCATCACCGCCAACAATGGCAAGAACCCAACTCCATTATATCGATCATCATACGGACCACGAGCTTCCTCCATCCGCTCGTCTTCGGACATGAATCAAATCCGAGGTTCATTCCCTATTCAACAGCACCAATCGGCAACAACAACTACCAGCCATCATGATCATCACCAAGAATTGCGATCACCGATCATCATCGCCATTGTTCTCTTGTCTTAAGCTCCATTTGAACTCAACCCAAATCTTCTAACCGGCTTCAAGAGCCCATTGAACCGTTCGAAATCAATAATCACTCAAAACCGTCACATCTTGATTATCAAGATCACCGGCCGTTATCGTTCCTTTCGTGGAGTTAAGGAAGAAGAGGAAGGTGCCCTTAGTAAAATGGTGGTATCGGTAGCACTTGATTTCTAGCTTCCCCTAGTAAATGGCCTAACCGCCTTTAACAGACTCCTCCAAAGTGGCAACCCCTTAACTTGTATTGGGGTGCCAATAGCATTCACCACTAAAATGACCATCTTGCCCTTTTCTTTCCGATTTTCATTTTGCTCATAACTTCTTCATACGAGCTCGAGAATGACTCCGTTCTTTCGCCATCGTCTTCATCTTCTCGTCCTCTACACAATGAAAAGTAGAAATCTTGTATTTGAACGAGTTCCACTGGGTCTTTTTGCTCCAAATGACTCCATTGCACCTAATAAACTCAAAAGCACACATAAGATACATAATTTACAAGAAAACTCGCAAAGAAAGCATAAATACTAGATATTAAATACGGTGTATTCTACACCTATCAAATTCCCCACACTTAGACTTTGCTAGTCCTCGAGCAAATCAAACAAAACAAAAAAAAATACAACAACTCCGTGTCGTCGAGGCTACGGTCACTTTTAGCATAAATAACAAGCCTTTAAACCCCTAGGTGTCCTTAGTGGACGAGTTATAGTCTCGTGAGGGTTTACTAGAGATATACCCACAAAACCTATATTTCAAACTCCGTCTATTCGTGACAAATCAATGAACGAATCCAAAATGACTACAGGAGGAGGTACCTTGCAAATTCAATTGATATATTAGTAAATAACTCTAATTAGATAGTCGAACAAGCCACAATACTCGGAAACTAACAAACCACAGTCACAATGAAAAGATTAAGAAGATGGATATAGATGTAGATGTTGGCGAATATTCACAAGTGTTTGATGTTTCCCATATACGTCTCAAGGTCACTGCTGCTAAGATGAACCTAATCCTATTGGATTGAGCCACCGGTGCCGAATGCTACATCAAATCAATTGGCATATACAAAGGGAACCAAAAGTGACTTTATTCAACACAATAATATTTTTTTTTTTTTTTCTTATATAAGATTGGATCAAAGCTGGATCCAATTTCTTTTTATTTTTATTATTTTTTATTTTTTTTTTAGACGGCATGATTAGATCTTTTGGATCCAAGCGCATGCTTCTTGTCAGCAAGTACATGATAGTTGCCTTGGATCCTGCATTCCACGCTTGTTTAGGCGACGGAGACAGGGACTACGTTTCACACATCTGCGCTATTCCCAAGTGTCTTTTTATTCCGTTTTGGTCTAATTGATCGGTCCTTTTTTTTTTTTTTTTTTCTTTTTCAATTTTTTTTTTATTTATATATATTTTTTAATAATTTTTTTATTTTTTATTTTTCTAGTAACTCAAAAACTCTATTTCATCCTAGCAGTAATAACACGTCGATGTTTAGTGACCCACCAAAGCACTTAGAGAACAATAGATAAATATGGAAAAATAAAAATAGAATATGATATGGTGATATTCCGAGATATGGTAACAACTATCATGTTAATTTGTGATTTCGAGCTATATTCTTCCCTTTTAGTTAATTGGTTCCTCAACTCCTGCATTCAAAATGGTTCCATCCACTAATGGTGTCAAAAACAAACTATACAAACATATAAATGCTCCCCACACTTAAACTTCACATTGTCCTCAATGTGTAAAACCGAAAGTCCAGAATTCTGACGTAACAGCAGATAAAACGCAAAAACTGTGCAAATTGGTAAGGAATTTGGAAAAACTCCATTTCACAAAAGTTGTTCACCTACGTGTTTTCTACACAGTGTCAAAATTTCACAGTGTTTTGATAAACGGTCTGACAGTTATGATCCCTGTACTGAACTACGCGCAGTCTGAAATTTTCTGACGAAAAGGTATTCGTCATAATTCTCTTCTAAGATAGATTACGGACTCAATGAGATTAAACATAGGGATGCAAATATGATATAAAAAACAGTAAAAAAAAATAAATAAACGAAACAAAAATAAAATGCAAAAGGATAAGAGATACAAAACCGGTGGGTTGCCTCCCACTTAGCGCTTGTTTTATAGTCGTGACCGACTATATCCTTGCAAGATTCATTCCCCATACACCAACAATCTGAAAAGTTGGGGATCCGTCCATAGAACCTGTTTTGGAAACACTAGCTTCACACAAATATTAGTAATATAAAGCAAAAGTGAAGCTATGAACCGATAAAAGCTTCCCCCACACTTATTCTTGTCCACACTTGGAAGCGTATAAAGAATATAGAAGTCGGGTACTTCCACGGTTTTGGTTCCATAACCTGCATAGTATGAGAATCAAGTTTCTCTAATGGCGGAAAACGAGAAACAAAGTCATTCAACAATATTCTCGAAGCACATACATTCAAACCAATAAGAGGTAAAGGAGAAGAAATAATAGGCAAAGGGTTAGATAAACCTTGCACAATCTCTTGTATCACGGAATCCTCTTCATCCTTGAAAAATTCAAGTGAATTATTCACCTCTTGTATATCTGGTCCTCTATCAAACCTTGCAACCATTCTTCGTCCGTTTCTCGCCGTAACCAAAGTATCGACATAAACATCATCATTACAATCCTTTGCAAGCTCAATTGGGTCTTCCACAATATTGGTCATAACGGTCTCATTCTCAACATATTCCTCCTTTTTGTTGTAAGGCACATACTCTTTTTGCGGATCCAAATTTTATCATAAGAAACTTCTTTAGAACACTCAAAACGCATCATCCTCAAGCTCCACCCTTTGAATAGGCTCTTGATCATTATTAAGATCAATGCTTGAGTAATCTACACAAGTGTCGACATATTCCTCTTCATCTTCATCTTGATCCCAAAAAGACTCCTCGGAGATGTCACCATGAGTTGTTTCAAGCAATGTATCATAATCACCGTCACTATCATAGTCAACATAAGATTGTTCCTCGCTTCTGAATTTAGTGTTGCTAAACTCTAACTCATCCTTTTGAATAGGTGAATGATCATTATTAAGATCAAGAGTTGAGTTAACTACACAATTATCACGAAAGTGCCCAAGGATTGGCCTTTTTCAACATTAGCATCAATCAAATATTCACCACAAACCATATGCACATTAGAATTATCCATATCTTCCTTGTATTGATCAATGTCTCTTCGCAAGATAGTCATACCTTCACGAAGTTCTTGGAGTTGCTCGTTTGTAGTCTCTTTTGCTTTTTGAAATTCCTCTTTTAAAAAGTTGGAAACTTGGTCTATAAAATTAGAGACTTTTTGTTCAAGAGCATAAGAATCCTCCCATCCTTGTTGTTGTTCACACACATACTCACCATAAGGTTGTTGAGGAAAACCACAAGGTTCCATGGAATATTGGTCATAACCAATAAATTGGTTTTGATTATACCCATGGAATTGGTAGTTATCATATTGTTGAGGTTGAAACCCGTATCCATCCACGTAATATGCTCCTTCCATAGAAATAAGCACCTGAAATAATTCTCAAACTAAGGTTAGAACCCAGAAAATAAGAAAAAAAAAAAAAAAAAAAAAAAACAAAAACAAAAACAAAAACTAAATACAAAAATAAGAAACCAAAAACAATTAACAACATTGCCTCCCCAAGAATCTGCGCAAAAATTGATGTTGTCGTAAGCGACACAAATATAATTACACTTTCTTACTACTCAAAATATAAATATAGCAAGGGCAAGAAAGGATCGATCCCACAGAGAGGTCTAGGTTGTCAAATTGTTGTGGTTTCCTATATAAATTAAGGGTGTTTTCTGGTTTTTATGAGAGTAAAATAAACTAAAAGCAAATAAACAAAAGTAAACAAATAAGATAGAAGAGATATTGATTAAGGATTTCGTTTTCATTCACTAACATGCTTTTCACAATAATTAGAATTGATATTTTAATCTCAACTTTTATCAAAGGCCCTAGAATACCTTGATCGCAAGAATATCCCGCAAATCTCCTCATGTCATCAACAAACACATTAAAAGATGCGAATATGAATCCTACCTAAAGGAACAACCTAACGTGTAAAAGCACTAATCAAGTTTAATTCCCTAGATGCGTTAAGTTCTATGAAATCAGGCCAATCAAAGCAATTGAACGTGGAAAGCGCACTAATTCAATTTAACAAAGGTTACGATTCACATATGATCATAAGAATATATCACTACAAACTATAATCATATTATGCTACTTGTATTCAAGGAATATCACTTTTGCGTATAATAAACCCTAAACTAGCAATAGATGTGATTAGAAGTTCTACCAATTTGCAACTTGACAAAACAATCAATCAATCATAAAACAATATTTTCAGAGAATTGCAAACGATAAATATGAGACAACACTAATATATTGAATCAAAGAATCATGCTTTGTGAAATCCAACTATTCCATAACCAATAATAAACTTAGGTACTCATATTCAAGGAGTTCATCACAAGAAGAAAGAGAAGAGACTTCATGGTTCTAAACCCTAGAATAAAGTAGAAGAGATAATAAAACGTTTGATAGATAAGATATCTTCTATTTTTGCCTAGGCTTCTCTATATATGGAGTTTTGTAACCTCCTCTTGAAGAAAACTAGGAAACCTAGCAAAAATAGGAAAGAGCATCTCTTAGGAATTGTGTCCGTGCATCACCCGTTCGAAATCCTGCAGAAGCTTCTAAATATCGTTCACGTCCAAGTCTTGGCATGCAAATTAAGAAAACGCTTATGTCTTGCCTATTGAGCTCGTGCAGCTTTGGAAGCCCAGCCCATCTCTGCCATTCTCTAATATCGAAGCCACTTCCGGTGATCACCATCAGCCAACGAACCATCAATCCCCTCCTTGCCATCTACCTTAACTCGTTACCCACCGCCATGATCACGAGTGTAACCGCAACCATTGTTCCATCGTCACCCACTACGAGTGATCCTTACCCCTTGTCATTACTCGAGTAAAATCACAGACAAGTACATTGTCCGAGAACCATCTTATCTTACTCTCTCTCGAACTCAACTACGTACATCATCAGCAGACTTAAACACATCGTCATCTTTTCTCAGCAAACCCATGACCATCCTCCGATAAGCCGCAACCGTCCCAGGAAACTCGAGCAACACTTCCATCTCATTGCATGTGCCATTTCATGCCTCTGCCAAGCTCGACCATCTAGTAGCAACGTTCAAACCCAGTTCTAGTCTACACCACAGCGTCCTCTGTAATCTCATCTCGAGCTCATCAATGCCATCACCGATATTTCTCTGGCTATCTGCCAACAGTCCACAAGTTCTTGGTCGTCCACGAGTTCTGGCTATCTGCCAACAGCATTAACCAATCTTGTCGTCACTGATTATCCCATAGTTGTGATCTCCTAACGGCAGCAGCCAAATCTTCTAACTGCTTCAGTAGCCCATTGAACCGTTCGAAATCAATAATCACTCCGAAACCGTCACATCTTGATTATCAAGATCACCGGCCGTTATCGTTCCTTTCTGTGGAGTTAAGGAAGAAGAGGAAGGTGCCCTTAGTAAAATGGCTGGTATCTGTTAGCACTTGATTTCTAGCTTCCCCCTAGTAAATGGCCTAACTGCCTTTAACAGCTCCTCTGAAAGTGGCAACCCCTTAACTTGTATTGGGGTGCCAATAGCATTCACCACTAAAATGACCATCTTGCCCTTTTCTTTCCGATTTTCATTTTGCTCATAACTTCTTCATACGAGCTCAGAATGACTCCGTTCTTTCGCCATCGTCTTCATCTTCTCGTCCTCTACACAATGAAAAGTAGAAATCTTGTATTTGAACGAGTTCCACTGGGTCTTTTTGCTCCAAATGACTCCATTGCACCTAATAAACTCAAAAGCACACATAAGATACATAATTTACAAGAAAACTCGCAAAGAAAGCATAAATACTAGATATTAAATACGGTGTATTCTACACCTATCAGTGGGGGATTGGAAAATGCACCAACAATTGTTATTAAAACCAGAAACTTCTTACTCCTATAAAAAATCAGATAGGTATAACAATGAATATTGGGAAATGAGTTGAGATTATACCAACGAGTAAACATCAAAGAGTGGTTATTAAAGAGTTTGTAGACGATGAAAATCAGATATCCTATCATTGTTATCTCCACTAGATTGAAAAAACCCTGAAGCCCTAAATCACCAAAGCGTGTCGTCATCTATGCAGAAACCATTTATGATCACAAAAAAATATTTACTAGATGACCAAAAGGCAAAGTAAAGAGAACCACTGACCACAAGATAAAACTTATAACACTTACTCGGCCGGGATAACACTTTACTTAGTCTTCAGGTTGTTCTTGTTCTTCTACTGAACTTCTTCTTCTTTCTTCACCCAAAAATAAAAATAAAATAACACTTTAATTAGTCTTCCCTCATAATAAGATTTTACATATACCAACTGTGTATAGACTGGTATAGCAGTGGCGGATCCAGAACTTTATGCTGGTAGAGGCACTTTATAAAAACATCACTATTTTATTATTAATAATCTCTTTATTAAATTAACACATTTGGTAACTGTCCATGACGATTTTTCATTTTATGGAACCGTCGTATGATAACCTTGTTATCAATAGCATCAAAAATATCTTTTTCAATATAACAAAGCAAATTATCATTCATCCACTCATATGTCATTCGATTGCATAGCCGAGTCTTCACAATTTTCATACCGGAAAATACTCTTTCTTTGGTAGCAGTAGAAAGTAGCAACTGGTAAGCTAACGTCAAAAGCAAATAAACCAATGGGTACACTTGATCTTTTTGATCTTTTTTTTTCTCAACCATTCTTTTAACAAGATCACCAATACTTTTCTACACGGTAGCGTGGAATAGATTAAAATCCTAAAATACATAAACCTGCAAACCGTAACCTAGGAAGGTCTTTGTTTTTACCTATTTTATAACTAAAAATACCATATATGCGTTGATTACAAATATCTTGTTAGCTAGAAAATATTTTGTAAAGGCCTAAAATACATAAACTTGCAAATCGTAACCTAGGAATGTCTTAGTTTTTACCTATTTTATGGTTAAAAATACCATATATGCGTTGATTACGAGTATCTTGTTAGCTAGAAAATATTCTGTAATATGTTTTGTTACCTATTTTCCTTGAACAAAATATAAAAAAGAAAAAAATCTAGGAAATATCCGGAAAAATATTAATAGGTAAAGATTTTTTAGCTAAATATTGGTTGGGCACGTGCCTAAGTGTGCCTTCACATGGATACGCCCCTGCGGTATAGGCCACTGTTTCCCTCGAAAACATGGAAACAGCTGTGTGATGGAGGAATAAACAAATTTTAAATGTTAAATCGTAGCAACTCCCATAACGTTTTCTGATGTTTTCAGTAATACTATGGTTTCCCAAACATCCTATTTTGACTGAAAGTAGTTTTTCTGTCATTTTTAGTAGTTTTAATAGTGCTAACACACACGATTCTGCTGTCCTCAACCGAATTATATAACTATGTTCGGCTTCTTTCGACAAAATAATCTGTTCCTGTCTTTTTTAACTTACTATCTAGAAATCGCACAAAGAATGTAAAAAACCACACAGAGGGAGAGAGGCGAAAAGAAGAGGATAGTAGCAATTCTGGACACAAATTGAAATGAAGAACTCGAGTGGTTTATATAGGGGAGAAGGAGAGAGGTCGAATTGATTGTGCATTAAGAGCGAATTAGTGAGAGAATAAATCAGAATTAAATACAAAAATAAATTCGAATTAATTCAAGATTTTTTCAAAACGGTAATAAAAAAGTCATGCACATTATGTCGACACAAGAAAAAATGGAAAGAAATAACCCCAACGGGTCATATGCCCCCCACAATTAAGACAAAATTTATTTTGATTTTCAAAACGTTTAGGAAATAATTCAAAAGAATTTTTCCAAAAAGATTAGTCTTGGTTGACTTGTCCATTTTGGAAGCACGAGCCATAAGCCCAAACCTTGGTTTCACAAAAAATATTTCATTTTATCTGCAGGGCTGTGTGTGTGTGTGGTGGTGGTGGTGGGGGAATGGAAAATGCACCAACAATTGTTATTAAAACTAGAAACTTCTTACTCCTAAAAAAAATCAGATAGGTCTAACAATGAATAGTGGGAAATGAGTTAAGATTATACCAACGAGTAAACATCAAAGAGTGGTTATTAAAGAGTTTGTAGACGATGAAAATCAGATATCCTATCATTGTTATCTCCACTACATTGAATAAAAACTGAAGCCCTAAATCACGAGAGCGTGTCGTCATCTGTGCAGAAACCATTTATGATCACAAAAAAATATTTACCAGATGACCAAAAGGCAAAGTAAAGAGAACCACTGACCACAAGATAACACTTATAACACTTACTCGGCCGGGATAACACTTTACTTAGTCTTCAACTGGTTCTTCTTCTTCTACTGAACTTCTTCTTCTTTCTTCACCCAAAAATAAAATAAAATAACACTTTAATTAGTCTTCCCTCATAATAAGATTTGACATATACCAACTGTGTATAGACCGGTATAGACCACTGTTTCCCTCGAAAACATGGCAACAGATGTGTGATGGAGGAATAAACAAATTTTAAATGTTAAATCGCAGTGAGCTCCCATAACGTTTTATGTTGTTTTCGGTAACACTATGGTTTCCCAAACATCCTATTTTTGACCCAATGTAGTTTTTTGTCATTTTTAGAAGTTTTAATAGTGCTAACACACCCAATTCTGCTTGTCCACAACCGAATTATATAATTATGTTCGGGCTTCTTTCATTTAATAACATTCTGTCTTTTTTAACTTACTATCTAGAAATGGCACAAAGAATGTAAAAAACCACACAGAGGGAGAGAGGCGAAAAGAAGAGGATAGTAGCTCTTCTGGACACAAATTGAAATGAAGAACTCGAGTGGTTTATATAGGGGAGAAGGAGAGCGGTCGAATTGATTGTGCATTAAGAGCGAATTAGTGAGAGAATAAATCAGAATTATAGACAAAAATAAATTCGAATTAATTCAAGATTTTTTCAAAACGGTAATAAAACAACCATGCACATTATGTCGACACAAGAAAAAATAGAAATAAATAATTCCCAACGGGTCATGCGCCCCCCACAATTAAGAAAAAATTTATTTTGATTTTCAAAACGTTTAGGAAATAATTCAAAAGAAGTTTGCCAAAAAGATTAGTCTTGGTTGACTTGTCCATTGCGGAAGCACAAGCGTAAGCCCAAACCTTGGTTTCACCAAAAAATTTCATTTTATCTCAGGGGTTGTGTGTGTGTGGTGGTGGTGGTGGGGGAATGGAAAATGCACCAACAATTGTTATTAAAAACCGAAACTTCTTACTCCTATAAAAAATCAGATAGGTCTAACAATGAATATTGGGAAATGAGTTGAGATTATATCAACGAGTAAACATCAAAGAGTGGTTATTAAAGAGTTTGTAGACGATGAAAATCATATATCCTATCATTGTTATCTCCACTATATTGAAAAAAAACTTGAAGCCCTAATTCACCAGAGCGTGTCGTCATTTGTTTAGAAACCATTTATGATCACAAAAAAATATTTACTAGATGACCAAAAGGCAAAGTAAAGAGAACCACTGACCGCAAGATAACACTTATAACACTACTCGACCGGGATAACACTTTACTTAGTCTTCAGCTGGTTCTTCTTCTTCTACTGAACTTCTTCTTCTTTCTTCACCCAAAAATAAGATAAAATAACACTTTAATTAGTCTTCCCTCATAATAAGATTTTACATATACCAACTGTGTATAGACCGGTATAGGCCACTGTTTCCCTCGAAAACATGGGAACAACTGTGTGATGGAGGAATAAACAAATTTTAAATGTTAAATCGTAGCAGCTCCCATAACATTTTCTGCTGTTTTCAGTAACACTATGGTTTCCCAAACATCCTATTTTGACCGAAAGTAGTTTTTCTGTCATTTTTAGCAATTTTAATAGTGCTAACACACCCGATTCTGCTGTCCACAACCGAATTATATAACTATGTTTGGCTTCTTTCGACAGAATAATTTGTTCTTGTCTTTTTTAACTTACTATCTAGAAATGACACAAAGAATGTAAAAAACCACACAGAGGGAGAGAGACAAAAAGAAGAGGATAGTAGCTCTTCTAGACACAAATTGAAATGAAGAACTCGAGTGGTTTATATAGGGAAGAAGGAGAGAGGTCGAATTGATTGTGCATTAAGAGCGAATTAATGAGAGAATAAATCAGGATTAAAGACAAAAATAAATTCGAATTAATTCCAGAATTTTTCAAAACGGTAATAAAACAGCCTTGAACATTATGTCGACACAAGAAAAAATGGAAAGAAATAATTCCCAACGGGTCATACGCCCCCCACAATTAAGACAAAATTTATTTTGATTTTCAAAACGTTTAGGAAACAATTCAAAAAAAATTTGCCAAAAAGATTAGTCTTGGTTGACTTGTCCATTGCGGAAGCACGAGCCCTAAGCCCAAACATTGGTTTCACCAAAAATATTTCATTTTATCTGCAAGGCTATGTATGTGTGGTGGTGATGGTGGGGGAATGGAAAATGCACCAACAATTTTTATTAAAACCAGAAACTTCTTACTCTTATAAAAAAATCAGATAGGTCTAACAATGATTATTGGGAAATGAGTTGAGATTATACCAACGAGTAAACATCAAAGAGTGGTTATTAAAGAGTTTGTAGACGATGAAAATCAGATATCCTATCATTGTTATCTCCACTAGATTGAAAAAAAACCTGAAGCCCTTAATCACCAGAGCGTGTCGTCATCTGTGCAGAAACCATTTATGATCATAAAAAAATATTTACTAGATGACCAAAAGGCAAAGTAAAGAGAACCACTGACCACAAGATAACACTTATAACACTTACTAGGACGGGATAACACTTTACTTAGTCTTCAGCTGGTTCTTCTTCTTCTACTGAACTTCTTCTTCTTTCTTCACCCAAAAATAAAATAAAATAAAACTTTAATTAGTCTTCCCTCATAATAAGATTTGACATATACAAACTGTGTATTGACCGGTATAGGCCACTGTTTCCCTCGAAAACATGGGAACAACTGTGTGATGGAGGAATAAACAAATTTAAAATGTTAAATCGTAGCAGCTCCCATAACGTTTTCTGCTGTTTTCAGTAACCTCTGTGGAGTCTCCAGATTTTATTTCGGAAGGTTATCCTTCTTATCCTACAACGTGTGCAGGATTTCTCTCTTTACTCCTCCCTGCACACATGAGAGACTAAAAAAGCGATCTTTTTGAGTGCAATTATCATAAAACCCTAATGGTGAGGCAGAAGTTGAGACTTATGATCACAATCGAATCCGAATTCTTTCATATGGTATGGTTACTTCTCGCTCAAAAGACTTAAGTATGAGAATGCGTTCTTCGATAGTTCTAACTTGTTACTAGCATGCGAAACTCTATGTCCTCATAGCTTCTTGGATGCTTGAGACTCTTTTACACTGAGAAGTTGGAGAAGGTTTTGTGGGTACACCTCTTGTAAACCCTCACGAGACTACAACTCGTCCACTAGGGACACCTAGGGGGTTTAAAGGCTTAGTGCATACGCTAAATGCATTCGAGACCTGCGACGGGGGTATAGTTAGGATTTCTTCATTTCTGTTTCACTTGAGGACAAGTAAAATTCGAGTTTGGGGGTATTTGATGAGTGCCAAATAGTGCATATTTATACACCTTTTTTATTGGCATTTTACTCATCTTTTGCGCTTAGAAATCGAGATATTATCCCAGCATTCCGTGTTTTCTTTGTTTTCAAGAATAAATATTTGTATTAATTAATTTTGTGTTTTTAGGTAATAAATAAAGCTTGGAGAACTGGGAGCCAAAGAGCGAAGAAGTGGAGTCGAGCATCTATGGAGCAGTAAAGCCAAAAGCTCAGCGCAACAGTTGCAACCCAACAAGTAGCAACTCATCTACAAGACATGGGCTTGAGCTAGTCCCGACCGCGACCCGGATCCGAGCCCGTCCACTCCAAACCGTTGAGATCTCTCTCATCCACATCCTACGGTCGCTGCCCTCACTATACATCATCTCTGATGCACTCGCACAACACCATATCACAACAGAACCGGCTACCAACCTCGACCGTTCAGATCTCTCCCGCAAGATCCTACGCTCGCTGCGCCTTCCTCATCGAGCTTTGATGTAACCGCTTCACACCACAACACCTATATATTCCAAAAGCCTAACCCTAAACTCATTTCTCTTCTCCTCACCCGACAGAGCTCGCTCTTCACCTCCTCTTCCCCGACCATCTCGCAACTCCATCACCACCACCATCTCCTCTGTAGTTCTTCCCGACACCGCTAGCCACCAGCCAGGCCATACCATCCTACACCATCACCTCTAGTTTTAGATATCTCTAGCCTAGCCTCTCTCATAACCCTAGAGGCTATGTGAGAGATAAATAAAACTAGGGTTTCGTCTCACAGTTGAGAAGACAGAGCAAACATCAATCGAGAGGGAGTTGACAGAGCCGACAAACGATTCGCAGGCCATTAAAGATTGGGTTTGAGTTATTTTTGATTTATTTCGATTTTTGTGAATTAGGGTTTGGTGTTTCCCTTGCATGTATAAATAGAAGTGTTATGTGTGTGTTAGGGTTTACGCTGGATTAGCCAGAGTTTGTCACTTAGTTTGATTTGTGTTTTTAGTTCTTGTAATGTTCTAAGTAATTTTCCGAGGAGTTGTGATGAAACCCCGAGTCTTCGTTGAGCATGTTCATCTTTAGTTATGTTTTTGATGAATTATATCATGTTTTGATTAGTAGTTGATTGATGAAGTCTACAAACCCTGTGATGAGTGGTACTGTAAGAAGACCACTCATACTAGGGGTTAGTTAACCAAATTAGTCAATAAACATCTATCTTAGACCTTCAAGGGAAGGCACAATGACATAGCTTAGGTTACACTGCCTTAGCATAAGTTCAGAGGTGGATTCACTACCCTGGTGTCTCCCAATTTGTCACATTTTATTTCTTTTACCTTAGTTTAGAGTCACTTTCTCACAAAACATCGATCGCTTCGACACAAACTCAATTGTATTGTTCTCGTCACATTGTCAATCTTGAATTCAGTTAAGTAGCAAGCCATAGATCACATAAGGGCACCACAAGTCTCTGTGGTTCGACCCGCACCTGCCCTGTGCTGCAAATCAGACACCGTGCACTTGCGGTTTAAACGTAGGCCTCATAATTTACCCATCTTCCAGGCCTACCAAGTTTTTGGCGCCGCTGCCGGGGACTTGGCGCGTGCCTTGCTGATTTTGTGCTTTGCTTTACTGAGTTTCATTCTATCCCCTGTACATACTCACCGTGCATTGTCATCTTTAACCCTGTCTTAGTATAGTTTAGTTAAGCTTCACATTTGATTTCTATTGTTAGTACATAATCTGCATTGTAGTCAACTTCATCTGTCATTTGCATCTTTGCATCTAGTGCATATTTCATTACATTATAGTATTGCTTTATTAGCTAAAATTGCATTCCTTTCTTAGTCTTTGGTGTTAGTCAGAATGTCAGCATCATTTTTCTAATGCATC